>OX377205.1:12017063-12410363 GCA_947396885.1 Heligmosomoides polygyrus polygyrus
CTTGACACCTTGTAGTCCATAACATTTATTACCACCAGCGATAACAATGCCAAATTTCAATATAGAATAAATGTAGGCGATGAGATCTTAACAACTATACAGACTTATACAAAGAAATCGGAGATTTCTGAGAAGAGTCGTCGTCAGCAGGGGTTACACTGCACGTCTTCTCTCGGATATTAGCTTGTGTGAAGCGCATGACAATGATGACGACGTGTTGGAAGTGAACAAAGATGCAGAAGAACACCAATTTCAGCGAGAATCGTCGATCTACCCGTGAGGCCGCATTTATATTCAGCCGCTGGGCGGCACCGCGTTATCAAGGCTATTAATATCGATCGTTTGGGCGGCGCAATCGATAACAGCTGATCTTAGAACGCCGCGCCGCATGATGACCTAAGTATAAATCCGGCTTTAGGCAGATTTTATACCATTTTCACATCAAACTGGAGAAGTTTCAAACCACAACAGACAACTTTGAACTGCACTGGTCACAATTTAAGAAAGACTAAACAAATTTTTCCAAATTTCGATTTAAAACCCGTTTCGACTTCTGGAAATTCATTAATCACCTACACGGGGTCCTTCAAAAAATGACTACGCTGTCTGAACATGAATACGTTTCTCACTATTTTAGCTACTGAGGTGTTTTGAGCTTATTTTAAACTGTAAAACCAAAAAATAAATCTGACGCCTGTTGAACCGGACTGCGCCTTGCACTCGTGCCGTACCCTAGTGCGTCTATCTGATTGGCAATGTGAACTCTGCTTACATGGAGTTGCACAGTCCTGCTGTATCAATTATTGATTTATCTGCGGCTTCACGTAAACAGCGTTCAACGCTATCAATCAGATGAGCACAAACACGTACTAGAGAAGTACACGGCATAACCCTAGAACACCCCTGTAGCTAAAAGAACAAGAATTGTATGCACGTTCAGACAGTGTAATCATTTTTTGAATCATCCCGTGCTGACGTAAATTTTCATAAATAAATTTCCAAAAGAGGCAAAACAGATCTTTAGATCAAAAATTTATTTTCGATCAAAAAATCTGTTTCGCCTCTTTTAATTTTTCCTTCGAATTTATTTTGTCCGTCTTGAAAGGTGTCCAGCTTAATTTGAAATCATTTGAAACGTCCAGTTTGACGTGGAAATCCTTATGTTCCTGTGTGGAAAGACCTATATCGATTAGGTCGCGCTGAGGATCAATACCGGGCGACTCGAGTATAAACCGTGCCTAGTTGCGGCGGATATGCAAATATATGATTAAGGTGGCATTTATACTTTCGCCGCGAAGCGTGGCGGTGTTAGGAAAGCCATCAATATCGATCGTCTTCGCCGCCCAATCGATACGGTAGATTTCATGACGCCGCATCGCCCGACGTCTGAAGTATAAATCATGCCAGAGTAAAAGTCATTAATGTGACCCACATGAGGGGAGGCACTGGAAAGACGCCAGCCAACCAAAACACCGGGCGCACATGCCCCTTTCGACGATCTGCCAATCCCCATGTAGGCCACATCAACGACACGTACCGAATTATGGTGCTCGACTAGGCCTTTGGTGTTGGACGAGCAGCAGCAGCAGCTCGCTGGGGAGGACGTTGAGGTTAAGCCAGTTAGTACACAGGGATATCACACACTACACACCCCGGGGGTCTAGACTACCGCTCGGTCTCGACCGTCTCCACTGACTGGATGTCGACGTCCTCGCCGATGTGTATCGCTTCAGAAACGACATCTTTTGTGGCCTCGTCGTGTTTGACCTGCGGCGCCTCCTCGTGCCGAACGGAAGAACTGGCTGGGTGGTGCTCATCGTCCAGGACGACACTCTCCTCGACGATCTCCACATTCTCTATGGTCGCGCCTTCGGGGATCATGCCTTCGTCGACGATCTCCGCCGGCACAAGGCCATCCTCCGTCACCACCAGACCGTCCATAGAATCTGCTTCGACGAGTAGAGGCTGATGATCGGCGACGATCTCGATGCCGAAGTCCTGCAAGGAGGAGATCTCTGGGCAACAATGTCCACGCTAGGGTGATGCAGGCAACCTACCGCTTTGATGTTCTGCAGCAATCGGGCCTCATTCTTCTCTAGGAGCATCCTCCACAACGCGTCGAAGACCGCCTCGCTGCTGCTGACACCAAACGCCTCCCTCGCGTACCTCCATACGGCGTCTTCACGCAGCGCATGGCCGCTGCCGGCAGGGACATTCGCGATCGGACGAGTCGACTGGCTCTGGAACAGGAGTTGCTGGGAAACAATGACATGGACAATGGGGCCGGCTATATAGTTCAATCAAACCTTATGATCCGAAGCTCCCACCACTTGTTCGACTTCCTCGGTATGCGAGACATCTATCGCTCCGTCATCGACAATTCTCTGCTCACCACTCGCAGCAGCCGCCTGAACACAACGTTTTGGCAGAAATTTTGATTAGGATCAACATCGGGCGACTAAAGTATAAACCGTGCCTTAGTCCCGGCAGATATGCAAAGGATTAAGAGTACAAGTCCTTAATGTGGTCTACATGAGGGGAGGCACCAGAAACACACCAGCCAATCAGCACTAGGCACACACGCCTCTCTAGATGATACGCCAATCCCTATGTAGGCTACATCAACGACATGTAGCGAATTATTGTGCTAGACCAGGCCTTAAGTTGGGGGTAAAAAAGGGGTATTGATGCTGGAAAGAATTTCGCCAGGGTAGCATGTAACAAACAAACTTTGGTCCGCGGGCCAGGATCACCGATTTTCAAGGAGACAACGATCAACTCTTTATCAATTAGAGCCACTTTCATCGTAACTGGAAATAGATCAAAAGGATTTCATTGCTTCTGCACACTAAACCTGCAGACGTTAGCATATTATCATTGGTCAATAACAAAAAACATGATTTATACTCCATTTTCAAACCAAACTGGACACCTTCCCAGTCATCTGACCAACGACAATATGTTGACATCAGCGGGATGCCTGTGCACAAGAAAAGAAATCCTTCTGATTTGGTTAGATGGATGTCTAGTTACGATCAAAACGCTTGCGCCAGGTGGCATTCGAACCCGCACCTTCTGCTTTCCGAGCAGCGATGCTACGCCTTACACCACCGGCGCTGTTTGATTTCTTCTATCAGGTGGTGTAAGGCGTAGCTGCCCGGTAAGCAGAAGGTGCGGGTTCGAGTCCCGCCCTGCGCAAGAGTTTTGAGCGTAACTAGACATCCATCTAACAACTTCTCTCTTCTATACCAGCCGCTCTAGGCTCGAGCAAAGTTTAAAAATCCTTTTGATTTGATTCCGTTCACGAGGAAAAATGCTCTAGTTGTTAGAGTTAAACGTCCTTGACAACCAGTGAAAGTGGCTTGTGGGCGTGCACAGTGATTTTGTTGCTATCACTTTGTGTACTAAAATACGAGATCATGTCATGCACTTGATAAGCTTGTCCCGATTTTTACTTCATTAATAATGTAAATGCAGTTTTTTTCGTTTACAAAGCATGTGAGTATATGTGTGCTCTTTACAGATCTTCTTGTTGTATTTCTCAGATCAAAGCCTCTTCCAAATTGAGCTCCACCTCACTCTCTAAGAAGAAGAGAATTTCAGTTTAAGAAATACGACTTCCTTTGAAAATTTGTAAATCACCTCCAAAAGAAGTGGACAATGTTTTATGTTCCACATAAAATTCATATTTTCTAGCTAAAAAATAATCTATGCTTATTTTAGACAACAGAAAAACAGCAGTTTTCGGTGTGTTGAAAAAAAGATCGAGCCATGCCCTTGCCAAGCATGTCGCCCCATGTGTCTGATTGGTACTGCAAGTGCCGTTCACTGTGGAGATCCTTGGTATGCATGCATGTTTTCCGCAATTTTTTGTTGTACCTTTAGTTTAGGTGCGTATCTCCAGACAAAAGGTACCGTGAAGGCGATTTGACCACGCGATTGTATCTCCAGACAATTTTTGTGATAACTATGAAACGATAACGATATGGATGTTTTATGCAATTTCTGAACATCGCATTATGTTGTAACATCGCACTGCATGAGCCCTTTTTTGAATACGCTCGAAAATTTCTGCTTTTAAGCCCTTCAAGAGAAGCTTCCAACAATTTTTTATCTAAAAGAATAAAAAGTTTATAAAAATCAAAACATCGTGTTCACTCTTAGGGGCAGGTCAATCCTACAGCACTATGCTAAACCAATGGGAATATTTTAGAGGTCAAAACTTTTCTAGATGAAACCAGACACTCTAAGAAGGCTTAGGTAACCCCATTTTCAAACAAAATTCAGAGTTCCTTTGTTTAAAAAAATAATTCATCTGCTCCCAAACGTGAACAATGATCGAAATTTTGTCCATTCTCCAAAAATGTCCATTTTGGAGAAAAATAGTATTTTAAAGCTTGATTTAAAGGAAACTAAGGCAGTAACTCTATAGATCTAGAAGTGGAGGTTGCAACATGCTGTTGTCCAGGATATCGCGATTTTCATTTGATTGATAGAGAAAATTCTGTTTGTGTGGACTGTACACTTCTCAACGGCAAAAACAAGAACAACTGTAGGCATATATCATTTTGTTGCTTCAAGAAAGCAGCAATTACACTACCAACCAAAGTAAAGTCGAGACGAGCTAGAGAAGACGGCGATTTCTATTCTTGATACACTAAAAACGCTCCTTTCCTATAAGCTTTAAACCACTACCCTCCTTGAAAAAGTAAAAAACCCTACAAAATTTCAAACAACCTGCCCACCTTTTGGGACAAGTGAATTGAAAATCTTCAAATAAAGTCACACCAAATTTTCCTTGGACAAAAAATATTTTAGTCGGTACTTATGAAGCAAAGGGCCCGTGGTGCCGTGGGGCTGCCGGGAAACACGTTAACGCGGCAGCGGCAACAGAAACGCGGCAACCCCACGGCACCACGGGCCCTTTGCTTCACAAGTACCTTTTAGTCTTCAGAAGGTGTCTTATCTAGAAGACCCGACTTTGATTTCAAAGATATACAGTTTGATTTCAAAAACGTCAAGCTTGCTTAGAAGAAAATGATACATAAGATTTAGTCTGTCCGTCTGTTTGTCTGTCTGTTTGTCTGTCTGAGTCACATGGCTGTGAAAGCCCGTCGAGCGTGTAAATCCTGTTAAGATCATCCGCACCTATAAGCTTCTGGATGAAACTGCACCTTTTGTTTACGAAGCCAAGACTATATGGACCAGATGATCAGTATTGATCGATATTGACTGTTTTTCCCCGTTAGTCGTTTAAGATATGGATGATTCGCTTTCACAACAACCAAAGAAAACAAAGCATAGCCCGTACACCACTATCGACCGTATTATCGATTTCTGGTGCAGAGTTTGATTTTGTGAGGTGGGAACAATACTAGTATGACGGTCGACGGGCCGTCTTTACAAAAGTAGATTGCGTCGATCTGATCACATCTTTTGATCGATTTTATCAATTTTTGCCCGGAATTGACCATTTGAAATTATACATCACGTGTTACCAGATGAAGTAGACCTCACAACACGTGAAGAATATTGATCAGTCGGAAGAGACTAGTTGATTTTCCAAAATACTGCCTGGAGTTTGCAGTTTAAGACGGAAATTTTGTGGAAATATTAGCCAATGAATAGACTTCACAACAAGTAAACAGTATCGTAAGCTAATCGATATCGACCGGCGTTGTTGATTTCTGGCCGCTGCTGCCCGCTTGAAGTGTGATTTCTACCTACGCTAGGTCGACTTGGTTGAAAATTCTCAAAGAAGGTCGTTTTTAACCGAACGAGATTAGTTTTGACCCACTCGGAGGACGTTTATCTTAATCTGGAAGACTTCTGCATAGATTTTGAAGGTGTTCAGTTCTCCAAAATTCCAATTTGACACAAAAATGATATTAAAACAACTATTTTTATCGCTAATCGATAACACCATGATATCTGTAGGCCACTTAGCTCCCGAGAAGGACGTAAGCACAATTGTTCTAATGAAAAGACACATTAGTACCGCTGACATGGTTCTCTCAGACTCACCAATTCCCCTTGTTTCTTCGCATGTGCAATGTCGGCTTGAAGCCATTCCGGTATGTAGTCCAGCTCTTCTAACCTAACAAAACAAGCGGTAAGACGATGAGGAACACCACATCAGCAGTAAAATAAGGTAGTGCTTACCCTGACCCTTCCATCTTCACATCCACATATCTCGGCTGATCCCGTCGCAATTCTCGTCGGATGTTGTAGAGCTGAAAAACTCCATCTTTGACAGCATTTGGGAAAACGAGGAATATAGTCCAACGCGAATCTGTCCCTCTGGGACGCGCCACGCATTCCACTTTTACTTCACATCGCAAACGCCATATGAAGGTGACTTTAACCTGCACAGATTGCTACAACGGTAAACAAAGTGGTGGCCTTTCTTAAACAAGTACGCTTTGAAACCTGTTTCTACCGGTTCTAACTGAATACTTAAAAAATTACATAGCTTTATTAGCGGTTAATGTGAGCTACAGATATGGGAATACACTAGAGCAATCAGGCCGCATTGAACGGATATGTCATCTAGAAGAAGGCTTTAAGGTCGGTCTGTGATCGGCAATCGCAAGGTGCTACGTTTGCACCTCAGCACTAGGCCACAGTGACGACTAGTACCTACAAAGCTCACACTTTCGAAGGAAAAGACCACAACTAACCGCGCGTGGAGGCACAGAGTAATTCGTCTTATTGGACAGCATCTCAGCCACTTCAGATGGAGGATGAGTGGCCAATAATCGCCGTGCTTCATCCCGAACAGATGGTGGCAGTCGTGTGTAGAGCGATTCAGATGTGATGCTGTTTCCGTGCGGAACCTGCCAAAATGTATATATCCAGCACAATCAGCGAAGGGATAAAGCGTGGTTTACACTTAAACCCGTCGCAGACAATCGATATTCATTAAACCGCGAAGTCAATCGATATCGATCATTTTAGCCACAGGCGACTGAAGTATAAATATCCGTCCTACCTGAGTCGGCAACGGTCCTTCCTCAGTGTACCAGTAAATGATCATCGAGTGACCAATCTGCATGCCGCCTTTTGTCAGATAAATTACCTAAACAGGTGTTTAGAAGACTTTTTTAAAGAGCCTAGGAAAAATGTGCGACCAACCCTCTTCTTCAGACGAGGCAGTCGAGGTAACGTGGCCGCGTAGATGTGCATCTGATAGTCCGTGCCTTGAGACCGTGACATTTTCATGACACGCAGTTGGCCTTCTCGATTCAGACCCAGCGAAATCTTGCTCGTCTTCGGCCTTCGACACATAATCGATCCTTAAACAGAGGTGGCATTTTACGGTTTAGAAACGCTGAAAAGGTTCTGTGAGCCTAACCGACCGACTACTTCATAGAACGAGATTCGAGACCTTCGGCTCAAATTACCTTCAGGAAGTAGGCATATTTTAGCTTTTCCATGGATGTGTGAGTTCTACATGGTCTTAGATTCTCGACTTGGTTCAAAACCGGCAAAAAGAATGGGCAATAATGAAAAACCCGACATCCCAATATAGTGTGGCCACCACTTAATGTGCACAGCAGATTAAACTGACAGGATCATAACCATAAAGCATCGTCACAGATGAAAAAGGTAAAACATGCAACGCTAAACACACCTCTTCCTCCTCCCGCCTATAAAGAATAATGTATTAGTGGTCATGTCAGATTTACTTTCGCGTTTTTGACTGTTTTCTTCACTAAAACAAGGCTGGAAATCGAATGTTTCCTCATCTCGAACCCAACTGATCGTCCCTTGAGATCACCCCCGCAGATCTCGTGCCTACCCCATGACATTCTGTCCCACGCTTTCTAACAGGCACTTCCGGCCAGAAAATCGCACACTTTCTGCACTTATTTTCGTGCCCATCCGCTTATTTTGAAGTTCTTTGCCTATACGGAGAGAGGTGGCGGAGAGGCGCTTATATAGAGAGTGCCAGAGCGACACTAACTACATTTACGTTAATTTGTCTTCTAAAAAAAGTCGTTGGAGGAACCTTGACTCAAGTCATCGTAATGACGTGACATTCTGAATACCACTTCTGTCGTGTCGATACCTGTTACCGGATTCATCAACAATTAAACTCGTGGGTATACGGGGTATAAGGGGTAGAGATAAGAGTCAGGTAGAGATAAGGCAAGAGTAGGAGACGCAGGCTTCATCGTGGGTATCTCTACCCCCTATACCCGCGGGTTAGTCGTTGATGAATCCGGCTACTGATCGTCTACTCGCACTAGCAGTAGCGCTCAGCTCACTACCGGTAGTGGATCCAGGTCGTTTCCGAGGAAAAGCGGACGCTCCTCGAGGGCTTTTTGAAATGGCTTGAAATGGCAGTAGGCTCGTTATCCGGTCATGCTACATGCGCCCTATTCAAACTACATGCAAAAAACAATGCTGAATTAGAAACTGGCACATTCCAGCTCATGATCAGAGCCCTAAGATTCCTCTATGTGGGATTCCATCGAGTTCTGAGCGAAATGCAAATTTCAAGCTTTCTACCCATGCACTAAGAAGGAAATTCGTCCTTATTTTCTTCCATAAGATTCTCAGTGGTGTCGGTGGGCTTGAACTTGATCAATTCTGTACCAGCAGGCAATTACCAGCTATATGCTTTTGCTAGAATATGGAACTATGGTGAGAAAGAGAATTAGGAAAAGTCGTCTACAGGCATTAGGCAATTACCAGGGGCGGGACCACTTCAATTGTACTTCCGCGAGCCAGACTAAATCTACGTCAACGATTCTTCACAATCAGAGCTGTAACTGATTATTTCCGGCTAAGTAGAGCTAAAAAGCTTCCGAGCGGTACTCGTGCTTTCAAAATCGTGATGGAACGATATTTGGTTCCTTAGTTTTTTTCAGTTTTTGCTGTGTTTGTTTTAGCCAACCGAGGTTCACTGCCTTTTTTAACTGTTGTGTTTCACTCCCCTCACATGTTTTTATGTTTTCAAAACCGTGGTACTAACATTTTTCACGCTAATTTACTTATTGTAGGAAGTTTGACTGGTTATCTTTCCATGTACTTAGTGTGCATGCAATAAAAAAATAAATAACAGTCCAAGGAAACTGGGCTCTAATGTAAGCGTCTATTAAGGGACAACAAAGCTTAGACGACTATATCAAAACGGATATACAGATACAACACTTTCACGTCCCTTCGTTCACTTTCACCGAACACTTTTCAAATCGAGCTGGACACTCTTTTAAGAAAGCAAGAAAGCGAGCTTTTTAAAATCAAATTGAACACAATCCGTTGAAAACAGCCCTTCTTGATTAAGAATTTGCCCAAGTAATATTTTACATGACTTTCTTTGAAAGTTTTCCTTATATTCATCTGCCATAATAAGAGAACACAATATTTAAAATTCAATGAAAAAATATTTTTTCAAGGAAAAATAACGGTGAAGAACTTATTCTAAAATACAAAAGGCAGCAGTCTTTAGTTTAAATGAAGAGATCCCGCCTTGCACTCGTCCTCGTCGCGATTTTCATTTGATCCATAATGTAAATGCTGCTTATTGAAACAGTCAAGCGAAGATATGGATGCTTTCTTCATTTGTCTTGTACCGTTGGCAAGTGCGCAACTCCACGCACACAGAATTCAAATGGAAATCGTGACGTTCCTGACGAGTGCATGATGCTATCTTCTTTAGCATTAAATTATGACTCGTTCCTGTGCTTTAAAGCAACCTATAAAGCACTATTTGTCTTTTAGAAACAAAAAATTCATAATATTTCTAAAAGAGCGTTCATTTATTTAAGCAGGTGAATTAAAAAATTTCAGACGAAGTGTTACCACATTTTCCTTAGACAAAAAATATTTTATCAGCTAGTTTAATCCGGAAGGCGCTCGCTTTAACTTGGAAGATGTTCAGTCTAATTTCAAAAGAGTCAAGCTTGCCTATAAGTGTGTCCAATCTGGTTTAAAAAGCATCCAATTGGGTATAAAAGTGCCCAATTTGACGTGAAAACGGTATGCAATACAAAAGTTCTACAAGGAACCAACGTTAAAACGCAGTATAGTGAGCGTTCTAAACCACAGGATTAAGAAGCGATGCACTTTAGGCCCCGTTTATACTTCGACCCCGAGCGACGCGACGCCATGTATTGAGGCCAAATTGATCGAGCGACGCGATCAATCAATTTGGCCACTATACATGCCATCGCGTCGCTCGGCGTCGGAAGTATAAACGGGGCCTTACGCTGTTGGCAAATCTCAGGTCTCTCATCACCCGCAGACTATAAACGGGCACTAATGCTCGTCCACCTCCACGATTTGCTCAATGTTATCCACAAATCGATATTTCTTTCTAAAAACAAGAAGTTAACCAACCATCAGTCATCTGAAGACTCTCTGACCACGGCGAAAGCGCATCGCACGTCAAGTTTCGAATGTCGACCTGCAAAACCGAAGTAATAGCAAGTATTGACAACTGTTTAAGTTTACGGAAAGCGCGCTTACTTCACCACCATCGATGAAAAATACGAAGGTCCCTCTGGACGACGTCATTGGCGGGAACATCGGCACCCGATTATTCAAGCATGCCATAGTATCTCTGAAATGGCTACCATAATTCATGGAAAACGACTTCAAGTAGACTCTAATGGCACTCTGAAAGCCGATAATGACTGTTCGCGTCATTTCAGCATATGAGTTGGCATTGGCGTGAAGGAAAACTGAATGTCTTGCTCACAGCAGGCGTGGTTTATTGATGAGGTAGTGCAGTTGACGATTCCGATCGTTCAAAAACTCCATATCCGTGAGATCCAGGAATATCGAGCCGTCCTCAGCTTGTTGCGGACCCAGACCGAACTGAAATTTGCAATCAAATGGATGGAAACATGCGTTTTATAGTTACTCAGCCCATATTTGGCTAACAAACAAATAATAAAAACACCCATGCATAGACAGTTCACGGCAAAACCTATATAAACTAAGATCTTTCTAAAAGAGTTTTAAAAAGTCACTTCCTACGCATGCTGATTAAGGCAGCAATAGCATTGTGCACTCTGCGATAAAGAAAGCTGGTCTCCGAATGGACATAGCTCAAGCAATCGCTACCTCGAACAAAGTTCTCTATAAAAGAACAAAGGATGGTGTTAATCTATCCCTTTTGGAATACGCACCGCATTCTACTTCTCAGAATGTCGTGGAGGCAACCGAGTGCATACTGGCCTGTACAACCACTTGCGGTGGCCAACCGATGGTATCTTCCCAGACAAGTCTGGAACCAATCCACCGAGTGGGAAGGGACGGAATTCCTGAATCTTTTAGCCAGGACAGAACCCGAACCAAGAACCTTAAGCGACAGCAGGCAGTCCCTCCAACTGCGCTAGTGCTAGCCCATGGCCTGTAGCCGAAAGAGGTGTCGACTGTCGCGTGCGCTCGATTCCCGGTTGCTAGTTCGGATTTATTATCTCCTGTTTTTTACTATTTCTATCCTAATCCCCTGTATTGTTAGTATACTGTTCGCGTTTCTCTGTGAAATTCTGAATTGCCCTTCCGAACTAGAGAGGATATGAAAATAACACTGCCTTGTCCAGGAACAAAGTTCAAGTTTCATTCTTTACGCACAGAGCAAATAGCGCGTTAAGGCTCACTAAAAACCTTTCAAAAACGTATTCCATTTCTCAGTTCAAGCTCTACGCATCGAAAGTTTTACTCAAGTTCTACAGAATCTAGGCCTGGAGATTGACTATATGCAGTTTTTGTTGTGATCGTGTTATTTACTGATGTTCATTGCTTGTTTGTTGTGTGCATCTAGTTCTACCTCGCGTCCGTCTTTTGTGCCGTAATAAACATAAGTATAAACATATATCCGGCGAAATCTGTCAATGGAACTATCTCACAATCGCTACTACAGACTCACCGGACTCTCCTTCTCCGACTCTGATATATCTGAGACGTCGTCCAGAGTGTCGGCCATGTCGATCTATATGTGAATAATGACATTTAACCAGTCTAGTAAGTAACTTAAAGAAGAGCAGCTACACCTTGAAGCTACTCTTACCATCGGTCGCCGAGGTTTCTGCCGCATAAACCGCTTCGAATACGGTCCTCGGATACGAGGTACGGGTCCTTCAGTGTGGTAGTCATACATTATCATCACATGGCTGATAATCGTACGCGACTCCGTCTCCATAAGATACGCAATCTAGAAAACTTTCAGTTAGCGAAGTCGAGGATCAGTAACCATACAACCTGTTCCCGACGTTGATGACACTCCACAAGGAGCCGAAATTCGTATGAAAACGGTGGATTCAAAAATATAACGCAACGGGTGTCAGAAGAGAAAAGCGATGATTCAATTCAGTTTCTTTAACCCTCAAATGGCTCGTATCGAGGTTGTAAGCTGTTACAACGATGTTTTGCTGCGCTCAACACTCTAGCGCCAGGCGGAACTCGAACCCGCACCTTCTGCTGAGCGGGAGGGATTGCTCTACGCCATTACACCACCAGCTCTGTTTCATGGAACGCAGAGTGCTGACAGGTAGATGTGGATGTTGCGTTCGATCAAACAGCGCCGGTGGTGTAATGTCATAGAGCATTTCCGCCCGGTCAGTAGGAGGTACGGGTTCGAGTCCCACACGGCGCTAGAGTTTTGATCGCAACAAAACATCGTTGTAGTAGAAAAGCGACGATCAAATCCTTTAGAAACGCAACACACACGTCTTTTCCTTTAAAAACTTTATTAAATACGGCTGGTAGATATGCTTAATTTGGATCTATGTCTCCTAATGGTCACACATGAGATTTGCAGATGAGATCTAGTACAGCTCTTTCCACTTCTTGTAACACCGCGTCGCAAACAAACATCGTCTTTCTTGCCACTATTTGAATTCTTAGCTAACTATATACCTAGACGTTTTCCGTTTATTAATCTTGTTGATTTTTCTGTTGTTTTTCTTTATTGTCTGTTGTACTCATTCTATTATATTAAAAATTTCCCTCATCCCAATTCAGTACTTCTAGCATCCTCGGCAAATTGTTCTGTGAAAATTGTTGTTGTAACCCACATGAGCATGTATAAAAATAACAAAGAATAATAAAAAATCATCGAAAAGCTGCCACCCAGCTAATCACCGACCTTTTTTCTGAGTCGAGTCTCCTTCGGATGGATACTGTACAAATGAACCAGGTGATAGGGACTGAGCCGATAGTCACCGTGAGCAATCCGGAACAATCCCGTCACTTCGTCCGTCTCGACCGGGAACTTGCGCACTTTTGTTCGGTAGCACGTCGGGTTTTCAGCTGAAAACTCGGCGATCACTTCAAGGGCTTCAGTGAATCGAAGAAGCCATACTCACGTGTTCCATTCCCAGACCACGGCGAGAAGTCGTCCCTGTTGATGTCGTGAGGGTAAACGATATTGCCGGCAACGAAGAACGCATAGGCTCGAGCATTGCGGACAAGCGGTGGATGCTGCGGCTTTGTGTTGTTCAGAATGTCGTGATTCTCGCTGAAACATGGCGCGATTTCTCGGACAGTTCTCGCTCATTAAATCGAGCAGGACCGCTCACAGTCGGCGCGATTTCTCGGACAGTTCTCGCTCATTAAATCGAGCAGGACCGCTCACAGTCGGCACGATCACGAGAAGCTAATCGATTTTTGCCAAGATCGTGGACCTAAATAGGCTCGGGCAGGGGGAGGGAGGAGGTCACCAGGACAGCCTTACAACGGTTTTGTGTTGTATTAAAATAAAAAATTAATTAATTAAAAATTTTATGCAGCATTGGTGAGTTCCACCTCTATGATGAAGTTAACTCAGCCATTTCGATATAACTGAACATACATGTGCCTTCTTACCAAGGCGGATAACCACTTAATACAAGGTGACCCCCTCCGAGCCTACTTGCGCCTAGTCGTATCACTCGCGAACTATAAACGGACTTCCTCAAGGGAGATTTCGGTAGTTCACCCGCCACTCTGCAACCAAAAAGAAGCCGAACAATTCCCAACTCACACAAAATTCGAATTCGCGATGTACTGCAGTATCGTATCCAGACTTCCAGCCATGCGCTTATGCCTCACGGTTAGATATACGTGGCCACTTTCCAGCTCTCGAACACCATCGATGAACTGAAACTCTTCAGTCTCATAGAATTCGACGAAAAGACCTATTCCGAACTCACTGGATCGCTATTTTCCTGCGATGCCAGTAGGTCTTCGTCGAAATCTCCATCCCATCCGCCATCCAGGCAGTCCTCGTGCATTTCCTCGTACTGAAATCAACGACGTAATATTTCGACAGCGTTTGTACAGAAAATGACAAGAGGCATAACATGTACTTATGAAGCAAAGGGCCCGTGGTGCCGTGGGGTTGCATGTTAACATGTTAATGCGGCAACCCCACGGCACCACGAGACCGGTACTTATGAAGCACCAGTCCCCAGGTGCCGTGGGGTTGCCGCGTTAACATGTTAACATGCAACCCCACGGCACCACGGGCCCTCTGTGTCATAAGTACCGCATAACAACCAGCTCTGAACCTTCCTTACCGTGGTTACTCAAGACGAATGAGGTGAAAGAAGTATATCATCGACATCCATCCACAGGATGAAGAAGGGAAGAAGTAACGGTACAAAGCGAGATGTTATTGGGAGATGTTATTCTACGCTGAGCGGACTTTATCGAAATAGAAGAGCGCCATCTCATTATGAAACAAGCGGATGGAGGTTTTGTTGCAAACTGTACAGCTATTGAGCAGTTCAATGTGGAAGTGACAAATCTGCAAAACAGGCTTAACAGCAAGCCGGAGCAGCACAAATTCGCCCAACTAAGTTGAACTTTGGCATCCTTACAACTGCGGGCAGGAGTATTTCATCCCCTTAAAATCACCCTAACCTTGAGTAGTTAGTGCCTAAACGGATTTTGGATCTATCCTAATCCGGGGGGGGGGGCACATAAGTAAAAAGTACTGTATGTAACAAATCCACTTGAGACTTACCGAGCGGCCTCTACGGAAAAACATGGGACCTAAACAAGAAAAGTCACAAAGAAAAAAAACGAAAAAAATACATTTGTTGTGGTTGTAAGAGGGCAAAGTTGTCTGCCCTCCTCACCATGTTAGATCCTGGTTATAACATGTCAGGCGGCGGTCGGCACGCGGCATGCGGCTTCATGCGCCCTCCTCACCATGTAAGATCCTGGTTATAACATGTCAGCCGGCGGTCAGCACGCGACATGCCTCTATTCCGTCGCTCTTTGCCCGTCGAGGCGGTTGTTAACCTCGGCGATTTTTTATTTTGTTTGTTTATTCGTTGGTGTTTGGTTTCTTTTAGGTTCCAACTTGTTCTCTAGGACCGCTCGGTAAGTGTCAATTCATTTTGTTACCTACTTTTTGGTTATGTGGCCCCCCGGACTAGGATAGATCCCGGACTTTTATACTTCACTCGCCTGTTTCTCGCGCACGAAAAAGAATTTAGTGAAGGATTACAAGCGGATAAAAGACATATAGATAAAATACTGATAAAAGTCTCACGCTTCTTGTGCACGAGGCACGAGTCATAAAATCAATATACAGATCAATTGATTGATATCGATGTAGTGGTGTCAATTGATAGATCGATCTCGCAGCCCGATCGAGACAGCTTTTTTTCAGATCGATAAACGATTCTTAGCTTCTAAACTAATTGGCTATGCAAACTCTAATCCAGCCAACATTAAGGTAGAGCTTATACTTGAGCAGCATGGCAGCGCGAAAAAGCAGATCTCGATCCTCCGTGTGAGCTAATCAATATCTGCTATTCTCACATTCAATCGGTACTACGCGGACTGGTGCCCGCTGGACACCGGCAAGGTATCTTAAAAAGAGTAAGTTGAATTAGCCACACCCGGAGTTCCTTCCTTTGCCTAGTTCTGTGCTCTCCTCCACTGATGCGGAAACGGTGTTTATGTGAGTGTTCTACAACCACGTGCATTCTCGAAACGGGCACCAGCACACAAGTACCATTTAGTCAAAACAAGGAAAGGAGAAAAAGAGAAATAAAACAAAATATTAGGTTGTCCCATAAGTCCCCGCCGTTTTTTTCAACGATTCACTGCAGATTTCGCCAGCGGTCTCTGCATAGCGCTGCAAAACTTTCGAAAGAAAATGATTTGCTCTATCAGAGCATGTATTGCATTTCTTTCTTCATCATGAATTTTTTTCAATTTTTGGGGCGTTGAAGTGAAAAGTGAAAAAGTGAAAAAGTAGCCATTTGCGCACTTGTTCTCTCCGCTTAGGTTTGTAATTTTTTGCGCAATTTTTTATAGCACTTGGAAGACAATGTTCTGTACTACAAGAATATGTGCTGGTCCTCTTTTCTTACTTGCCCTTTATTGATTTTTAGGCCATCAAATTGGGAATTCCGACTTTTCCGTCCGAATTTTTACCAAAACTCCGGTTCTGTGGGGCACTTTTTTGCCTGGTGTTATATGTCGTTTGGAAGAGAATGTCTTGCTCAATAAGAATTTGTGTCGCGTTTATTGGCTCACGCTGATTTCTGTCAAATATCAACAACTGAAGAAGGAGAAGGAGTTGTTGGTGAAAGCGATGTTTGTCTTTTTGGCATTTTGTTGACATTCAATAGAAATCAATAAACGTGACACATATTCTTATAGAGCAAGACATTCTCTTTCGAATGACATATAACGTCAACCCAAAAAGTCCAACCACGGAGCAGGAGCTGTCGGCAAAAATAACCATCCTCCTTCAGACGTCCCAATTTGATGACCTAAAAATCAATAAAGGACAAATAAGCGAACAGCACTAACACATATTCTTGTAGTACAGAACATTGTCTTCCAAATGCTATAAAAAACTGCGCAAAAAATTCCAAACCTAAGCGGAGAGAACAAGTGCGCAAATGGCTACTTTTTCACTTTTCACTTCAACGACCTAAAAATTGACAAAATTCATGATGAGAAAAGAAATGCAAGACACGTTCTGATAGAGCAAATCATTCTCTTTCGAAAGCTATGCAGCGCTATGCAAGAGACCGCCGGCGAAATCTGAATGAAAATCTGGACAACCTAATATGGACACCTTCTAATACGCGTGTGTACCAAAAAGACGACAAAGCGATCTGCGCAAAATCAAGTAGATCTGGTTGCACTCACATCGCCTTGGCCTCCATTCACCGACATGTCGTTCTCGTCGGTGGCTTCCACAATCTCCTCCACGTCGACGAACTCTTCTCCTACGCCACCGCCACCTTGAATATCGCTCGAGTGAGTGTGAGACTTGTCCTGTGTTTGCGATGAGAGCGCCATGGACCCGGACAACGTCGACGACTGCCGGCTCTGAAATGAATTTTTATAACTAATTCAACGGAATAATTGATTGGAAAGGGACCTTTGTGGTGAAAACTCGATATTGGTCCTGTACTGGTCAAATGCACATCCCTGATAGAAACGACAACAAAGACGTAACACGGCCGCCGCCAAATGACGTTTTAATAAGTGGATAGACGTTAAAACGTCAAACACCTGATGTAATGTGATTCTTTTGTGGATGATAGGGGAGCGACCGTTGTCGAGCGACACCTGGAACCTAGCAAGGTTCGTGGTTCGGATCCCGATCAGTTCAAACACGGCCCAAGACTCTATAAACTCAGCCCAGCCCAACCACAAAACTCCACCCCCACAACCCATTCAAGGCCCAAAATTCCATTACTCCATGGTCGGTGAATTGCTACCAGGTTTATCCGGGGAGCAGAAAACATTGACTTTTTCATCACTGATGACAGCAAGTCGTTGACTACGCCAGACACGCATTCAAACTGCCCACATGATACCTCGTAGAAGTAGGATGCAGGGTGATCAACGCCATCTCCACCTTTTATTTTAATGCGACTTCGACTGTTTTATCTTGTTTTAACCTATGATCACACTATCTCTGCTAGCTAAGATGTCAATATCCTCGGCTGTGCACCAAAACTTAACCCAGACCTGGTCAGGAAGTACACCCCGTATCATGTGAGAGTTTTCCTTCTTCAATGTTGCTCTTTGTGCGCACATGGGACATCTACATGCTTCATGAAAGAGCTATAATACGAGACCCACACACTCCTACATCGCGACGCTAAGTAGCGCTTGATAGCATCGATTCATTTTCGAAAAAGAAACGCAAAACTACTGACAGCTATCGGCGGACCAGGCACACTGATAGAGTTGTCACGCAGAATTTCAGGTAGAGGTCCTTCTCTGATGTACTCGTACATGAAGCACACAATTCCAAGCACCAAACGATTGTTGCGTTGAATGAAGACAACCTGAAAGCATAACAGAACGTCCAGACCGGCCCTAATCGGCGACAGACTTCAACGTGGACTAACCCTTTTCCTTAGCCGCGGACACCTCGCCAGCACAGTGATCGTCTCCACGAGAGCGAGACCGGTCTGCTGCCAGTCCTGCTTCGTGAGCCGGAACACACCCTCGGAATCTTGCATCAGCGCCCGCTTCACAGTGCGTACACGATTGTGCATCGTCGCGCCTGAAGAGAAGAACCAGCTAACTGAGCAGCCTATCGAACAATTGGTCCCCCCTTTCTCTCTGTACCTTGGAAAGTCCACGGCGACAGCCCATCTCCTGTATGATGGATATAGTCGGCGACGAGGGTGGCCGGCGCAAAGTGGACGAACACTCCTCGTCCCTCGATCATTGGCGGAAGGAAAGGCACATGCGAGTTGAGATATCCCGCTTCATCTCTGAACATCTAATTCTAAGAGCCTGAAACTGAAGCCGCAACCACGCCACTCACAAGTAGGTCGGGTCGTTGATTAAGTACTTCAGCAGCAACGTCTTGTTGTTCACCCAGCCGATCTTCGACGGATGCACTTTGAGGAACTTCTCCCCGCGAACGCCCGGCACCACGCCTTCGATGAACTATAATCGCCGCCGTTTATACATCTCTATCGAGTATCTATGCACACTATAAGGGCCCCTGGATTCGAAAGGGCGAATGAAGCAGTCGTTCTGACAAATACAGAGGAATGTGTCAAAAAGGATACATTGATGGGAGGAAAGCCTCAAGCTGTGGAACCAAAATAGCTAATCAAATTTAGTTCAGTCGAAGTTTCGAGCATTCGCCGTCTTTAGACCTCAGAAGAAACCAGAGATGTCGGAAAGGTTGATTGTTCAAGGGCCATCTCAGATCACAATGACGTAGAGAGGTAATAATGGAGTGAGAGTGAAGAAGAGAGGCAGGAAGTGATTATCAAGGAGTGATTGAGCACTAAAGGAACACTACTTCAGAAACCCAAAGTCTATTTAACAAACGAAATAATGAAGAAATTTTCCAAACCAACCGGATTATCTGCATCTGCCACAGGCATCTCCATTGTCAGATCCAGCTGCTGCATGTCGCGTAGAGCATCGTTGCCGTGAGCTATATTCATGATGCTCGGTATCTCTCCCGGCATGGTGAAGTCGTAGAGTATGAGCACATTGCCAACGATCTGGCCAGTGTGTCGAGCCACGTAGAAGATCTAAACAAATAAATAATTACCTACTGCACTGCCTACTAACGCAGGTAAACTCGCCTTCTTTCTCAGTCTGAGCAAACGCGGTAGCCAGGCACTGTACTCGGTCAGGTGGAATTCCGACGATCGGCCATCTCCCTTGCACGGTTCGAAATGCCCGTCGATTCTTGCAACGGCGTGCTTTCTCACATTCGGCTTGATCGTCGGCTCACCCTCTACTGGGTCTACAAAGCCAATGGGTGATCTTCAAACAGCGAAACAAATAGCATAGAGTAGGGTACAAATGTACCTGTAGTCGTCCATGGCTTCAAGTCGTCGCTGGACAGCTCCCTTACGGAGCTCACAGCAGAACCCTCCACGTAGAACGCAAAACAGGCCTTCGTTCCCACGAGTGGAGGCAACCGTGGAGGTTTGCTCGACAGCCAACCTTGATCACGGCTGAAAACGTGCTGTTCATATACAGTAAACCATTGAGCAGAGCAAGCATGTTCTAAAGTGGTCACGAAAATCCTCACATTGACTCTATGTCGGAGACCTCGGTCAACAACTCAACGATCCGTTCCTTCCGCAGCAAGTAACTGAGACACCCTGGTATAACAGTCGCGTAACGATCTCCGAAGTCAGTCACGCCGATCTCATTCTCGAACTGAAACACACTACTGCAAGACGTCAAGGAGACCATATAATAAGTGGTCCATGACTTGGTCTCAGAAACAGGGTAAGGAAATATTTCACCCGGGTAAGCGGCTGCAAGTTTTCTCGTCAAGTAGAAACAGAAACGACCGAAGGGCTGAATCATCTACAATGTCTTCTATACAATCTACACTGCCAGCTTCGGCAAGATTAGAGGTTCAGCATCGATCGAAAAATCAGTTTTGAGCCTTTCCTTACAAATAACCCATGGAGCATGTTAAGAGAAAGACTTGGTTGGGCTGGAGATGAGCCATGAATCTAGATGTGGGATGCACCAGAAAGCCGCTGTCACAAAGCCGCTGTGCAACAACTTTCTCCATACAATATTTTTTGAGAAAAAGTGAGCGTTAAGTCAATAAGTCAAGTCAATAAAGAGTAATCTAATTCTTTTCATGTTTTGAAGCTCGATTAAGTCAGTACTCGCCAAAGTTTCGGGTCGTTCCCCATACCCTCATATACAGTAGAGCGCTGCATGTGATGTTCATCACAGCGGCGGAAGCAGTACGGACCATTTCAGAGTGGAAGTACAGAGGCCCTGCTGTTGAACTGCAAGGACCGGGCAGAAATGAACGGATCTAGACAGACTGTGGGCATTTATAGCATGACGGACTCTGATCATTTCTGCGTCATGGCCATGCGATACTCGCGCGTAAATCAAACCAGAAAAAGGAACGGGTTCTACCAGAAAGCTACGAAACAGCAAACAAACACGGATAAGAGGCTTTCGTAACTCTGAAAGCAACTATGTGAATTTTCCTCTCCGTCATGACAGCCATAATGCTGGGGAAAATGTAAACTCGTTTTTGCTACGGACGCTTCCATGCATGGATGAAAGTGAGATGCTTCTAGAATGAATTATCTGAAGCACTTTATGGGCTACGTGGAGATCCGCCTCGAATACGAATTTACATCTTTCAAAAGAACATGACAGATACAGCGAATGGAAGAATCAAAACAGCGTTAGAGCCAAGGCACTGGAAATCATCAAATAATAACAAGAAGCGAATGGAGATGACTGTTGAAGTTTCTCCCCCTATAAGGACATATAGTGCTCCTTGTTGTTGATGGATGATTTTCAGAGCTTTGTTTTAGCACTTTGATTCTTCAATTCATTGTACTTGTCATTCCTTTAAAGGATATGAATTCGCATTTCAGGCGGTGGATCTCTACATTGTCTCGAACTGATTCAGACAATCCATTCTCGAGACATATCACTTTCCTTCACGCACGAGATCACCCGCAGCAACGAGTTTAAATCTACCCCAGCGTTATGCCTAATGCATTGGAAAGTGCAGGAAATATTAGAAATAAGGACTTAAGGTGGTAATCAGTCAGTAACGAGGAGATGGAGACAGCTATGAGCCTCACCATCCTATGGGGTTGGGGCATCACCTCTAAGATTGCCAATGGCAAAGAAATGACGAGTCACAGATCGTCGTGGTACAGGTGGCTCAAATGCGTCTCTAGCCCTTCATTTTTCGCTAACCTCTACAACAAACTGCCCTCTGCCTACATTCCTCTTCCAGGGTACGTAATGTTTCTGTTGAGGCCTTTTATAACGCACTTAGTAATGATCGGTAGACGCTTAAAGGGCTCTCTGCCCAAAATGATGTCAACGTACTTTACTTTGAAAGAATTTTGTGAAAAAAGAACTTAAACCAAATCAGGTCCTAGGTACTAGCATTAGAAGAAATCTGACCAGTTTAATGTTGTAGTTGTTGATTTTCTCCGCCTCTCCCTTACTGATCGCTTTGTCGGCGACATATCGAGAGCGTGGTAGTGGCACCAAACGGCCGGTACGAGACCGCTGAATGACCTGCGTTGGAGAGTGCTTCCGTGGTCTTCCACGTGGGCGTTTCCTCCTAAAATACGCGTCAACATGCAGTACAGTAGACTAAAGCTAAAAATAGCGTACTCGGCGCTCTTCTCCAGCATCGGCGGCTGGTCATCCTCCTCTCCTCCGAAGACCTCTTCTTCCAGTGCCACATCAATAGCATCTGCCAATGTCATGATGCCACTCTCGTCATGTGACATCATCTCAATGCCTTCGATATCCACTTCGCCGTCGACATTCGGCTCCTGAATAGATACAGTGAGTTGCGATCAAGGTTGGGTATAAAGGTGGCTCTCACCTCCGGCTCTATGTACGGAGGAGGAGGGGCCGCGGCTCGGCGAGGAGGTGGAGGATGATGTTGCTGTTGTTGATGAGATTTTCGTTGAGCGACCGTAACTCGCTCCTCCGCTTTCACTCTGGCATCCATGTCTTCCTCACGCTGTGGTGATACGATCTCGACAAACTGCTCCTGCTCCTCAGCCTCTTCGACGACAGCCGACGTCGACGGAACCACCTCTTCTTCGTCTTCGGGCTCTTCTTTCACCGTGCTCGGCAGCATAACCTGAACGATAGGCATAAACTGAGGCCGGAAAAGCGCATACATAACTAGTAACACTAAGAAATGAACCTGTTTTGTACCATTCAAACGTGCTGAACATGATACGTCAAGGGTATAAATTGGGAATGCGCCCTGGAACCCAAATTACCCGGTGACGTTAACGCGATTGACAGCACAATCTTCTCGCGACTTGCGCGTAAATCTCCAGCATATCGGCAAAGCAAAAATGAGGGTAGATTCCGGGCTAAGCTCGCATCGCCGCCAAGAGGCCACGCTTCTAGGCTAAATGGGCAGCTTCGTACTCTCAGTACTTCGATAACGTGAAGGAGAGCATAGAGAAGTCCAAATTGAAGGCGTCCAAGAGCGTGTGTGCTACCCACTATACATTGGATCCGATCGAAAATCTTCGGATAATTGGATGATTCGGATAAGGGCAATTTCGCTTGCCTCGGATTTTTGAATGATTCGGATCATCATATCTGAATCGGGCACCCGAAGATGATTTCTTCGGTTCCAACGTATAATCCCCACCTCTGGACGATGCCGTGAGTTGCAAAGTATCGAAACAGCAGAAGAATATATAAAGGACGGCCTTTATTAATCTTCTTGGGATGCGCCATGCATTCTTCTTCAGTGAAATGTTGTCAAGGCAATCTGAATGCGTACTTAGCCCACACAACGAGAAGAGTGGCGACACGATGAACAGCGTTTCGCCCTCCTAGACAAATCTGGTGGAAATTCATCAACCCCGCATGGGTGGAAGACTTAGTTGGCCTGGTCGGGAAATCTGAATCTAGAATCTGAAGGCTATCGCCTCCGACTGCGCCAAACAGTAAAACAGAAAATAAAACAAAGTTGTTTAGGGTAGAGGAACTACCTTCCATCTAATCCATAAGGATAAGGATAAATGACGGCATTAGTCAATCGTTTTTGGAATGCGCCACGCACTCTACTTCTACAGGATGTCGTTAAGGCAAGTTCGATGCGTATTTCGCCCATACATTGTGATGGTAAGCCGATGGACAAGTCAGAGTTTCATGTTTTAGAGCTGTGAAAGTGCAAAGGTGCCATTTTTTTCAACTTCTTGATGGTTTTTGTAAAAAAAAAATTGGGGACTTTTATAATTGCGCTATATAGCGAGCTCTGCCTATAAACATGGAGGATGGCCCCTTTTGCTTACACGGCGCTAGACGTGAATGCTGACAACATTGAGAGGCGAGAACGCGCCAGCCAATCAGACCGCATCAAATGGGCGCTTCAATAATAAGGATGTGTATCGCCGGTAATCTGAATAGTCCTCGCGTATCTGACCGATGCTGTGCTTGGTTATGATTAGCTGGTGCGCTCCAAACTCTCAATGCTGCACACATTCGCGACATAGAGAGCCAAACTGCACAGAATAAACTCTTAAAGAACCCTCTACTCACCTCATAGTCGGTCAGCAGCACGCTTTTCCGTATGGTCCGCTTTGGTCGTGACGACACTCCTGAGTCGGTCTGTGAAGCTTGAACCTCCTCCACTGGAGACGTCGTCGCCTCATCTGACGGCGCTGCCGCCTCACTCTCGGCGGTCTTCTTCCGCTTCCGCAACGACTTCGGCGGTGACTCCGACTGTGGAGGCCGCTTCAGCGGAGTCGGCCTGGCGTCGCTTAGTCCGCTACGACGGGTTCCCGTCATCTAAATCGCAACTATGACTAAACACCTCATTCGATCCGAGTACTTCGATCGCTCGGTAGACTCCTTCTGGCCACACGAACTCAATCTTCCTGCTTCGACCAATATTTATGACTAATGCACACGGAACCACGTCTTCCTTCAGAGTATTATGGCCTGTTCTTGGTCCACGACGACAGGGAGCGAACCACGACGTATATAAGGTCCCGCCTATACTTCGACGCCGAGCGACGCGACAGAATGTACTAAATTGATTCATCGCCCCACTCGATCAATATGACCGCCACATGTGGAGTCGCGTCGCTCGGCGTCGGAGTATAAACGGACCCTAAGAGGAAAGAAAGAGAAGAAGCTCAGTTCTTCAGCGAAGAGAAAGTGTTAGCGTATTTTTTTCAAGTTGACAAATCCACTTTCTCTTTCGCTAGCTAATTTTGAAGCGGCGCAAATAGGACCAGAGGGGTCACCACTTAAGACAGCCATATACGACGTTTTGTTTTGTACGGAATTAAAAATTTATGCAGCATTGGTGAGTTCTACACCTGTAGTGAGCCGAGCTAGGCCATTTCTGATGTAACTGAACATGCATGTTCCTTCCTACCAAGGTGAATATCCACTGAGTACAAGGTGATCCTCCAGCCTATTTGCGCCTTTATTTTCTACTGCAATTCTATTTTTATTTCTTCCCTGCAAAATTCTAGTGTTTTTGTCTTTTGTTTCCCAGCTTTTTATTTCATTTAAAACATTTATAGGAACCCTGCAGCTTCGAAACGCATAATGAACATAGTCTTCAAAAATGTGGACCTTAGGTTAGCCACAAGTGTCCCTATATTTGCAGGAAGTAATGTTGATAAGTTTGATTTCCAGATTCCCAGGCTGTTTTCGAAACAAAAACAGCCCATGAAGAACTACCGGCCTTTCCTAGAAATTCTTTACTTCCTTCGCAAGAATTGACCGTTCTAATTAGAGCCCTAGCACTGCTACGTCCAATTAAGCCCCTTAATGCAGTTTTTGATGACAATACCGGTCCAAGATAGTATCGATTAGCTCGCTTTATCAATGCTACCTGACTCGCCTGTTCCGTGCGCGTTTTCGGCGAAATCACTGAGCACCGTGTTCACGGTCATCAGAAGCGCGTAACGACATCGAGAAATGTACGTAATGGTTGAGAATTCTGAGGTGAGAACGAGAATTTACAGACCGACCCGGCCGGCTGCGGACTCGGCGCACCGCACAGACGGCCGCTATTGACCGTTTTGAAATTCGCGCAGCGTGCGTGCGGCTCGGCGTCGCGTGCAGTTGCGGGTCATACAGCGCAAACGCCGGCTACCGTAATCGCAGTGTGACGCTGGCGCACACGGTGGCAGCCGTGGTCCACCTTTTTCCAGAATCCGTTGTTCCACGTCGTTGTTGGAGGACGAGGTTGCAGCTCGATAGAGGAGCAGCAGAACCATGCTGTTGTGATACGAAAGTGGAGACGTTCACGACATTGGCAACTATCGCCCGATCTGCCTGCTGTCCGTAGTCTACAAGCTGTTCACTCGAGTGATCCTGAATAGGATCAGCAGAACGCTGGACGAAGGACAGCCATGCGAGCAAGCAGGATTTCGGAGAGGATTCAGCACGATCGACCACATACACACCATTACGAAGCTCATCGAAGCATTGTGAGAGCACAAGCTGCTGCTATATGGCATACGTTCATTGACCTGACGAAGGCACTAGACTCCATCGAAACTGAAGCGGTTATCGAAGCCCTGCTCCCTCAGGGAGTTCCTACTCATCGTCAGTACATTGGAGTACTTCGAGAGCTATACAGTGGATTCACAACTCACCATTCTACATCGACGTGAAGAGAGGAGTTCACCATATCTCCGCTCTAAGCTCTCCAGCGCTACCCTCGAAAACGTCATGCGCCATCTAGAATGGGAAGACATGAGAGTGAAGGTCGACGGCCAGCAGCTGCACCACCTTCGCTTCGCTGACGGCATCGTGATCATCACACCGATCATCAGCTTGACGTAGCGACTGCTGGCCGGCTTCGATCGTGTAGGTGAGGACGTTGGACTGCAGCTGAATCTTACGAAGACGATGTTCATGAGGGACTGACGAGTTTCTGATGCCCCATTCTCGCTCAACGGAAAGAACATCTCCGAACGTTCCAGCTACGTCTATCTGGGTCGCGAAGTCAATATGGCAAACGACCTAGCGCCAGAGCTGGAAAAGGAAACGAGCGTCTTGGGGAGCTGTCAAGAGCATCGAAGAAGTCGTGAAGAAGACGATTAACGTTCAGTTCTGTGCCCACCTGCTCGACTTCACTGTTCCTTCTGCACTACGCAATCAGCGTCGCACATCCAGGAATGCTTGGAGCAGCAGGCCACATGCAAGTGAGGAAAGCCTCTGAGTATCGAGCTTCGCCGAAGTTCGTGCGAGATACAGCGTGACACCTCTTGAGACAGGTCGTCAAGAGTTAGGTGAATCGGCCACGTAATGCGTTTCGCTTACACTCACTCGTTAGTTATAACCGGCTGGATCTGCCAGAAGAACACAAGAGGTGTGACGCTTTAGACAGCGACAGCGCTCGACTATGAACAGATTTCACTTCGCTTGGTTTTAATCGATTTGTATGTTTTGCCTGGCCGACCAATCGCTCCCGTAGAGAAATATGAACATTACCTTGGGCGCGTGTAGCGCAGTCGGAGGAGGTGCGACTGTCGCGTGCACCCGATACCAGGTTCCTGGTTCGGATTTCCCGCCCAGGCCAACCAAGCCTTCCATCCCTCCGGGGTCGGTGAATTGGTACCAGACTTGTCTGGGAAAGATAAAGCGCTGACTTGTTCATCGGCTGGCCACCGCAAGTCATTGTATGGCCAAATACGCATTCATGTCGCCTCCACGACATCCCGTAGAAGTAGAATGCGCTGGCGCATCCCAAAAGGGATTGAGTAACGCCGTCCTTTATCCTTTATCCTAACCTTGCGGAGCGCCGAGCTAGAAGGCGCACATGTCCATTGCACAACCGTCGCACGTGAAACCGACGAAGGTTAAGCCGAATACAGTGCTGTAACAATCTTAGCGCACAGTTTCATGAGGTCGCCACTCCAACAAGGAGGATTACGCCAAGATTGATAGAAAGACGGACATGGAGTCGACGGGACATTGATCTTAGCTGAACATCAAATTACTTCATTGCAGATGTGCTCGAGAAGCAACGACATCACATAGATCCAGCACTTAGCAACCCATACAAAAGCCTAAGGACTACCGCCAATGGGATCCACACGGCGATTCATCCCTCTCTTCATGTCAGTCAAGAGCAATCTCTCTGAACGTATAGACTGGGTCAGGGAATGTTTCTCTCGCTTGTCAAGGCTCACTGGCTACAACGAGTCCCCTATAAATACTAAAATGCAAATAATAAATAAGTAAGTATCTATACTAATTTTGTTTCGCCAGCTGCATCACTTGAGTATTCATACTGATCAATATCATGCCAAGATTCAATGACAGTCGAACATGGAATAAATAAATAAATGAAAATTAAGGATAAAAGGATAAAGGATAAAGGATAAAGGACGGCGTTAGTCAATCCCTTCTGGGATGCGCCAGCGCATTCTACTTCTACGGGATGTCGTGGAGGCGACATGAATGCGTATTTGGCCATACATTGACTTGCGGTGGCCAGCCGATGAACAAGTCAGCGCTCTATCCTTCCCAGACACGTCTGGTACCAATTCACCGACCCCGGAGGGATGGAAGGCTTGGTTGGCCTGGGCGCGAAATCCGAACCAGGAGCCTGGTATCGGGTGCACGCGACAGTCGCGCCTCCTCCGACTGCGCTACACGCGCCCATAAATGAAAATTAATAAAAATTAAATCCATTCCTAGAAGCTTATCTTTTTTCTGTTTTTGACTTTCTCTATTCTTTAGCGTGTTGTTTTTTTCATACCTACTCTTGCCTTCGCTAGATTCTCTTACCAGTGTTTGCTTTGTTGCATGGATTTTCATATATAAATTAAATAAATAAATCTAGACTTAGGTTGCCTCGACAAAATCCACTCCCCTCCATCCAACTCGACCAACTCCAGTAGCCGTTTGAGTGAAATGTTATGCGGTTTAGGTTCGTTCTTTCCGCTTAACAACCACTCTGAAAAATGCTCCTAAAACGCATGAAGGCTCTACCTTATGGGATCCATTTTATGGGATTTCAGAGCTTGCACACTTCGTGTCGACCAGGATTCACTAGAACAACGCGTTAGCTATCCAGTGGAGCTCGTTAGGAGGCACTCGGTCTCAAGTGTATCACGAAATTTGAATGCGTGGCGTGTCTCACAAAGGAATGAGCCTTTCATCATTAAATACGTATCTCTGCTATAACTATTACAACAGAACCCCAGAGTAAAGGGGCGCGTGGTAGTTAAGTCGGGGTAGGCGATGGCTGTCGTCTATGCCCGAATCTGACACGTGGTTAGGGTTTCCCGCCGAGGTTAACCAAGCCTTATATTCCTTCGGAGTCGGTAAATTGGTACAGTCTTGTCTGGAAAAGATAAAACTGTTTATCAGCCACCCACCGAGCAAGTCCTTGCATATGCCAAATATGCATTCAAAATGCCTCCACGATATTCCGTAGAAGTACAATGCGTGGTGCATCCCAAATCGAGGATCCATTAACACCGCCATTTGTCCTTAATCCGTGTCAAGCGAAATTGTGAGGAAATTTGATCTTGGAATCGAACGCCTTGCTTTATCTGGAGGCCCAATGGGCCCACGTTTACTACGGCTCCGATTTCGAACGCCGTGCTGTTGTAATGCATCGCGGCTCTGACCGCTACAGGCCTACCGATTGTTTACTGTTTATATTAGCCTGTCTATTTATTCGTATCAGGGCCCAGGTCAGGTCTGGCAGCTATGGAGAGCCCTAATGCTGTCATATCTCTTGGAATGACTTAGAAGTATAAGTATTAATTGGAATAATGCCATGAGATTATAGGTATGCGCCATGCACTCTACTTTTATGAGATGTAGTGGATGCAATTTGACTCGCATTTAGTCTATACGATGAGTTGTGGTCAGGGTCAAGCGTGAGGTGTTTTGAAGAAAATTCACGACCCCCCCCCCCCCTCCTTCCGAAGCGGGTTTGGTACGACCCTCCCTTGTCTCCATCATTGGTTTGTTTCTTACCAGTCGTACGTCGGCCTAGCGGCCGCCTACGACTGGTTGGGGGCTTCGCCCCCAAACCCCGACAATAGGACGCCATGGCCGCTACGGGTTTCCTATTCTTCCCTAGGCCTTCTGACTTTTATGTTAATCGAGATGGATCGATTGGTCGACTTCAGATTCGTGTTCAGCGACCTCAATTACCCCCAGGGCCGGAGTTTCGGCCAACTTGAACGTCACCCTCAAAAATCGATAATGTCGACCGATATCGATTGGTAGACTTCAGATTCGTGTTCAGCGACCTCGACTACCCCAGGGCCGAAGTTTCGCGCCACTTGAGCGCCATCCTCAAAAAATCGATAATATCGATCGATATCGATTGGTCGACTTCAGATTCGTGTTCAGCGACCTCGATTACCCCCAGGGCCGAAGTTTCGTGCCGCCGACGTGTTCGGCACGTCTGCGGCTCGCCACGCACGGTTGCCGACGTGTTCGGCACGTCTACGGCTCGCCATGCACGGTTGCCGACGTGTTCGGCACGTCTACGGCTCGCCATGCACGGTTGGCGACGTGTTCGGCACGTCTACGGCTCGCCATGCACGGTTGGCGACGTGTTCGGCACGTCTGCGGCTCACCATGCACGGTTGCCGACGTGTTCGGCACGTCTGCGGCTCGCCATGCACGGTTGCCGACGTGTTCGGCACGTCTACGGCTCGCCACGCACGGTTGCCGACATGCTCGGCACGTCTACGGCTCGCCACGCACGGTTGCCGACATGCTCGGCACGTCTACGGCTCGTCATGCACGGTTGCCGACATGCTCGGCACGTCTACGGCTCGACATGCACGGTTGCCGACGTGTTCGGCACGTCTGCGGCTCGCCACGCACGGTTGCCGACGTGTTCGGCACGTCTACGGCTCGCCACGCACGGTTGCCGACATGCTCGGCACGTCTACGGCTCGCCACGCACGGTTGCCGACATGCTCGGCACGTCTACGGCTCGCCATGCACGGTTGCCGACATGCTCGGCACGTCTACGGCTCGACATGCACGGTTGCCGACGTGTTCGGCACGTCTGCGGCTCGCCACGCACGGTTGCCGACGTGTTCGGCACGTCTGCGGCTCGCCATGCACGGTTGCCGACGTGTTCGGCACGTCTGCGGCTCGCCATGCACGGTTGCCGACATGCTCGGCACGTCTACGGCTCGCCATGCACGGTTGCCGACGTGTTCGGCACGTCTGCGGCTCGCCATGCACGGTTGCCGACATGCTCGGCACGTCTACGGCTCGCCACGCACGGTTGCCGACGTGTTCGGCACGTCTACGGCTCGCCACGCACGGTTGCCGACATGCTCGGCACGTCTACGGCTCGACATGCACGGTTGCCGACGTGTTCGGCACGTCTGCGGCTCGCCACGCACGGTTGCCGACGTGTTCGGCACGTCTGCGGCTCGCCATGCACGGTTGCCGACGTGTTCGGCACGTCTGCGGCTCGCCATGCACGGTTGCCGACATGCTCGGCACGTCTACGGCTCGCCATGCACGGTTGCCGACGTGTTCGGCACGTCTGCGGCTCGCCATGCACGGTTGCCGACATGCTCGGCACGTCTACGGCTCGCCATGCACGGTTGCCGACGTGTTCGGCACGTCTGCGGCTCGCCATGCACGGTTGCCGACGTGTTCGGCACGTCTGCGGCTCGCCATGCACGGTTGCCGACGTGTTCGGCACGTCTGCGGCTCGCCATGCACGGTTGCCGACGTGTTCGGCACGTCTGCGGCTCGCCATGCACGGTTGCCGACATGCTCGGCACGTCTACGGCCCGCCATGCACGGTTGCCGACGTGTTCGGCACGTCTGCGGCTCGCCATGCACGGTTGCCGACATGTTCGGCACGTCTGCGGCTCGCCATGCACGGTTGCCGACATGTTCGGCACGTCTACGGCTCGCCATGCACGGTTGCCGACGTGTTCGGCACGTCTGCGGCTCGCCATGCACGGTTGCCGACATGCTCGGCACGTCTACGGCTCGACATGCACGGTTGCCGACGTGTTCGGCACGTCTACGGCTCGCCATGCACGGTTGCCGACATGTTCGGCACGTCTACGGCTCGCCATGCACGGTTGCCGACGTGTTCGGCACGTCTGCGGCTCGCCATGCACGGTTGCCGACGTGTTCGGCACGTCTGCGGCTCGCCACGCACGGTTGCCGACATGCTCGGCACGTCTACGGCTCGACATGCACGGTTGCCGACGTGTTCGGCACGTCTACGGCTCGCCATGCACGGTTGCCGACATGCTCGGCACGTCTACGGCTCGCCATGCACGGTTGCCGACGTGTTCGGCACGTCTGCGGCTCGCCATGCACGGTTGCCGACGTGTTCGGCACGTCTGCGGCTCGCCATGCACGGTTGCCGACGTGTTCGGCACGTCTGCGGCTCGCCATGCACGGTTGCCGACATGCTCGGCACGTCTACGGCCCGCCATGCACGGTTGCCGACGTGTTCGGCACGTCTGCGGCTCGCCATGCACGGTTGCCGACGTGTTCGGCACGTCTACGGCTCGCCATGCACGGTTGCCGACGTGTTCGGCACGTCTGCGGCTCGTCATGCACGGTTGCCGACGTGTTCGGCACGTCTACGGCTCGCCATGCACGGTTGCCGACGTGTTCGGCACGTTTGCGGCTCGCCATGCACGGTTGCCGACGTGTTCGGCACGTCTGCGGCTCGCCATGCACGGTTGCCGACGTGTTCGGCTGCCGCGCCCCAACTCAAGTGTGACGGACGGACGGACAGTGTGACACACGCACACACGCACACACGCACACTCGCACACACACACGCTTGCTGCTTTATATATAGTAGGATCTGTCATCATTTTTCAATTTTTTATGTGATTTTTGTACCCATCAACAGGTTCTTCTTTCAAGGGGTGGCTTTAACACTGTAGAGATTCGCACGCACTATCGTTCACTGAGGAAGACATGTTAGTATTGACTGATTAAATGACTTGATTGATTAAAGCACAGAATTGAATAAAGTTCTGCCGGCAGATTTCGATGGGATGAGAGGTCTTGAATTTTTTTTTTCATTTTTCTAGGATGTTATGCAAACGACGGCATTCGACCTGGAGGAACGACATCTACGTCCAAAACTGCATTGTATAAAACTTCAGGTGTTACTTACTAATGATGACTTTCCCTACGAGATTTTTTGAAGGGCTCTTCGAATCGTTGACGGAATCGCAACCCCAGGATGGACTTCTTGCAGAAAAATTTTTCTACCTTCTGAAGGAAATTACACCAGAGACTGAAATTGTACCATATAAAATTCAAAGCCATGATTATTGCACAGTAAAAACTAACCTTCTTCGCAGCGATCTTCGATATGATTAGGGCGAACCGTATTCAGAATTTTCGTTTTTCGAAAATTAATTATTTTCCTGCCAAAACAGACTACCTAGGCAGTTAAAATTCTGCTACAGAAAGTTTCCAGGCTTGACTAAAGCACAATGGAAAAATCATGGTTTTCTAAATCAAACAAGTTGGATCGACCCCTGGTCAATACTGCACCGACGTCACTGGAGGAACGAAATTTGACATTTCATGTCAAATTGGACTATTAAAACGAATTGGACATTTTCAAACGAAATTGGAGGCGATTCAAATCAAACTAGACACTCTTTTAAGCAAGCTTGACTGTTTCGAAATCAAGTAGAACACCTTCTGAATCAAAGCTAGCTTCTTCCACATCAAAGTAGAGACTCTCCGGAATGGTTAGAATAATTTTTTCTTCAGGCTTTTTTGAGATTTTCAAGCTCAGCTATCCCAATAGGTGAACGAATTGTTTGAAATTTTATAAATAAATTTCAATCTCTTAAGGAAAACTGTGGTTTAGAGCTTATTCCAGAGCACAGAAAGGCAGCAATGTTAAAAGCGTGTCAAAAGAAGAAATAGTGCCATGCGCATGTCTAGCTCGGTGCGATTTCAATTTCGTAAATTCAAATGCTGCTTACTTCAAACAGCGAAATGTGCTTGCTACAATTATTTTTTTTGTGCTGCAGACAAATGGGTAGCTTTCCACAAACAGAATTTTTGAATCTGATCTAGTTGGGAGGAGTCAGCCGTAAAGTGTCAGATGCGTGCGTCATCCTATAGCATACAAGCATATCCTCTGAATTTCAATAAAAGCATTCGCATGATGGGAGAGCAGCAGAAGGTTTCATAGTAACACAATCAAAGGATTAGAGATCCAGATCGCTACATATCCCCTCCATTTAGGATAGATCCGAATTTTTCTCGATCAATCAAAGAAAAATTGCGACGTATTGAACGGTTCACGACGCATTCTCTTTCTCAACACTAAAAAAGTGCGGTGCCGCCTTCCCGCACTTCAATACGACCTATAAACCAATATCTTTACTTGGAAAATTAAATTTTTGAAAAATTTCAAAAATTGTAAGCCCTCATAGAGATGTTTTGTTGCGATCAAACACTACCGGTTGTGCAAGGCGTAGCGCACTTCCGCCCGGTTGATGCGGGTTCGGCTCCTGCCTGGCGCTACCATTGATGACAACAAAACATCACTACGAGAGTTTGCAATCCTATTACCAGCCACTTGGCTCTTAAAGAAAACGAGTTGAAAAAATAAAACATAAAATAATAAAACTGAAAAACAAAACAAAAAACATAATAAATTTTTATAAAATTTCTGTGTTCAAAAAACAAACAACACCTCTATCACCTGTCGTCCCTTTGATCATCGAGTCATTCAAGCAGGCACCAGCAGCGTCACTATATCCGTCCCTGTCGCGTGCCAGAGTGCTCCAATGGATCCTGCTCGCTTGAGGGAGACAAAGAGCGTCATATCGTTCGTTCGGGGCTTTCACGAAGATTTCCGACCAACGCGTTGGTGGGCATTTTTGTGTCCTCTTGACAGCTTGCGGAATCCAGTCAGTGACGGCTATCGTCCAACGGGTGTTCGCGACGCGCGTTACGAGCCCGGCCCACCTAATTTCCGACGACTTGGCATAGGCGACACCATCTGATCTTCGCACGTCAACAAACAGACAACAAAGAACAGATACTTAGTGCCTTGTTTTTCCTTTAAAATAAAATTTGCGTAAAATTTCAAGCAGTGTGTTTGTTTCCTTACTGGGGCAGGTGAATTCAAAGCTTCTCACAATAGATTTTCCTTGGAGAAAAAATTATGCTAGCCTTCCCAGAGAGATTCGTTTACGTTTCGTTTTTTTTTCGTTTTTTTTTTTGGAAGGCTCTCACTTTGATTTTAAAAGCATATAGCTTGGGCGCGTGTAGCTCAGTCGAAGAAGGCGCGACTGTCGCGTGTACCCGATACCAGGTTCCTGGTTCGGATTTCCCGCCCAGGCCAACCAAGCCTTCCATCCCTCCGGGGTCGGTGAATTGGTACCAGACTAGTCTGGGAAGGAAAAAGCGCTGACTTGTTCATCGGCTGGCCACCGCAAGTCATTGTATGGCCAAACACGCATTCAACACGCCTCCACGACATCTCGTAGAAGTAGAATGCGCTGGCGCATCCCAAAAGGGATTGAGCAACGCCGTCCTTTATCCTTATCCTTATAGCTTGAAGCAACACAGGATGAGACTCGTTCCTTCCCTACTCTTTGGGAGTACAAACGGGGCTATTCGCTACAACCTTCAGATGATACGTGTTTTCCATAACGACATCTATGTTAGCACTTTCGCGACGATGTGCTCTCATTTGAGTGGACGGGAAAGTTTTAGGAAGGGACTTTCTTTATTGATCCTTTTGTTCGATTCTCTTCTCAAATTCGCAAATTATAGTAGCAATTCAATGTTGGGCTTGCGTAGGGGGAAAAATGACTGGCTTTATCGTAACTAACGAGACAAGGACTTCTCCCAATACTGAAACGCAATAAACGCTCATACTTCTAGACGACAGTTTTTTTTGCACAAACTTCGGAAGATGAAACATGAATTGAACACTTAAAAGAAACAACCTAGGCTCTGAGTGATTACGACAATAAACAAGCATTCAACAAGAAGACTTCCCGTCGTTGAAACACCTCATACAGGATCTATCCTAGTCGGGGCGGGGGCACATAACTAAAAAGTATGTAACAAATCAGCTTGAGACCTACCGAGCAGCTCCTACAGAACGAGGTAGGATCTAAACTAGAAAAATTCACGAAGAAAAAAATTTATAATTGTTTTCGCCACGGTTGTAAGCAGGTAATGTTATGTGCCCCCTTCACCATGTTAGATCCTGGTTATAACATGTCAGGCGGTGGTCAGCGCGCGGCATACCTCCATTGCGTCCCTCTTTGCTCGCCGAGACGGCTGTAAAACCGCGGCGATTAAATTATTTTTGTTTGTCCGTTCGTTTTTTGTTTCTTTTAGATTCTACGTTGTTCTCTAGGAGCCGCTCTACAAGTCTCAAGTCGATTTGTTACATACTTTTTAGATATGTACCTCCCCTCACCCCCGACTAGGATAGATCCCCTCATAGACAACTTTTGCAACTGGATCAGAGCTCTTGAACTCTTCCAGATTTTTTCTTGGCAATATCTCTTCCCAGACTACTGCTCAGTCCTTCATAGCAACCTGTACAGTTCTTCTGGATTGTTCTTGAGTCGGCAGTAACCTCTTCTATTAGGGTGCCCAGAAAGTATCGGCAGAAATACGACATTTACATTTTTTTCAAAATAACACAATTTTTTATCAACATTTTATTAAACAACCAAATAATTTCCGTCAACATCGACTACTCTCCGCCAACGTTTTACAAGATTTCGAATTCCTCTGGCGTAGAAATCCGGCGACGTGGAGGCGAAAAAAGCTCGGAGCTCATTTTCGAGGTGGTTACGATCTTCATAACGCTTCCCTTCCAGATGATGCTGAAATGATCGAAAAGGATGGTAGTCACTTGGGGCCAGACCTGAGCTGCACAGTGGATATGGCAGAACTTCCCATCCCGGTTCCAGAATTTTCTGTGAAGTCGTCTTCGCGTTATCGTGCAGCAAGCAAACTTTGTCGAGCCTGGGCTGTTCTTTGAGCATCTTGTCGGCCTGTCTCTGCAGTTGCGTAGCGCAGACCTCGGTAGTGACAGTCGTGCTGTCAGGAAGCAGCTCGAAATGGTAGATCCCATAAACTCCCCACCAGACGCTCAGCATGACTTTCCTCGCATGGATTTCTCCTTTTACGAAAGATTTCGGCACTACACCGCGTTGGCACCACGCACGTTTACGAGCGTGGTTGACGCAGCGGACCCATTTTTCGTCTCCTGTGATGATGGTGTCCAGCCAGTTGAAGGTGCGACTTCGGGAGAGCAGCTGAATGCATTTGTCCAGACGTCTTCGCCGGTTATCTTCGGTCAGTTCGTGCGGGAGCCACTGACCGAGCTTTCTAACCATTCCATGAGATCGCAGTCCATTGTCCACGGTGAATCGGGAACAGCCAAGAGCAGCAGCAAAATAACGCACACCTTCACATGGATGCTGCTCCGCCAGTTTCCTCAGTTCATCCAAAGAAATCGTTGTCGGTCGACCAGAGCCAGGCTCATCTTCAAGATTTCTGTTCCCGCTTCTGAAGCGTTCGAACCAGCTATACACAGACCGTACAGAAGGAGCTTCAGAGCCGAATACACGACACAAGTTTCGACAGACTTCTGCAGCGGAACGCCCAGATTCAAACTCGTAAAGGAGTACGTGCCTACTATGGGTAGACAGTTCGGCCATCGTCCAGTGAAATAGGCAAGGAAGACGGAACTGGATATGTTATGCAGATACAGTAGGATAGCGTCTTTATATAGCATTTATGCTGAAATCTTCAGAACATTCTAGAAAAAATCTGGAACATTGCGAAGTTTTCTGCAGATACTTTCTGGACACCCTAATAGGATGTACCGACTGATAGTAGCACCTCGCGATGGGCCATGTCCACACAAATGAGTGAACAGCGCGCCAAAAAAGCAGCCGGCCGTCGCGCGCAAAAATGCTCTCGTCGTGGAGGTATTAAAGACAGAGATCGCTTCCAAACATAATCTTTATCATTAATTATCAAACGGCGCATTGTGTAATAAATTAATCAGAGACGTACGGGTCGACTACTGGCTGACAGACACCAATGAGCACAAATTATCACATGTACGTCCCTTTCGGCTACAAAACAAACGACAGGTTGTTGAAGAAGGGCTTGAATGAGGAGGAAAAGGAACTGTACGTACGAGGCGCCCCTGCGATGGCTTGCTCACTGGACATCGACATGCAGATAGATCGGAAGCCGACGACGATGTGATGATACAATGACTGAGAACCACACAGCGAAAACGAAGAAAACGAAGCAGCAGTTCGCAGGAAGCGACTCGCCTCGCTGAACACAGAAGCAACGGGAAACATTGATGCAATAAAAAAACGGGGATGCTACAATAATATGCACGAACTGCTGGTTCCCGTCCTCTCGAACACCAAAACAATGGGCCCTGTGTAAAATTGAAACTTTACAAAAGAAGAGAAGAGCAGGAGGAAGATGCTCAGAGCGAGAAGATGAAGATGGGGATGAAGAGAAGGAGGAGGCATAGGTAAAAGCGAACGGTGCATGCGTGGGGATCTTCGACACAGAGCCTAAAGGCCACACGGGGAGAGAGAGATTTGCACTTATCACGATGAACAGCACTGCTTCTTCTGGCTCTCGTTCGTCGACGACGTGATGTCGACACCGGACGACGGCAGCGGCACCATGCGATCCGAACCGACGTGCTTGTTCGACACGCTCTTGTAGATCTCCGTCAGGATGTTCGTGAACGCCGCTTCCACATTCGTGCTGTCCAGGGCAGATGTTTCTGAACAACAAGCAATGAGCGACTGAAAAAGGTAACAGAAATGTCCTCTACAAGCGACCATGACAACTGGATTCTCCGCGTTCAACGGCTTTCCCACACTTTTCAAAAATTTATGACGGTGACAAAAACCGCCTACATAGGGGCCTTTTTATTGAGCACCGTAACATTCTGAAATCTCTGCAGAAGGGGGGGGGGGGGGGGAGCTGTGAAAATGCGACCCTGTTGTTTTCGCGGTGCCAATCTAGTTGACGTATGAAGTATGAAGACACACAAACAATGGCAACAACTGCCATTAAGACCTTCTCCTCGTTGTGGTCTATGAGACCGAGCTGAGAACAATTTACTTGATTAAGACATGTATAAAGTACCTCGCCAGCGTCAGCGGTCAAGGCGTCAATAATTCGGAACAACATATTCAAATGAATGGAGCTATGGTCGCTCAGTCCGCTTGGAACTATTGTTTCTGGGTTACTAATCACCCTTCTGTAAGAACTGGCAAGCTACTCCCACCGCGCCCTAAATCAGCGAGTCGTTCGGGAATCTCGCCGACGTTCAATGAGGTAAACATCTCAATGACAACTGCCGCCCATGTTTGTATGCCTTCATACTTCAATTCTCAAGCAGATCGACATATCGAAAACAACAGGGCTCTCTTCTGCGCTGACCGCTAAACACATCGACCTCGCCCCAGTTCATGGTAATTGCCCCGTGAAGTTGGGAGAGTCCAAGTAAAAATGTACAACAATGAAAACTCCAGGCTGGTAGTACGAACAAGTTTTCGCCGCGCGCGCGATGAACTGACGCATCGCTCCTGGGTGAGCTGTTATGGGGGAGCTCTAACAAACTCCCTAGTTATGCTGTATTGTATCTAGATGTGTGGCTTTTAGAAATGAAGCTTCGTGTCATGAAAGAACCCAAAATCGTTTCACAATGGCAGCAGTTGTCCACTGCTTGGATTATGTCATCCAATTCCCACACAAAATAGCCATTTCCTCTAATTAAGTGCACCGGAGGACCCTCAAATAGCTGAGCAGAGGTATCCAAAGCAGTTTATGCAGATAGAGCGTCAGCGTTAGACTTCATAACTGTAGCAGCACACACTGTGTAGATGTCGCGCTTGCCGCAGCAGTCGCCACGGCTGCCGCGCGTTTTTGTATGTTCAGCTTGCTCCCCAAAACTCCACCCCTCTTCACTACACCTCGCGCTCAGTCGATTATTTGATCATTACCAACACTCTATCCGCTAACCCAACCGATTTCTTTAATGGCGCCCTGACAAGATCCGTAAGAGGAACGCTAAAGCTTCGAGTTTCAGATGCTAAAACGTCAATCAGATCTGATTTTCTAACATACAGAACACTTGATTTCAGTCTGCTGCTGGGTAAATACGAAGATATGACAAGGTTATCTGTACAAGCCTGCAAGCTTTCTACACCTTAAACATTATGGAATTGTGTGCAGTTAGTAGACGCTGTGTTACACAGGCAATTGCTTTACCATCAATGATAAAAGAGTAAAGCGATATAATTGTGATAGTTGAATGATAAAAGTGTATAGTAGGATAACACCGATTTCAATGTGCGTGTTACTCATCCTTTTCGTGTTGTGCGTGTCAGTTTTTATGTTGCTCCATAATTTTCTTTAAACAAGACTACTGTCTTTGTTTATTTAAATAAATAAATAAATTGGAGCTCATTGAACAACGTCGACATTCCTTGCAAAGAGCGATTACCTACTTTAATATGTCCATGAGACGCCAGATACATGCGTACGGATCGATTCTCTGATTAGCCTCACTACCCCATCCCGACAAGCCAGCACAGTATTCGTAGACACTTCGAAGAGCCCTTCACGGCCTTCTTCGTGGGCTGCTTCTACAATCGTCACAACGAGAACTACCTATCTATTCGCGATTCAACGTGCCCGTACAGCATCGTACTGTCCAGTGTTCACCCATGAATAAAGCATAAAGGAGGCGGTGTTAATCAATTCATTCTGGGTTTAGCCATGCCCAATTCTACGGGACGTCCTGAAATCCGTTTGGATGAGCATTTAGAGTATACCGTAACTTGCGATAGCCAAATGGTGAACAGGACACTGTTTAAACACTCCCAGCCAAATCTAGTGCTAATTCACCAAACTAGGAAGAATGTAGGGTAGAATGTAGGCTGGGTTGGCCTGGACGGGAAACGCAACCAAGAACCTTGAATCGGGTGCATGCGATAGTCGGAATCTCCTCCGAGTACGCTACCACGCGCCCCGTCAAGAGATATTTATTTATTTATTTATTCTAAGCATAAATTATAATCTAGCGTGAAGAAACAGTACCTATCACGGGGAGACAAGACAGCACGGCGTAAACTACTACAACACCCATGGCACAATACGACTTTACGCGAAGGGAATCAGTCATCATCAACGTACACATCCAGCGTAACTACATTGAAGGCCTTTAGTACCTTCAATCCCATTACGTCGGAGGTATAGTTCACTTGCTGTACCAGAAAGATCAACATCGATCACTCATGCTGCCTATCTGTGGCTCACACAGCACTAAGCCGCACCACAATTTTAGTATAAACCCTGCCTTAGGCAGCTCTTAGCTGTTTATTAGCGACACTTTTTGTTGGCGAGGGGGCGGAGTCGAGTTTCTATCCTAGCGTACCGAGGGAAATTTGTTTTGTGTCTCTAAAGTTTCGTAAGGCAGCCATTGGACTCTGAGGGAAGCCTAGGGGGTTGGGGTGGGTGAGCCAGGGGGAAGAGGGGAAAATCGTATGCCACTTGCGAGGGGCGTGGCCTATTCCGTACATCCTGACCGTCCTCCAGTTTTTTGTGCTGTCAAGTGAACCAGGTCTAGCACACTATGGATGTTCTCTGCTCCAGACTCGTCTAACACCGCTCGCTGCAGCTGCTGTTTCTCAGTTTAACCTCGCTCGCGCGTCACATGGCTCGTAGTTGCAGGCGCTCGACGGATAACTCCCACCGGAACACTACAATGTAGGGGCTTGACGGATGACTTGGTTCAATTTGACAAGAATCGAACCCTCAATGATATCCCACTTTTTGAGCACTTGGCCATTAATATTCTAAGCTAAGCTGCGCTAAAGGACTTACATCGTATAGGTTGATATGCAATGAAGAACGAACAAATGTCGGCGTGATTTGTCTGTAACGTACCGATGAAAGACAATTGATGCTTTTCCGCGTAGATCTTCGCTTCGTCAGTTGGAACAGCTCTTAGATGACGGAGATCGCTCTTGTTCCCGACAAGCATTATCACAATGTTCTGATCAGCATGGTCGCGAAGTTCCTTCAGCCAGCGCTCCACATTCTCGTACGTCACATGCTTCGCTGAAAAAGCAGACGTCAGCAAGTTATTCTCTGATAAGTGAGCGATGCCGGCAGCCGCTACAGAATGAGCAACATGCGATTTTGCCGCCGTGAGTGCAAATGGGTGACGGCTTGCAACAAAAAACAAGAAATAACGACACTAACCAATGTCATAGACGAGCAACGCTCCCACCGCACCACGATAGTACGCCGATGTGATTGCCCTGTATCGTTCCTGACCGGCTGTGTCCCAGATTTGAGCCTTCACGGTTTTTCCTTCGACCTGGAAGCAATTAGATATCAGAAGGGAGCCTTTCTACAGAAGACATGAAGAACTGGATTTACCTGAATACTACGAGTAGCAAACTCGACACCTATAGTAGACTTCGACTCCAGATTGAACTCATTCCGAGTGAACCGTGACAGCAAATTGGACTTCCCTACTCCAGAGTCGCCGATCAGCACAACTGAAATACTTCACATAGGAGAAAATTCAGTAAAATTTACCGTTACTTCGGCTAGAAACCTTTAGTATCAGTCGGACATTGCAGTTCTCTTCTAATCAGACACAATTTCAGATCCATGGAAATTCCAAGTTTTGAATTCCAACAACACAATGACACAGAAAAGCTGTGAAATCACGAGGAACCAACAAAACCAGTCGGGATCGACACTTCACCTTGATGAAAACCTCAACCCTAGTTGACCAGACCTGGTGTTGCAGCTTTCGAAGCAGGCATCTAAAGACTCATCAGCCTCACAATGCCTATTTTTTACATTTCACAGCTACCTAACACTGGTCAAAAAGCTTTCTATGGTTCTCTAAATTTTACCCAATGGTTCTTTATTCATTGCTGACTGAAACAGTTTCACTTTTGAAGGCTACATGAACGACGAAAGAATGCAATGAGAATTAAATTTTCGGCCACCTTTGACGCGTTTGTCAGTGTGCTGGTTCACACCTACTCACGAATCGGTTCCACCCAGGCCAACACAGCCTTACATCCCTCCGAAGACAGTCAATTAGACTAGGCTGAGAGAGGAAGAATCCATACTTGTTCATCGGCTGGCTACCGCAAATCCTTATTAGGTCAAATACGCCTTCAGACCGCCCTACGATTCATCGTAAAAAGAATGCAGGGCACATCCCAACACGAGATTGATTAACGCCGGCTTCACGCTTTATTATAAACCCCGCTGTAATCACATACTTGATGGTCAAAGGATAGAGATCGATGCTAAGCAATCGAATCCCTGTTTTGAATGCGTCATGGATTATTCTTTTATGAGAAACTGTGGAAGCAATTTGAAACCGAAATTAGTCACAAAAAACAAATTGCAGTTGCTCCCTGATACAATATTTAGCCATTAATCCTTCCCAGAAAAGGCTGCTACCAATTTTCAGACGAGTAACTATTCTCTGGAAATGTCTTATGGTTGCTTCCAAAGGGCATGACAGAGCGGTCCGGGCAATTGGCTTGATACAATGCATGTGAACTTGAAAGAAGGTGGTATTCACTCCGTGTAATCGATCGCTTGAAGTGTCTCCAGAAGAGCAGAACAGCATACCTCTCCGCTAAGTAAGACAACTGCAGATGAAGATGGCTGTCTTAATCCTGGCCAAAGACTCAGATGACACAGGGAGGAGTGAAGATGGGCTCCAGGTTATTTTCCACGAATCGCCAACTAGATCAGTTTACTCTTCCAAGGTGGTGATATTGTCCGATAGAACAGTCCTGTCGTGCTAAGGTAGCATTCGAAGCTTTAGTCAGCATAAGTTTTCCTCCAACCGCCTTCTTCAGACTTCTGGAAACCCAGGGGAGTGGAGAAGTTACCCATTCCAGACTAGGAGAGGGCGGCAACGCAGAAGCGTATGACGAAAAAAGCTTCGATAACAGTTTTAACAGGACGGGTTCCCGACATTCTTTACTACAGACATGCCGAGACTCAAGGACAGTTCAACGTGGAAGGATGACAATGCTTCCTACTACTCATCATTCGTGCTTTCCTCCCATCTTACACTGTCATACTAAGGTCTAAAGCATAGCGCATTCGGCCAAAGAAGCTAAATAAAACCACACTCACTTAACCCGACTATTTTGAAGAAATCGGGCTCTCACCAATGCCACACTGTTATGATCTCTGCCATAAATCGTGCCAAAAATCCACTTATTATGCAATTAAACAGCAAAAAGAACATCCCTCTCCAACACGACAACCATCCATCGCTCTCTCGCTATTGTGAGGACTCTGATGCATGTCGTCAGCGCTAGCTCGTGCTGACGACGACGACGATGGAAGACGAAGATTCACTATGTCACATGAAGCTCTACGGTTTTTCAAGCCCTCGTTTCTTTTTCGACACGTCACCTGCGCCCGAACGTGACTACTGCTCAGTTATTGCTTTGTTGAGTGTGACCAAAGCCTAGATGACTCTGAAAAACCTTCACCTCGACTTTGTTCGTCTGATTTTCGGACCCCACTCGGCCGAATAGAACTGTCCTACAGCTAAGTTGCTGGACGAGCAAAAGCTCTGTCAGCTTCTAGAATTAAACCTCACAGTGAAGTGAAACCATCGCACTAAAGTCAACATGAATTTGCCATGGAAACGTGAGGGTTGTGCAGAATAGAAACGCCTTGAGGTTTCCATTTAACAAAAACATAAGAATAAAGCGAGTATCATTCGATCCCGTGGATAATACGCTAGGCCCTCAACATTTACGAGGCATTTTGAATACGTACTCGAACTTGCAGTGGCCACTCGATGAACAAGCTCATCTCTATCCTTCTCAGACACTTGGCACCGCTTCACCAACCCCGCATGATGAGGATGCACCTATTTGGATTGCGATACACACACGTCTACACCCAGCTAGTGGACAGAATGTTTCCTCAGCTGATTTCGGAAGACCACAGCCGTCTTGGCAAGACGCCCGATAATGCATGGCCTTGAGCCCTTCTGTGCGCCTAGCCTGTATCTCAGTGGTTCGATAGAACTTAGGCACTACATCAAGAGATCACCCAGCGCGTTAGGAGTGCAGGATTCTGGTGCTAGGATGGACTGAGTTATCTGTGTGTTGTGAATCTTGGTATCAAAATCTAGGGAAAATAGCAACTATGGCAAGCCCACTGATTTCAGAGAGCTCCGGATGAAATTCTGGGAACACTGGCTTGCTGAAAATCATCTAGCGCTGCCTATTAGCCAGGAGAAAGGCAGTATATGCTGCACCAAGGCTGGAATCTAAACAGCAAACAGGTTACAGAGCTTGAACCAGTTTCTTTGCATGGCCACCGTATTCTCAGCAAACCAGTTATGATAAGCAATGGCCGCAGACCAAGTGACTGGAGTTTGTCGCATCTCCACGCAGACATCACCCACAGAGGTCATGAGAGTAGAAGCATGGCGCAGTACTAAGGGCCTGTTCATACTTCGAGCGACAAGAGCGACTGCGGCGACGGACACAGTGTGGTGTACGTAATTACGTACTCCACACTCCGTCCGAGACAAACGTAGTGCGAAATACGTAATTATTTACGTACACCACACTACGTCTGTCGCCCCAGTAGCTCTTGTCGCTCGAAGTATGAACAGGCCCTGAGACATACAGTAGGGATCTTCGAAGTCAAAGAACTTCCACTCAACTCTGAACCCCAAACTGCTCAGATCGCAGCTGATCCGCAAGAGCCTGGGGCGTACAGCCAGCCAACTGCCCGGAGACAAAAAGTTTCCCGGGAAATTCGAACCTCAACGTCTTAGTCAAGGTAATTTGAGGCGTCGACGACGAACATCCGTCGCGAGACAGTTCAGTTGACAGAGATAACCTTGATCAAACTGACTTCGCCAGTGGTAACTACAGGTCTAATAGACACGCGGAGCCGTCTTCAAAAGTACAACAATCCTAAAGTACTTGGTATTTATAACCTTCAGGTGTGATTTAGCACCTGAAACGGCTACCTGGGCCCACCACCACCGCTGGCAACGCGCTAGGACCTCATGTTATCCCTCCTGCGAGACAAGGTGATAAGTGATTTTGAGCACTCTCCCCAAGCTATGGGTCAAATAAGCCCATGTCATGCTCTAGGCTCAGCGCTAATAAAGCAAGTCGAACACTAATACGATGTCCGTCCCGAGATCAGAGTATGGACGCAAGGTGGCTACTGAGAGTGGGGTCAGAATGTAGGTCCAATGAATATAGCCCAGAACAAGGACAAAACACTCGGTGTGGCTCAAAATGTTGAGTTTCACGGCATTTGATGTAGCTTTACTAGGTTACTCCCCCACTGGTGCTATTCAGCATACTATCCCCTCGATTACAGCAGAAATTGTACACACTGCTCTATGGGCGATTGCCTTCGCCGTCGAATTGTTTAGGCACACTCCTAGCTAGGGACCAGTGCTAGCCGTTTGAGGTTAGCTCCGTGTGACGAAGGGAAAGTGGTTCAAATCTATGCCTATATCACGGGTGAGTGCTGATAGGCGATTGCTTCTAGGTCTGTTCGGTCAAAACAGCGCTGGTGGTGTAAGGCGTAGCATCGCTGTCTGGAAAGCAGAAGGTGCGGGTTCGAGTCCCGCCTGGCGCAAGAGTTTTGATCTGTCTTCTATAACAGCTAATCTAGGCTTCAGCAAAATGAAAACATCGGTTCCCAACATCAAATCTATCTAATTCATGAGGTCAATCATCTCTTTCCTTCACAACGTCAAGCGAAATTGTTCTCTTAGCGCACTGGTGCCCTCATCCCTGACGCAGAGAAGAGCGCAAGGGAAGGAACTCCTGATCTGGATGACCTAGCCTGCCCGTTTAAGGATGTTTTGCCGGCGCGATGCTGGCACCGTCTCGGCATCTTCCAAATTTTTATATTGAAAACCATACAAGTACAGCAAGATATACATATAAGCTGTCATAACGATGTTTTGTTGCGATCAAAACTTCTAGCGGCAGGCGGGACTCGAACCCGCACCTCCCTCTGACCGGACGGGATCGGTCCCACGAGGTTTGGATGCTACGTTCGATCAATCGGCGCCAATGGTGTAAAGGCGTAGAGCATTCCCGCCCGGTCAGAGGGAAGTGCGTGTTCGAGTCCCGCCTGGCGCTAGAAGTTTTGATCGCAACAAAACATCGTTATGACAGCTCACAACCTCGATACAAGCCACCTGAGGCTTAAAAAAGGGATTTGAATCGATATACAAACGTTTCTGTTGTGAGTACCACAGTAAGATTCACATTTTTGTTACTAAAATATTGTGTTAGTTGTTTTCACAGGGATACAGACCTTCTACAAAACCCCTAAAATAATATTTGTTTTATGGTCTACTGTTCTCTAACTAGCCCTCAGCTTCAACTACTTTTCTTCCTGTTTTACGCGCTTGTCATATGAATTCACACCTGAATAAAAAAAGATACACATGGCAAACTCCACCTCACTGTTGGGGCTGACCTTGGGAGTGTCACTGTTTCTCATTTTCGCCTCGTAAGCGAAGAGAAAGGCGCGTCTGGCGCAAGTCGTAGGAGGCGCCGCTATCGCATGCACCCGCTACCAGATTCCTGGTTCGGATTTCCCGCCCAGGCCAACCAAGCCTTCCATCCCTCCGGGGTCGGTAATTGGTACCAGGCTTGTCTGGGAAGGATAGAGTGCTGACTTGTTCATCGACTGGCCACCGGAAGTCATTGTATGGCCATATGTATGGCATTCAAATCGCCTCCACGATATCCGGTAGAAGTAGATTGCGCGGCGCATCCCAAAAGGGCTTACGTAAGCCCTCCTTTATCCTTATTTTTAAGCGAATAGGGTGTATGAAACCCCAGACATATGGAAATTGCGCCATATGGAAATTGCGTCGACTCGTGATAAGTGGCCTACTCTTACTGTGTTCCTAAGGTTTTCAAAACAATATTCATTTAATACCAAACCTATACAGCCTAGATCAGGTTAAATACATAGAGTTGCTAAATACCATAAAGGGCGCGTGTTAACGCCGTAGGTGAAGGCTACGGCGGTCGCGTGCACACGATTCGAGGTTCCTGGGCTGCTCGCCGAGGCCAACTAAGCTTTCACTCCCTTCAGGGACGGAAAATAAGTGCCATTCCCTCTAAGAAGAGTAGGACACACTGCCTTGAGAATCAGCTGGCCACCGCAAGTCATAGTACGGCCGATTACGCATTCAAATAGCACCCATGATATCTCGTAGAAGTGGCACGCGTGGTGCACCTCAAAAGGGATTGATTACGCCGTCTCTTATTCGTTAAGCATAGAGATAAAAGGATAAAGGACGGCGTTACTCAATCCCTTTTGGGATGCGCCACGCATTGTACTTCTACGGGATATCGTGGACGTTGTTTGAATGCGTGTTTGGCCATACAATGACTTGCGGTGGCCAGCTGATGAACAAGTTAGCGCTTTATCCTTCCAGGACAAGTCTGGTACCAATTCACCGATCCCGGAGGGATGGAAGGCTTGGTTGGCATGGGTGGGAAATCCGAACATTAAACCTGGTACCGCAACAGCCGGCGCCTATTCCGACTGCGCTACCGCACCCATTGCATTCTTCAAACACGATGAATATAAGCTACGGTCCCTATACGGTCCTACCGCCATGGAAATGAAGCGACAAGTTTCCTAAGTTCACCAACGTCTGAAAACCCCACAATCTGATAAGCCAGGCGCTGAGAATCCGCAGCACAAACATAGCCGCCAACCATTCGGCAACACGTTCGCACAGCGGGACTCTTCCGCATCCCCACAGTGCATGTCCGATGGCAGTCGGACGAATTTCGTCGATTGTCGGCGATCGCGCGATCGATTCTGTCGGCCGACGGACGACCTGTGCGTGTGTGTTGTGGAGCCTTCGTATTCAGTTCAGTTCACCCCACACTATCCGGCCATCTCTCGCTCTACGGTCTCTCACCACGGCGGCGGTGGCGGCGCGGCGGCGGTCGGGGGTGTGAGTCACGGGCGCGGGGACGAAATAGCGTCGCGGGCGCGATGCGCTAAGCGGTCAGTGCAATTCTTCAGCGAATTTCGTTTCGCAATACCTCCCAGCCCTAAGCCACAATAATTCGCTTCGACAAATCAACGCCTGCAGTGGAGGCGAGGGGAGGATGGAAAAACCCCAGCCAAAGCGTTGAAAATTGAAAATTTATGACGAACAGGGAGAAGTGCCCCACTAGGATGACGGCATCGCCATCTAATCAACGCAAAAAGTCGACTAGATTAGGTAAAAGCGGCCAAAATCCGCTGGATCAATACGGATTAGCGTGGCTGGCTAGAAAGCCGGATTTCCACACGTCTTCAAGGAATACTCGTACAGTTCGAGAAGCTGCGGCACTCACCCTTGAACAAATAGTCGTACTCGTCGTCTCGAGAGCCCATTGTTGCAAGTTGCGTGCGGCTGGAAACGGAACAATGAATGCCTAATGAGGTGCCACAATCACGGACGGCGTCTCAACGACTACGTCCGCCCACGGAGATATTCTGAAGCGAGAAGTAGACCAAGAACGACTTCAGACGGCCAAGTAGAGGAGACAGGAGCGAAAAGGAAGCCCCGACCGGGACCGGATCCCAAAAAGGTGGCCGGCCCGGAGCGAGACCTCGCCACACCGTCATCCACGTCAATCACCGGTTCAACCGCAGCGCCCGACCGTTGCGCGCCTCCGCTGGTCCCGCGCGGAATTGCCTGATAACCAGTTTGCTGGCCACCTACGGCCGTCGCGCAATCGACGTATTTCTAAATCTTGGCCTAAAACGGGTTTTGTTGTTTCTTTTTTGCTTCTATTTGCGTAGAGATTTGTTCGTAGGACTTTTGGCTTATGAAAAAAGAGAAATTTGAAGGGCAATTAAGTCTAGCTCGAGGGGCAGGTTGTTTTAGTCAGATGTTTCGAGCCGATTTGGGTGTGCATGTGTGACTTTTCAGAGTTTTCTAGGATTTTTGAACGTTTCTGCCTTTGGATAGGTGTGTCAGCTACACTTTTATATTTCGCTTTACTATTAGTGCTAATCATTGCAGAAATTCACCAAAAAATCTCGGAATTCCATAAAGAATCGTTGGCGGTTCTTTCCTGGCGGACGAATTTTTAGTATCTATTTCACTGCCTTAAGCGGACACCTGCTCGCTAGTAGCGAGAGGTGTCTGCGCTGCATCCTCTTCGCAAACTGAAAACCTTGTCCAAGTGTAGTTATTCGGCCAGGCAAACATTTTCTCCTCGGCTTCATTTACACGGTGCTCTCATTGGAGTGCGTCAGTAATTCATTTTTTCTTCAAGGATCCTTAGACTTACCAGGATCTGTCCTCCGTATTGTAAAAGATGCCTAGGAATTGAAAAAAAAAATGCAGGAAAGCAATAAAAACCTGGTGTGGAGTAGTCCTACAATGTGAAGAAAAAGCTGCAAATAGGCTCGGAGGGGGTCATTTTTTTTGTCTTTTTTAAAAATAGTTATTCGCCTTGGTAGGAAAGCACGTACATCTCCATTTACATCATAATGGCCTAGCTCAGTTCAGCATAGGTGTAGAACACTGAATTTTTAGTTTCGTACAACAGAAAGCGTTGTGTAGGAGTGTCTTATCGTTAGCTGGTGACCCCATACCCATTTTGCCCAACAACAAACGGTGACAGTAACGTCTTCCGTAGAGAGACTAGTGTAGATGTAGTTGTAGATCCTCAGTTTTACGTACGTAAACTTCTCAACGACTCCGTTTTAGATCGTTTCCGGATCTTCTAGTAGGGGGGTGGGGGCAGCGGCATAAAATTGGAATGAGTTATTTTACAAAGACGACACACTGAAGTAGCCAATGAGGGGACTCTTGTTGTAATTTTATTGTCAGGAGACACCGCCCTTTTATTCTACCTAACGGTAGGCTGGATGACGTTTCTGAATAGAAATAGAAGATACCATGTCTTGCTCTAATATGACAGTTTCTTTCACTATTTTACCTTTGGTCATCGTAATCTAACGTGCAATTTATCTAAAGTTGCGTTGGAGTTGTTTATAATATCTCTGCGACGTATACAATTGAGATGCTTTCTGTCGACCCATCTGTAGCCCTATAATCCCTTACTCAGCCTTGATTTGCTCGCCTTTGCTTCAGTTTGGTAGAATGAAAGGGTGTCTAGGTAGTATCGTTACGGCGGTACAGGTTAACACTGAAAATTTGCTAATTGTGCGCTCTATTCGGAAACCTATCCTCACCCTCTCGTCGATGTTTATTGCCGCCAGTATTTCTAATTACGGTTCTTTCAGGGTATCCAACGGCTGAACCATGGTCGAGTAAGTTCTGCCATTATATCATTTGCTCATTTCCAACTATAACTTTTACATTTTTCTTATTTCCGCTCGTTTTAGAAAGAAACTTCCTCAAGTCCCTGAGACTGTCCTGAAAAGGAGAAAGCTCAGAGCCGAGATCAGGGCCAAGACGCTTCAGAACAAAGTCAAGATCGCAGCTGTGAGTTTGTTTTTACTGTTTTTCTTAATCTGTTGGGAAACCTCCGTGCAGGGACTATTTGGCCATTATTTGAGTTATAACTATCAGGCGCTAGCAATTTATATTTTTAAAACTAACCAGGAAACTATCTCAGCGCTAGGTCGGAACGGCCAAAGTGTTGTATATGGGCAGAATCGCCTCTCTCTGGGAAACAACAAAACGCAAATATCTCGAACCCAATACAACTCTGCACAAAGTTAGGGGCGACGAAAGTTGGACAGTTGCGGCGTTAGCCTATGCCTGGAGGCGGAGGGCGGCCTCACTTTGGCTGAAAACAGCGAAGAGGAGCGAGCGATGGTGGCGCAGTGCGTAGAGGGGCGGCGTAATCCCCATAATCGCCGTTTACAGCCAACATGAGCTCGCCCTCCTCGTGCAGGCATATGGCTAACGCCGCCAACAGCCCAACTTCTGTCGTCCCTAACTCTGCGCAGAGTTGTATTGGGGTCGAGATATTTGCGTTTTGTTGTTTCCCAGAGAGAGGCGATTCTGCCCTTATACATCAGTTGGGCCGTTCCGACCTACCGTTGAGATAGTTTCCTCGTAAGGCCCCTTTTATACTTCGTCGAGGCGCGACGCGACGCCATGTATAGTGGCCATATTGATTGTGCGACGCGGTCGATCAATTTGGCCTCATTGCGTAGCCATCGCGTCGCGCCGCGACGAAGTATAAACGGGGCCTAAGATCATGAAGGTGCAGACGAAACCTTTAATGATCCAGTTGGCTTAGAAAAACACTAGATACCGGGCGCAATACGGCTCGGGAGGGGTTCAGTCCCTATTATGCTTGAACTACTTCGTTATACAGCCTACGATAGGATAGATAGGTTTCCTAGCCTAGGCCAGTCCACCACTGGGATTGCGCGAGAGTAGGTAGTAGTGAACTCTAGTTTAAAAAAGTCTGGAGAAGCTTATCGTACTAGGTTTGACCCCCTCCTAACCTGTACTGCGCCGAACTTCCAAAGGCGGTGGGATATGAGGAATATAAAACATGCGAGTTATGTGAAGAAATCAGGATTTCTTTCCATATATGGCTTTTAGAGGGACTTGTGTAATGGGAATACATGTATTAAACATGCGAACAGTTTCCGGAAATTATGTTTTATAGTGGGCGCGTGTAGCACAGTCGGAGGAGGCGCCGACTGTCGCCTGCACCCGATACCAGGTTCCAGGTTCGGGTTTTCCGCCCAAGCAACCAAGCCTTCCATTCCTCCAGGGTCGGTGAACTGGACCAGGCTTGACCTATCTGGGAAGGATAGAGCGCTGACTTGTTCATCGACTGGCCACCGCAAGTCATTGTATGACCAAATACACATTCAAATCGCCTCCATGATATTCCGTAGAAGTAGAATGTGCGGCGCATCCCAAAATGGATTGAATAACGCCGTCCTCTATCCTTTTTCCTTATCCTTATGTTTTATAGAGATGAAACACCCGCTTTATGTCGATTTCAAGGCATGAGAACTATAAAAATGTTTCACGCCTACAGCATATCTTAAGTGAAGTGCTTGGGTCTCCGGGCAGCTCGCCCTCGCTGTCACAGTCTCTGCGCACGAATCCCTTTTCTGTTTCGTGTTTGGAATGCTCGCTTCACCCCGGGTCCGCTAACTAGCCTAGTCTGGCCTTTTCCGCTGTCGTAGAGAAGAGTACGGATAAGGCCAGATTCTCCCGACCTGAGTCTACCCTACCACGCTCAGAGCCGTGCTGGCAGAGGCGAAGTCCAGAACGGCGCTTGTGAAGATCCACTCTAGGGGTCACTAGGTCTGAACGTACAAGGAAGTAGTCTGTTAGCGCAGTACGGCGTTTTGTTGCGCCTTCATGCAGGTACCCACTCCTAACTGGAACTGCACCTAGGAAATGCATTAGACTTTTCTATTATGGATAAGTGCCGTACTGTGCTGACGAGCTATCTTTGCACGTTTAGAACTTATCAAGTCGTCCATCTTATATCACCTCAAGATACACAGTTTTGCCCTAGCCATACTGAACTGCTCTAACTTCTCTGAATATTCGTTCGAATTCGAACATCGAAAGGAAGCCATATTCGAATATTACTCTGAAATCGAATTTTATTCGAATATCGATTAAGTTTTCAGTCTTTAAGCACAGAAACTGATTCGACCAAATGGCCCTTCTATTCGAGAAAAAAAAAAAACGAAAAATGGGGCTTATTCGTAACAATGCTTTAACACATTTGCTTAAGCCTGGAGAGGCTGGTAGAGAGGCTATATGCTGTTACAGGATGTTTTGTTGCGATCAAAACTCTTGCGCCAGGCGGGACTCGAACCCGCATCTTCTGCTTTCCGGGCAGCGATGTTCGCCTTACACCACCAGCGCTGTTTGACCGCACGTAACATCCGCGATATCCTCCAGGTCTGTCAGCACCCACCCGTGATATAGGGATGGGCCGGCCGCTGATATCAGCATGGAACCGGTTAAGCTGAAGACCTTACTAGTAACAATGCTTTAACACATTTGCTTAAGCCTGGAGAGGCTGGTAGAGAGGCTATATGCTGTTACAGGATGTTTTGTTGCGATCAAAACTCTTGCGCCAGGCGGGACTCGAACCCGCATCTTCTGCTTTCCGGGCAGCGATGTTCGCCTTACACCACCAGCGCTGTTTGACCGCACGTAACATCCGCGATATCCTCCAGGTCTGTCAGCACCCACCCGTGATATAGGGATGGGCCGGCCGCTGATATCAGCATGGAACCGGTTAAGCTGAAGACCTTACTAGTAACAATGCTTTAACACATTTGTTTAAGCCTGGAGCGGCTAATATAGAGACTATAGAGTTTTGATCGTAACAAAACATCCTGTAACAGCATATAGCCTCTCTACCAGCCTCTCCAGGCTTAAGCAAATGTGTTAAAGCATTGTTACTAGTAAGGTCTTCAGCTTAACCGGTTCCATGCTGATATCAGCGGCCGGCCCATCCCTATATCACGGGTGGGTGCTGACAGACCTGGAGGATATCGCGGATGTTACGTGCGGTCAAACAGCGCTGGTGGGGCTTATTCGATTTTCGATCGTTCATTCGTTCGATAAAATTTCTCAAAAATGCAACTATAGCACTGACGTGACATAGGGTAACGGTATAGGATGGGAGCAAGCCTCTTGGCGTTGTTTTAGCAGCAGGGTAGCCAGTTTTCTAGGTATTTTTCTTGCATCCAGACCAGGATGCATCTTCTTCGCTAGTAAGCATCTAACAGGCCTTCTTTGCTAGGTCATGTCTTGTTAAATTAGTTCCGTCATTATCTTTTTTTCTTCAGAAGAACAAGGAGAAGCGTGCCAGAATCTTCAAGAGAGCCGAGAAGTATGTCGCCGAGTATCGCCAGGCACAGAGAGATCAGCTCCGTCTGAAGCGTGATGCGGAGAAGAACGGCGACTACTACGTAGAGGACCAGCCAAAGCTCGCCTTTGTAGTGCGAATCCGTGGTATTAACCAGATCCATCCCCGACCGCGCAAGGTAATTAACTGCTGACACCTTTCGTTTTCAAGGGGTTTATACTCGAGTAGCTGCACAGTCTTGTGGTTCGATCAGTGTCAATCAAGCCTCAGCGGCGACTAATTTATACCGATCGCTTCAAGCAACTGTGCAGCACGGCCACTTGACTATAAAGTATTCCTTGGGGCACGTTTATACTTCGTCGAGTGGTCTATTCGCACACAAAGTACTGCGACTCGTTCCGCTCGCAAAGTATAAACGAACTCTGCACGACCACTCTTGTAATGGCCGTTCACAGGTCATTCCTTTTATAATCGTGCGATATCAAAGCCACCTCCAAGCAGCACCGCTGACTTCTCGTCTGCCTAGCATTGGGGCCGACAAGACTTCCTCTAAAAAGTGAGTTCTCAACACCTCTCCTTCTAGGCTCTTCAAGTGCTTCGCCTCCGACAGATCAACAACGGAGTGTTTGTGAAGCTGAACAAGGCCACGCTGCCACTGCTCCGTATAGTCGAGCCATACGTGGCATGGGGATATCCCAACCTGAAGACCGTGCACGATCTGATCTACAAACGCGGTTTCGCCAAGGTCGATAAGCGACGAGTGCCCATCACTGACAACAACATCATCGAGGAGGCTCTAGGTGTGTCGCTTTTGGTGATTTAGGTCATATTTTGAGATTACTTTGCTATCTAGGCCGAAGGAGGGACCTATGTCGCTCGCGCCTTGAGTCAGTCGAAGGCCTTTGTCATACCATCGCTCACTCCGAGCCACGCCTAATGATATGCATCCATATCGATCCCATCGAGCCGCCCGATCGATATAGGAGCCTATCATTAGGCGTCGCTCGGGGTGAGCGATGGTATGACAAAGGCCGAAGGTTTCACTCCCGGACCCCCGACCTATTATAATACCTACGGTCCCTCCTGAGTTTGATAATTGGCATAGTGCCTCTTTCAGAAAGTAAAACCGCTGGCTGCCACAAATCGTTTGATGGGGCACAAACCACGAGAATTCGTGGCGCATACCACTTGCTGAACAAGCCTGGAAAGGGGTCTTCTATCTGGTGCTGCAAATAAGCTCCAGTTGTGGTAGGGCACCACACTTTCTGGAGATAATTTGGAGATAGGTTCTCTGCGCCTCAGTCTTTACTTGTACAGTCACAAGGAAAAAAGTGCTTATCTCTAGACATAAGTCAGACTTTCTTCGCAAAGGGAAGGCACATATTATTCATGGAGTAAAGCTAGGGCTCCAAGGTTTGTGCAGAGGTAGTTGGCTACTGGTAGAGATTAACAGATGACCTGGAATTGGTATAGAAATGAGTGCTCCCTTAGGTTTTTCTGTTTCTGTGAAACTAGTGGTAGAGATGTAATTTATGTAGAAAAAAAACAACTAAGCGTAGCGTCCAACTTCACCCTTCTTGAAGCCTCGATATCCCATTTTGATATTGGCCAGTGGTCAACGACGGCTTCTACCCTGCAATATTCAGCCCTTTGAGGTGGACTTTACATAGGATACTCCTCTACAAAGCCGTTTCATCCATCCGACGAGATCTTCACAGGTTACGGCTTATTGCGATTGCAAAAGGCAAATGTAAGAAAAACGAACCACAACAAGAAACTGAAACTTTAGGCTGACAATTATTCGGCAAAACCTGACGTTTCGACGTTCCGCCGTCTCCAGAAGGCTACTAGGTCTACCGGTCTACCGACCTGGTGGTGGTGTATTGATCACTGACCAGTAGGTGCGAACAGGTTGCGGTTCGGTCCCTCCTGGTTATCATGTACAGGGCGTTCATCGCCCTCTAGCAGCAGATGCCTCTAAGGCCCCGTTTATACTTCCGACGCCGAGCGACGCGACGGCATGTAAAGTGGACAAATTGATCGATCGCGTCGCTCAATCAATATGGCCACTATACATTGCGTCGCGTCGCTCGGCATCGAAGAATAAACGGGGCCTAAGGGTGACCCTATAGAATGTTCATCTCATAGGGCAGAATGTTAGAGGCGATAGAAGATGGCGTTCGCTTCAACGCAAAGGAATGCGCCACGCATATTTCTTCATGAGATTATATGCCCTTTGCGTATCTTGCTTGTATAACTAGATGGAGGAGACCCTGTTTGCTCTTCCAACACCGAGCGACGCAACTGCATATACAGTGGACAGACCGACTGGCCACTTCAGTCGATTTATTAGGCTGCTATGCTTTTAGAAGGCTGAAAACGAGCTGGAATGGGGCTATTCGCATTACTTCCCTTACCAACTAAAACACTTGATGGAGCAGTTGCTGTGCTGCGCCTTGGATCTACAGCGAATGCTTTGGTTGAGTCCTGCGCCAACTGAGCAAAGGAAGAGTCTCCAGGATGTGGCCATTTTCGACTCAAGTGCTTTAGATGGGTCATACTGAGTTTTGCATCCGCATAGTACAACATCCTGCGTGTGTAAATCACCTTAAAATGGTAAATTAGATCAGCCGGACCCCCCAGGGTTCCTTTCCTTGCCCAGTTCTGTGCCTTGATGTGGCTGTTCTACGAACATGTGCCATTTCAATGCAGACACAAGTGGTTAGGTCACGTTTTTTTGGTGCTGATGTGCTTTTGTTCTTGAATCTACGGTGGATTAACTGGCAGCTAATTTTTTGAAAAAATGTTGTTTATTCAAAATTTTTGATGGTTTATCATTGCAGGCAAGCACGACATCATCTGTATGGAGGATCTGGTTCACGAGATCTACAACGTAGGACCGAACTTCAAGGCCGCGTCGAACTTCCTCTGGCCTTTCAAACTGAACAACCCGACCGGTGGCTGGACGAAGAAGACGAACCACTTTGTGGAGGGTGGTGACTTCGGCAACCGCGAAGACCAGATCAACAAACTGCTGCGAAAAATGATCTAAGAAGCGTTATTGTTATTGTTTTCTTTGGGTAACTGAAGACGATAAAATGTTATTGTTTTCCTATGTTGCTATATAAACCTTGTACAGCAGAGTAAGAAGACATCGTGATAGGGTCACTTCGGGGCCTGCTTACAGGATACGATGGCTGCTAAGTCGGAGACCAACCCACTGCCTCAGCGGTAGGATTAGACGGTGGAAGTGGCCAAGACACCTCTGTTTCGTTGAGGCTGCGCAATCTAAGGGAGCAGAAAGGATCTGCAGAAAACTTTGCAATGTTTGAGATTTTTTCTAGAATGTTGTGAAGGTTTCAACATAAGTGCTATATAAAGACACTATCCTGTTGTATCTGCATAACATATCCAGCTCCGTCTTCCTTGCCTATTTCACTGTACGATGGCCGAACTGTCTGCCCATATTAGACATGTACTTCTATACGAGTTGGATCGAGGCACTCTGCTGCAGAAGCCTATCGAAACTTGTGTCGTTTACTCGGCTCTGAAGCTCCTTCTGTACGGTCTGTGTATAGCTGGTTCAAACGCTTCAGAAGCGGGAACAGGAGTCTCGAAGATGAGCCTCGCTCTGGTCGACCGACAACGATATCTTTGGATGAACTGAGGAAACAGGCGGGGCAGCATCTATATGAAAGTGTGCGTTATTTTGCTGCTGCTCTTGGCTGTTCCCGGTCCGCCGTGGACAATGGACTGCGATCTCCTGGAATGGTTAAAAAGCTCGTTCAGTGGCTTCCGCACGAACTGACCAACGACAACCGGCGAAGACGTCTGGACATATGCAGTCAGCTGCTCTCCCGAAGTCCACCTTTAACTGGCAGGACACCATCGTCACAGGAGACGAAAAATGGCTCATCCACGTCAACCACGCTCGTAAACTTGCGTGGTGCCAACGCGATGAAGTGCCGAAATCTTTCGTAAAAGGTGAAATTCATGCGAGGAAAGTCATGCTGAGCGTCTCGAGGGGAGTTTATGGGATCTACCATTTCGAGCTGCTGCCTGACAGCACGACTGTCACTGTCGAGGTCTATGCTACCCAACTACAGAGACTGGCCAGCAAGATGCGCAAGAAACAGCCCAGGCTCGACAAAGTTCGACTGCTGCACGATAACGCGCGCCCACACATCGCGAAGACGACTTCTCAGAAAATTCTGGAACTCGGACGGGAAGTTCTGCCGCATCCACCGTACAGCCGAGATCTGGCCCCAAGTGACTGTCAGCTTTTTCGATCACTTAAGCATCATCTGGAAGGAAGCGTTGTGAAGATCGTGACCACCTCGAAAATGACCTTCGAGCTTTTTTCGCCTCCAAGTCGCCGGATTTCTACGCCAGAGGAATTCGAAGTCTTGTGGAACGTTGGCGGAGAGTAGTCGATGTTGATGAAAATTATTTGGTTGATTAATAAAATGTTGTTAAGAAATTGTGTTGTTTTGAAAAAATTGTCGTATTTCTGCAGATACTTTCTGGACACCCTAAATTTTGGACAGGATCGTGACAAGCGACGAAAAATGAATCCTTTGTGTACTTCAGGTGTTTCTTCTTTAAGCTGTTTACCAAGATTGTTAAACAGGCTTTACTTCGGCTGACGTTTCGGCGTCTTCGCCTTCTTCGGAGCCTGGAAAAGTCGAGAACATTAGTGAAACTATTCCCCCAAACGCCATTTCAGCTAATAACACTTCTCGAAGAGGGAGACCACGACCCGGCGTCATGGTTCGCCGTGAGGAAGAGCGGGGAAAAATACCCTTCTGTGTGCCTTTTGTTTCAGACGAAGTGAGCACAGAGATCCGCGCGTGTGTTCGCAAAGCGGATCTCCAAGAAGTGGTGAGGGTGGTCGAGGTCCCTCCCACAAACTTGAAGGGGCAGTTGGTCCGGAACCGAATCTACGATCGGATGTGCTCCACTCCATCCTGCGTAGCTTGCCCTAACGGTAAGGAGGGAGACTGCATGACATCAGGGTAGTATACCTCATGTCATGTAGAATGTGCGGGCAGGAGTACATAGGGGAAACGGGCAGACCGTTGTGTATCAGAGTCAAGGAGCATTTGGACGGCCTTAAAAAGCCCAATGTGTCAACTCCTTGGGGAGAGCACAGGGTCCGATGCCACACCATGGCGCCATGTTCCAGGTGTCCGTCTCCATCCTAGCGAGAGAAAGCGACATCTCAGCACGCAGGACACTTGAGGCGCTTTGGATAGCGGCGAAAAACCCACAGGTCAACCGCAAGGATGAATGCATAGCGATAACCCAAGAACTGGCACCCTTTGTCGAGCTCTGTGGGTTTTGATCAATTAGATCTGACCTCCAGGGTACTTAAGTCGGGTGGCATCCAGGGCTAAACTCATTCACCCACGTCTATCTCCACCTGCGGGTGATTGGTGGTGCTCGTCGGCACCCAGCTGGAAGGTTAGTTGATACGCTCTACCTGTGACACCGGTTCTTTACTCTAGCTGCCTTGAGGATGCTATTCTGTATGATGAAATGGCGTTTGGGGGAATAGTTTCACTAATGTTCTCGACTTTTCCAGGCTCCGAAGAAGGCGAAGACGCCGAAACGTCAGCCGAAGTAAAGCCTGTTTAACAATCTTGGTAAACAGCTTAAAGAAGAAACACAAACAAACATGAAGTACACTCGATATGCCAAGATTTATCGAAAGTCGAACTTGGGCGAATCCTTTGTGATAATCGTCGTCGCTCTGCACAATGTCTGGACAGCATTGAGAGTCTCAAGGAGGTGCCGAAATTAAGCCTCCATCCAAAGAAGACCATGGTTGATAATGGCTGGTATAGTCCACTACAAGTTCTTGGAGACTAGAGAGACTACCACAGCTGAGAGGTACTGTGCCGAAACTGAAGTGATGCACCAGAAGTTGATCGAAAAACAGTCGACTTTGGTCAGTCGAAGAGGCCCAATCCTAGTGCATGACAACACGCGTCCGCACGTTTCAAAAATTGTCGCCCAGAAACTGGATGGGTTGGGAGACGAAACTCTGCTACATCCAGCATATTTAGCAGGTCTGTTCCTTAACGGTTGTCATTCTGTCAAGCATTTAGATCGTCATGTGAAGTATAAAAAATTCAGCAACCAAGATGATGTCAAAAATGACTTCTTATGTTCCATTAGTTCTCGTAGTTCTGATTTTTACAAAGAAAAAATGTCTAAGCTGTTGTCGAGTTTGGAATGGCATACTAATTGGAATGGTGTTTATTTCGATTAATAAAATTGCTTCCAAGCAAGGTTACGATCTGTCAAAGTTTTCAGTCAAAATCGGTCATTTTATAAGCAACAACCCTCTAATAGAAATTACAGTCTTGATCAGAGCCGGATTCACGATTGGTGAGGTAATGGGTAAGCCTACTAACAGAGGGTAGTGGGCAGAGAGCAAATTTGGTATTCATGATATGATATAACTCGGTGGATGAATTCTGCCTTTTTAATTCTTTTTTTTAAATTTTAATTCTGTCCCACCATTCACTCAACTCCACATTCTTGTGTGCCTCATTTAACGCCTAAATTTTCAATTTCTACCCACATAATCCTGGGTAAAATAATTCAGGAATACTTCAGAAGGCGAAAGGGGAATCAAAGTTGTGCTTATGAGCCTTTTCTTAGAAGAGGTCTTCGTCCGCTCCGATGACTGATCTCGTCTGACTTCTGCTTCTCTGTTCTCAGCTTCTTTTTCCGCGAACACAAAAAGCTGTATGCAGATGATGTCGTCAATTTGCCACTGAAGGCTATGAATATTAAGCAGGTTGCGGACGCCTGAACCGGTTTCGTCCATTACGTGAGCCAACCCTGAAGGAGGAGAAAAGAGCGGGGCATTGCCGCCGATTAGGGCTTGGTGCTGAGGGCTATTTAAGCTTGGATTTGACTTCATACGACTGTTCCCATACCGTTGATTAGAGAGAGGAAAACCTTGTCAGATTCCTCCCATGGTCCACAGTAAACACTAGTGAAGACGTGGTCAACAGCCAGTTGTTCTACGACAAGTGGACGCCTACTGACGACCGGTTCCATTCAGTCGAAGTTGGGCGCTGACAAGTTTCAGTTGGAGTGGAGTGGAAGCCATGTTGAATCTACTTCGAAAGTCAGTGCGGCGTGGCTTGCGGCATGTCGTTAAAGCTAAGGTGAGCCGCTAACTTAATATCTTACCTTTTGAGGGTAAATATTATCGAAACGGAATGTTAAAGATAGACCTAGATGTCACTTTTTCGAAGATTTGAGAATGACTATACCATTGTCTTCCAAGGCCACAGAGACGATGTAGTTTTGCTGAAAGATTCTGCATTTGAAGTTTGTTCTCAGACAATATGGGTCTCCTCAATACGCTCGGGTAGGTTCGTCGACGTCATGATGCAGGAAGAACAGAATCCAGGGGAAGAATAACACGCGCTTTTTAACCTTATTTATATATTTATACGTGTGTGAAGGATGCACATTGCACGGCTTCTTGAGCACCTATTCTGTATCGAGACGCACGTTGTTCTGTTGGAGCACGTCTTCTGAATGTTACAGCATGGGCTCGCGTAGCTCATTATGAAAGAGAAAATTTTCTAAAGATTCTTGAAGGCCGGCAACATAGTAGTCTCTTCTAGATGAAAGTACCTGTTTAAAGTGATAGGAAGTGCATAGGATAGAGGGAAAAATCCTTTCTTTCGTTAAAAAAAGAAAGAAGGGAAGCCAAGCCACATTTCAACGGTGTCAGTGGCTGCTACGTTTGTCAGTACAAGAGAGCTGCATCTCCTTAAATCCGAATTAACAATTCTAGAACTATTACAGTAACACTCAAAACATTGCATTTCGAAACCTAACTGTGGATACGTGGTCGTATTTTTCTACTGTCCATAACCGCTGATTTATTCTGAAGTTAGATTCATCATCAACTAAACACGTGACATAAGGGGAACGGATACCCACGATGAAGCATTCTCCACTACCCCTTATCGTATCTCTACATCCCTAAAACCCGTACAGCTTCGGGTTTGATCCTTAATGGATCCAGCCCCTGAAGTTTATCGGAGAGCACAGTATTTGAGGGGAAGACTTGCCAGCTGTAGATCTAGAGTGGCTACCGTGTGTTCTTACCGTTACTTGCCTACATCACATTAGATTTTCTCGTCTCAAAAGATTCCCACATCCGTCCTCGGGGTGAATTCCTGTGTTCTCTTCGCCATATTATATAACCGATCCCTTTGATAGCCTTCTACTGGCTTACGAAAACATGATATTCTGTAGAATTACCATCTGCCGCCTATCGCATTTCGTAAGCCAGTAGAAGATCTGAATAGCTCTGATATTCACTAGCAATATTTATACTCGTCCCTGCCATTTACCAGATTGCCAGAAGTAGCATAAGATCGACTTCTTCGAGAATATGAAGTTGAAACTGATTTCCTGAAGTTTTCCTACAAACACGTCCTACCGAAGTCTTTAAGGCAATGCAGACAGGTTTTACAAAGAGGTCTCCAATTACAAAATTATAAACTGTTAATCTATCGGATAATGTGCGTTCATCTATCTGTAGAGTTGCTGAGCTCTTCACGAGGTTGGTAAACGGCTTTATTGGTGGCTAACGTTTCGGCTGGATCGCCTTCTTCAGAGCCTGAAAGGGGTCAAGTCAATTAGGAGTTACCCCACCAAACATCTCTTCAACCTTACAAAATTCAATGTCAAATTTTTGGAAGCTTGAACAAAGGAGAGAATCCGAGTATCGTACCTCACCACAGCCCACTAAAGGACCAAAGGAAGCCGCACAGGGTAAGCAGGGGTACGGGAAGCACCTACCCCAGGTTAGAATGCGAGACTGAGGTAGGGCTTGAGTTCGCGCGTTATATACAGGCATTCCCCCTTCCGGTTGACCTTGGGACCTCTGGAATAGATCCAGAACGCCTCAAGGGCTTTGCGCGCCGACGTTTGAACCTCGTGTCCCAGAATCCTCACCTCAACTCCAAAATCCTCCCCTCCATGAGAATTGATCCTGTGGTAGCCTAGGGCAGTGGATGCCCTAAGCTTCTCCTTGCCATCCAGATGCTCCTTTATCCTCACGTGCAGAGGACGGCCAGTTTCGCCGATGTACTCCTCGCCACACGCTTGACAGGAGATCAGGTAGACTACACCCGATACGGTGCAGTCGCCTTCCTTTCCCCCTGGGCAAACCACACAATTGGGGGTCCCACAAATGCGGTCATATAGTCGATTGCGGACCAACCTGGTCTTAAGGTTGTCAGATGGAAGATCAATGACCGCAACCAAATTTTCTAACCCAGATCTCCTCAGACACTTCCGTATAGAAGTGCTCACTTCATCGGAGACGAACGGCACCAGAAAGGGAATTTTCGTTGTTGGGGTAGTGCCGTTTTCCTGAACCGCCCTCCCCCTCGGTCTGAACGAGGGTTTACGGAGAGAATAGCCGTTGAGAACGGCTATCTCCCGAGCCACTTCCAGGGATTCCTTCCGCTCACCTTCTCCTGTACACACACTAGTTGCCGTTCGGAACATGTTCCTTACTACCGCTTCCTTTGTCCGATGAGGGTGTGCCGATCGACTATGGACAATTATGTTTTTGCAGCTGGGCTTTCGATACCACTTGGTGATATAGTTATTCCCTGCCAGCTGAACTTGGACATTGAGGAAAGGGAGCCAGCTTCCACAAGGCTTTTCCCTTGTAAGTTTGATGTATTCGGACTGGCTGTTCATAACCTCAAAGCACTTGTCCATTTCATGTTGCGTGGTGGTGACGATGAAGCAATCATCCACATATCGGCAGTATAACAAAGGAAGCCGTGACACCACCGGTGCCTCGATCTTTGACATGAAGGCAACGGCTAGTGTGGGTGCTAGTCGTTGTCCCATAGCCAATCCCCTTATTTGCGCAAAATACCTCCCGGACCACCTGAAGATATTGCACGATAGACACTCTTTAAGGAGTGTCATCAACTGGCCTATGGAGAAACCAAACATGTTAATTGCTCCTTGGTGTTGGCTGAGGAGCTCGAAGATGGCTTCCATAGCGGAATCGTTTGACACATTGGTGTATAACGCCGCAACATCAAACGACTCCATGACGCAGGTGGCGCTAAGCCGCGTTCTCCGGAGGCATTCAAGGAACATATTGGTGTTGCTAAGGTGAGCCGGAATAAATTTTAGCAGCTGGCCTAGAACGGAGTTGAGAAGCCACCCGATTTTGTCCGTTGGACCACCCACGCAGCTAACTATGGGTCTGACCTTAATGGCAGCGGGGTTGACTGAGGCCAAGTTGTCGTCTGGTGAAAACTTATGCGTCTTAATAAGTAAATATAAGACCGGACAACTAGGACACTCAGACTTTAGGCGGTTTATCATGCCTGGTCCCCATCCCGCTAGCTTTGCCTCCTTGACCCACGCCTTGTAAAGTCTACGGTACTGCGCTTGAAATTCCTTTACAGAGGACGTGCGGTATAGAGATGTGTCTTCAAGGTGGCACTCGGCAATGGCCCTATCCAGGTGGCTTGGTATTACAACAAATTCCCCACCTTTGTCACTTATGGAGAGCCTTATGGCTTTGGACTTGACAAGGTCACGCACCTCCCTGATGCCCGCCATCTGCGATCTAGAGAGGTTGGATTGTTGGCCTTGTATGCGATAATGCCTGAGAACCCTGAACACTTCATCAGCGAATAGGCGAAAGCTTACATCAACTTGGATGTTCGGTTCCTGCTGCTTGAAGTGTGTTTGAGGGAAAGGAATTGTTGGCATTAGACTTAGCTGCATTGGCGGTTGAGTTTGAGAATCCGCTCGAGCTTTTTGCCGGAGTCGGTCTTGCAGCTCGTGGAGACCACAGATGACCCTGCGCATGAAAAAGGTTGAAATGGGTTGAGATGGAGAGAAACTTGGACCCAATTCCAAAACTGACAGCGCGTTTTCTGAATGTGCGTTCAATTCCAGAATTTTAGACAATGCATTACAGGTGCCCTAAAAGAAGTCGTTTCGTGGACCGCAAAGCGGTTTAACCGGGAAGATATCACTTGTTGTTGATGAGCACTCGTTTCGGTTGTTTATCCTTGGATTCTTCCTTAAAATCCAGAAGGCTGCGGACGGTTCTGTTGAAGAAGTGCCTGTCTCGAAGGCTGTAATCTTGCGTTCAATATTGTAGTCGTTACCATTGAGGGCTTCGACTCTGTGCCTCCAAATAATGGTATCATTAGGTTGATATGACCCACCTCATAAATCAGTTCGTGTGTACCATATTCATTTTAAACTAAACGCTCTTAAATTTTAAGCGGGAAACCTTTAAAAATAAAATGTTATATAAATAATTTAGCAAACCAAGTCTGATGTATCCAAAGTATAAGTGGACGTTATCTAAATAAGTTAGCATTATCTTCTTTCAAAGAGGTGTTTTATTAAAAATTCACCTATGCAGAGTATCTTAAGAAAATAGCTACACAAAATTCATATAACTTGACCTCATCCGGTATTCCTTGGTCCATTCTAATGTGCTAGAGACCTATGAACCATCTGGAGTGCTACATATATGGAGAGATTGGAGGAAGATTGCGTCTCGCACTCGTTCTATTTATAGCTCCTCTATTGGAATGACAGTGGAATGCCTAATGTTTATTGCGTATAAATCTAGAACTAGCAAAGGAGAAAATAGAGGAAATAAACCTCCATTCTTCACTGCATAACTTCAGTTAAAAAAATTTGCGCCATCAATCCAATAAACATGGAAAAGTTCTAGACGAGTGCACGGCACAGTCCCCTCATACGAGCAAATATTAGTGTCGGAGTACTTAATATGCAATAGGTTCTTCTTAGCGTAAGAAATGCGAATGTTATGCTCATTAAAAAGTGTACACGTTTCTTATCAAGAGGCACTGCATAAGAGTCGTTTACATAAATTTTCTTGAAACGAAAAATTTTCACCCAAATTTTCTTTAAACGAAAGATTGTTTAGCCTTTGTTATAAAATGTGTATGTTGGCTTTAGACACGTTTATTTTTGCTTGAAAAGCGTCCGGTTTTACATGAAAAGTTTGCAATTTAAAGTGAAAATTTTATAAAGCAGGTGTGCTACCCGGAGAGGGCGTTTACGATGGGTGCAGTGATTTGCTGTGGTTAAATAGCACATGGACTGGGCGAGACCCGAACGAGAACCTTGGATCAGGATGTAGGCGGCAGCCGACGTCTTCTTCGAGTGCGCTAGTCCGCGAGAAATCACAGTTGAAAGCAGGACCCCGCCTTGTAGATTCACTCTCAATCGCTCACGTGTAGCGCAGTTGGAGAAGGTGTCGGCTGTCGCGTACACCCCGAGATCAGGTTCGTGGTTCAGATTTCCCGTCCAGACCAATTAAGTTTTTACCCCTTCGGCATCGTGGAATAAAACCAGACGTGTCTGGGAAAGATAAAGCGCTGTTTTGTTCATTGGTTGGCCACCACAAGTCATTGTACGGGCAGATACGCACCCAAATCGCCTCCACACATACCGTAGAAGTAGAATGCCTGGCGCATCTCAAAAGGGATTGAGTAACGCCGTCCTTTATCCTCTACCCATTATTATGTTGTGTTTATTTTGATGGTCTGGACAAAACAGATTACAGAGGCTTGTCCAGACAATCAGGTACGGGCAGTATCGTGATTGGCTGTGGTTGGCTCGAGAATCGTCACCTCTCCATGTTGACCACATTAACGACTAGTATCGAAAATTTTCCAGAGTAGCTCCTTCTTGTTCGGAACGAGCTCCAGTGTTTTTTTTTGTCCGAACCATCGGTAAAAGAGGTGTAGCGGACTCCCCTACTAGGAGCTGCACCATGATTGACCACAGATCCTCGGTGTCTCTCTGCTGACGAGCCGCAGCCGCTCTCCTCGCCAAGTACACAGATCATCTCCGCATAACCTCACAAACAGTCTGGTGGCCCAGCGATCGGTGGTCGCGCGGCCGTCAAACGTTGAGGTATGTAGGTGCTGGTAGACCATGCGCTATTGATCGAAAAATGACAGTTTAACGACCATGGCGACAAGGAGATTGAGGAGGAGGAGGAGGAGGAGGAAGAATTGGCGATGAATGCCTGCGACGAAAGCTGGTAGTAGAGTAACCTGTTCCGGAGTCAGTAATGTCCCTATGAAACCGATTGGCCAGTAGAACTCTGTCGCCGCCACCACAGCTCTGTCACTATTCAGCATTAGAAGCCACTCTTGGTCCATTTATTTGGTACAGTGAGGATTTTCGGAGTAATTCCTGTAATCTAGAGATGCTGCTGTTCATTTGTATACCTATGAATAATTATCTTCTATTGCTTGGTGGAGGATTTCTGTATTGATTTCGAGACTGATTATCGTATCATATTTGTTTTTGGTACCGATTTTTTCAACCATTTCCCAAGTCTCATGTATTTATTGTACACCTCGTCTCGTTCAAATGACTCTATTTAATTTATTGCTGATAAAAAAGGTGGAAGCGAGTGTAGCGCAGTCGTAGGAGGTGCCGACTGTCGTGTGCACTCGGTATCAGGTTCCTGATTCGGAATTCCCGCCAGGCCAATCAAGCCTTTCATCCCTCCGGGGTCGGAGAATTGGTATCAGACTTGTCCGGGAAGGATCGAGCGCTGACTTTTTCATCGGCTGGCCCCTGCAAGTCATTGTATAGTCAAATACGCATTCAGTCGAATCCACGACATCCCGTTGAAGTAGAATATATGGCGCATCCCAAAATGGATTGAGTAACACCGACCTTTATCTTTCTTTTTGTGGCCCCAGATCTAGTCAACCGAGCATTTTTTTAGCAAAACAATACTAGTCGTTAATGTAGCCTACATGGTAAGGGTGCGAAAGGCATCGGAAAGTTCAAGTCGCATCGAATGGGAGTGCTGACCCGAGAGGGCATGTTAAGTTGGTGCCATGCCTGGTTGGCGTGTATTCGATCGATGCCTCATTGGCTGTGATTGGCTGACGCGTTCCTACCTCCTTATGTAGGCCACATTAGCGACTAGTACTGTAAAAGTGAGTGAGACAAACATCGAGCATGTTTTCAGAGGTACATGAGAGACATTCTTGGCCTCTAAAGTGGTCTTAGAAGGTAACAACTCGAAGTTCTCCCCTTCTCAGGCCCACATGGCACTAGACCTAGTCAAGTGGTTTTTTTAAAGCAGAAACGACCAGTAGTTTATGTGGCCTAAATGGGAGGGGGGCACTTGGCCTGGTCGCACTGAGCAGGCGTAACATGCCGAAGGGATTAGTTGGCTGGCATGTGTTTGGTTGGTTTCTTCATTGGTTGCGGTTGGTTGGCGAGTTCCGCCTCTCTACGTAGGCCACATTAGCGACTAGAATAGCTGTGCTCTTAAAATTTTACGAACATTCGCATGTTTTGGAATGCGAATACAAATTTAGAATAATCGAATTCGAATGTATTCGAAAGCTGCAGTTTTATGAATATTCGAATTTGAGCACATCCGACATACGCGTTTTTTGAATATTTGAATTCAAATTTATTCGGAAAACCCGATTTTTTAAAATACACGGATCCAAATTCTTTCCAAAAATGCATTCTGTTTTTTTGTTAATTCGGTTTCGCATGTATTTAAAAATGCCATTTTTGAATATTCGAATTCAAATATTCAAATTCGAATGAAAATCATTTGCATATCGTTTTGACACATCTATAACGGCTAGTAGTAGTAATGCATGACGACCAAAAACGAGTGAAAACGGACGTCCAGAAAGATGTGACAGGAATCCTTCCCCTCAGTACAGTAGCATGGAAATGTCACAGGAGTTCTATCCTTCGCAGGCACTAATGTCGGTGAATCACCGACTAGAGAAGCCTCAGATGGCCTTCACGAGGAACTCAGCGCGAACCACTCCCGTCTGCACCAGCTGAACTCCAGACCTGTCATGTGCTGCTCCATAAACCCATCCACCGCAGCCATCTCGACGTCGATCGCTTCCTCCATCTAGCACTACTTTCCGTGCCGTTCTTCCAGCACCGTCAGTGCAATCCACCAGATGAACCTGCACTTTCCGCCGTCATCATTTACGCTTTTTCCCGTCGTCGTTGTCGGTTGGCTGTCGGGGTTGCTGGCAGTGCTGCAGCCGCCGTTCCAGCAGCGGCCTGTCGACGAAGCGAAACATTCGGAGGCGCGCTTCTTCGCCGTTGATGTGATGTCTCATAAATCACGCGCTCACTTCCGGACCTGCCCGCCGTTCTCTTTACACTGAGTGCGCGGAGCGCTGAGCATTTGATATCGAGCCGCCTGGCTGAGTCATCTCCACTGTGTTGAGCTCTGTGATTTTCTCGTTTCCACTGCTTAAGCCGTTATCGTCTGAACAACTGTCGTTGGTAGGCTCTGTTGAATCCTCTGTTGACGTACAGTACAGAGGCACGTTAGGGCTGAATACAAAAATGAAGCAAAGAAGACGTGAGAATACCTATTTATTTACTTATTTATGTATTTACTGACGCACAGTGTAGACGCATGGTACATTACAGTTCGCTTAAACCAAGCTGCTGAGTCCAGCCTCTTCCAACGTAAGCAGCCTCGTAGGAACTTGCGTAAGAAGCCCCATCTTGGGCCAGATTCATCAACCGCTCACCGCCATCTAACGGTGAAAATACCGCCAAAGCTGATCCTGAATGAATGTCATACCAAGGGTTTGGAGCTATTCTCACCGTTAAAGTGCGGTAAGCAGTTGATGAATCCGGTTCCTGGTGAGCAAGTGAGCCAGTCGAAGCAGTACTGACGTGTGTAGATCCCCATGAGGAACCGTAACTTAGCGCCTGTATTTTACCACACTTGGAGCTTAGGAGCATGCAAGTCAGGACCTTCCCAAACTAAGGAGCTTAAACATGTTGACGACTGCGTGATTTTCGCGTATTTGACACGGTGGACCAATCGATTGTTATTATGTCGAGAGCTGTTTTATAATTGGAGCCATTAATTGTTGAGAAGCTCAGTAAATCAGCAACCAAAAATTATTTTCGTGGAAAAGGTTTTTACAAGAATATCTAAGGATGAAGTGCACACACACCATAAAGTTACTTCTAAAGAATTGAATCCAAAAAGAGAAGTAAATTACAAGGCTGTGAAATGACATCGTGTCACACGCTCGCACGCGGCTGAAACGGTGTGTCGCGACATCATGTCACACGGTCGTCAAAATGCTAAGAAGACTCGCAGAGACAATGCAAATTGCCTAGGCTGCTCCATACAATACCGCCCGTATCTTTTGGTTATATATTTATTTATTTGTTACAGAAGTAAATAGTTCTCCTGAGAAAATCCGAGGCAACCAACACTAAGATCAAGCAAACAGAACACTGAAGCTTCCTGGTTAATTTGTCAAATATTGGAAAACTCCTGTTGGCAAAGAGGTAGCGCCCGCAGTTTAATTTGGCAACCTTAGCCCGGAGCTTCCTAGTCCCTACCCTGGCAGAAGGAACCCTCACAGAAAAGAGATCCTCCTGCGTGATGCCACATTTGCGAAAGAGGATTTTTTGGAGCAGTAGTAGATCGTTGGCTTTCCTCCTAGAAGACAATTTAAGAAATCCTAAGTTATGATTTCTTTCAGCGCTACGGGATCTGTTCATAAACAAAACCAAGAGTTCTGATCATCTGGTAAAACTATGCTGTACTCATTCCAGCTTTTCAATAATTTAACCTTTAGGCGGAAAAAGCCAAAAAATGATGGAGTGATCCGAGTGATCTATCCGACAAAAAAGTAGCGCCAGCAGTTAAATCTTCTGTCCTTATCTGACAAAGTGAAAAACACCCAGTAAATGTTTAAAACGTTAATTCGATGAGCTATATTCACCACGTGGTCTTTGGGTGTTATTATCTCCGAGGGACTGCGTCTACTGCGCCGACCAGAACAATATCGAGTCAACATTTTAAACATTTTATGGGTGTTTTTCTCTTTTCGGATAGATCATTCGATGCTGATCCGAATATCGGATCTATTTTTGAAAGCAAGAAATTTTAGGCGCGATTCCAGAATGTGGCGGAAAAGATATATGCGCAGTTCTTAAGCAGCCTATTCAGTCGAGCCTGTGCGCACGTAAGAAGCTTCAAAAGAACTTATTTTCTGACTGCTCCAAACTTCGAACACTTGAGAAACCATCTCAGAGCATTCTATAGGCGAAGTGGGCAAGCAGATGACCTCTATGTCAGCCCGTAGAAGTAGAATGCGCAGCTCATTCCAAGAATACTCTACGTAGCCGGAATCCTAAATAAACTTCCTAACTTCTGAACTCATCTTGCTCCCTGAATGGCCTGGGAATCTCGAACGAAAAAAAAATGAAAATCTCCTGTCCTTATCCATGCATGCTTTCAAGAAATTAGACTAAATTCTGTTCAAAGCTGTTTCCAGTTACGAATGCCTCTTATACACGTTTGGTTGCTGTTTTGTGACTTTTTTAGTAGAACTTGTTCTTTTTTCTCATTGTTCCCCCGTGACTATTATGTCCATAAATAAATAAATAAATAAATAAATAAATAAATAAATAAATAAATACAAGCCGTTTTCATAAGCCAGAGTTCTTTGTCCATCAGGCGGCCGGCCCGGCTAACGATCTCCAAGGACTCTGACCGACACAATTCCCGTCCGCTAATGGTGTATTCCCCGATGGGAAGGAGGGCGGTGTTGGGCTGGTGGCGACAATCGCAGTGGTTTCGGACGACGCTTTCTTCCAGCCGTGAGTTGGCGATTCCCATTCTGCCTGCTCTGTGCCAAGAATGCTCTCGTTTGGCTTCGAGAGGAGATCCTTAGAAACTCCACGAATTTTAGATCTACTTACTCCGTCTGTATGGCTGTTATCATTAAAAAAACTCAAATACTTAGAAGAGATGGGTTTATAACTTTTGTGAGCATTCAAAACTTAGCACCCGCTCTCTGGAGACCAGTGCGTTAATGCTTATTTATTTATTTATTTATTTATTTATTTATTGAAATACTCTGTATAAGACAGGAGTGAGATAAAACTGCAATACAACAAATACCAAAACAAACTAATTATCAACTATTAAATAAAATAATAAATAAATAAATAAATAAATAAATATCAGTAATAAAAATAATAAATAACTAATAACTAATTATTCTTTAGTTTGTTCCTTTTTTCTTCTTTGCACGACTTTTCGTCATCTGTAGGGCTCCGTACCATGCATTCATGATTGCCCAATGAGTAGGCAAACCGTTCAAATCTATTCCAGACTAATGCTTTATCCAGAAGTTTCAGTTAATTTGCACTGCTCATACTATAGTTAGCAGCGTAAGGTCAAGTTTCAGCCTCAGAATCAGCCTCAGAATCTCTGGAAAAGTTTCGTTTATTCAATCATAAAGAGCTCTAATGGAAGTGGAGAAACGTGACTGCGTCGCCTCACAGTGCAATCTCCTACGCTTTAGGATCCGTTCATATCATTCTGCCGAGCTCGTTCTAGGGTACGGAGCGCATGAAGTAGCGTAAGATGTCCAGAATGCTTGGCAGACTACTGACTTAGACAGTCAAAGATTGTCCCGCGTGAAGAACCTTGTGGGAGATAGCATAGGATAACTAGACTAACCTGCAGCATGTGCTTGTGAATCTGTTGTATAGGCCAGAAAGATGAATCGGTTTGTTGAATGCGCCACGCGTTCTACTTCTAAGCTAAATCGTGGGTGGGGCGATTTAGATTTCAACCCGTGCACAGTAGCGCAGCCATGTGCACCGGATACCAGCTTCTTGGTTCGGACTCCCGTCTAGTCCAACCAAGTCACCCATCACTCCGGGATCGGTGGATTGGTACCAGACTTGTTTGGAAAGGGTAAAGCGCTTAGTTTCTCATCTGCTGGCCGTCGCAAGTCATTGTATGACCAAATACGTATTCAACTGGTCTCCACGACATCCCGTAGAAGCAGAATGCGTTGGCGCATCCCAAAAGGGATTGAGTAACGCCATCCTTTTTCCTCATCCTTATAGCTTGAAGCAATACGAGATGAGACGCGTTGCTTCCCTACTCTTTGGGAGTATAAACGGGGCTCAGTCTGGGAAGGATGAAGCCTGTCTTCTTCATCAGCTGACCACCGAAAGTCGTTATTTGGTCAGATACATATTCTTATCGCCTCTACGACATTCCGTTAAAGTAAAATGCGTAACTCATCTTAGCAGGGATTGAGTAACACCATCTTTCATCCTCTATTTGGCCCATACAGTGAGTTACTGTAGCCGATGAACAAGTTATGCTTACGAGCTACCTCAATAGCCTCAGGACAAACTCAACATAAACCAACAGGGTCAAGGATCAACCTTAGTTAAGCCTCAAATCCTTCTCTCCTTCACGGTCTTTGGGACATACAACTAAATTATTGCGTTTATTGAAAGATTAAAGAAAAAAGACTGTGCAGTGAGCCTGTGTTATCTCATATAAAATTGAACCAACTTTTCCGTTTGGGGTGATGCCCAAAACAACAACAGCTCTCTCTTTCTGGCCATGAGTTTGCAATGAATTTTTCTCAAATCTCGTACTGAAAGCTCATCAATATTTGGGACTGCAGGATTAGAAAACCCTCAAACAAAGCATATGTCATGTGTCGTTCTACTAACAATTTAAACCACAGCATTCGTTTAGTTCACTGCTCAAGGCTGACATTTTGTGAAAAAAAGAGAAGAATTGAAATTTTTTTAAAGCCTTTAGTTGCTGATACCAAGGTTGTAAGCTATTATAGGGATCCCTGTCGCGAATATGGGCAGCACTGCGAGGTGGGAGCGCGCCAGCTAATCAAAACCAATCACTGCACCGCAGGAACATGTACTGATTTATAAATAAGGCACTGATTTGATTTCATTTGATTTATTTCGGAGACAAAAACACAAAAAATCGTACATTAATAAATAGCCAAAAGAATTCCGACAAGTGATAAGAGGGGAGGGTGGGAGGGAGGCAGTGCACTGCAGCATAAGGTACTGGAAGAAAAACAGCGGAGCGGGACAGTGGCCGCCAACACTGCAGGTCCTTCGAGAGCATGTTGAGAACTCCGGATACCAGCTTACTAGGTCCTCCAAACCCCGCTGAACTTCACAGTAGTTAGCTGGTTGACTGCTCTGATAGGGATCCATGTGAATGTGAGGGAAAGAAACGAAGAAAGAAGACATGAAAATAACAAACATACAACAAAGGCAAAATGTTAGTAACAGACAAAGCCACCATGAAAAAAGTGTTAGTTTTCGCAAAAAAAGAGCAAAACGGCAAAAACTAACTAGAACTCGAGGAGGACATCTGAGAAGCGGAACATGAAATTATTTAAAACCGGCCCTGACTTATCATGTAGTTCTTGACCTTCTCATGAAAAGGAGAAACAGAACCTGAGTTAACGACAGACGGTTGTAAGCCGTCCCAAAGTGAAATTACGCTCTCCGAATGAGTCTCAAAAAACTCCTCTTTCCTTGTTTCCTCCTCAGAATTCTGTAACGATGCCCACACGTGCGCCCAATAGTAGTCGATCTGGTAAACAGCAGGCCAAAATCTAAGCTAACTAGTCCACACGACTTTTTGTAAACAAATTCATAGTCCGACAACTTTCTTCTCATTTCTAACTTGTTTTCGCCAAAATACGACAGCCTTTCCTTGTATGACATAAAAAAGATCCCTTTCCGGGCAAAAATGTTTTTCCGTGAATTTAACTTGAACTTTTTCAATACTCTCAACCATAGCACGGGAGGAAGGACTCCATACATACCATAGGACAGTATCCAATATGGGGCGAACATAAGTTACAAACAAAAAGAGAGCTTTAACTATTCTTATCGAAAACGCTCGTAGTTAGCCAAATGCATTATCTTATTTATGTAATTGTCAAAAGATAGGGAATTTGAGTACGTTACTCCAAGATCGCAAACAAGCTGTGCCTCTTTCACCTCCTTACCATTAATTGAAAACTGAAAATAACTAGGAACTGTCCAACTTATACGCATAATCTTGGTTTTTTCCAAAGCAATATCCAGCTCGTTCTCGTGACCCCATGACGAGATTGCATCAAAGACGTTTTGAAGTGCTTCAGGACGATCACTGCAAAAGAGCTTCACATCATCAGCATACATAGAGCAGTGTACTTCAGTGGGCAGAATGTATGATAAGGATAAGGATAAAGGACGGTGTTATTCAATCCCTTCTGGGATGCGCCAGTGCATTCTACTTCTACTGGATGTCGTGGAGGCGATTTGAATGCGTATTTGGCCATACAATGACTTGCGGTGGCCAGCCGATGAATAAGTCAGCGCTCTATCCTTCCCAGACAAGTCTGGTACCAATTCACCGACCCCGGGGGATGGAAGGCTTGGTTGGCCTGGGCGGGAAATCCGAACCAGGAACCTGGTATCTTGTGCACGCGACAGTCGCGCCTCCTCCGACTGCGCTACAAGCGCCCGCAGAATGTAGGGCAAGTCATTAATATACAAAACGAACAGTAGAGGACCAAGACATGTGCCTTGTGGTACGCCACTGTCCGACCTATGTATGCGCGACTTGCTGTCATTTATGAGCACTACCTGCTGCCTGCCTGTAAAAAAGGACATAATAAATTTCAGAAGGCAGCCGGAAATTTCAAAGAGTTCCAGTTTGGAGAACAAGTGTGGTAAGGATACTGAATCAAAAGCTTTACAGAAATCTATGTAACTAACGAAAATCGTTTTCTTCTTGCCTAAAGCATGGTGCCACAGCGCTATTGATGAAAGCAGAGCTGAAGAAGTAGATCTTTTGGAAGGAAACCATGCTGGCACGGGTGTATAAGATTATTGGAAATGACACACACAATCGACCCTTCCTTGGCTTGCGTTGCGCCTTGCCGTTTTTCCCATTCCCACGTTCGCGACCAGGACCGCGTTTGTTTAGATCTCAAGAGTAGTCAGAAACAAGCAGCATCTCACAAAGGTGGAAATGTGGTTTCAACATCTACTTGTACGCCCATTGGCTCACCCTTCATGGCCGAAAGCTGGCTTGAAACCCCACCAGTCAGCTGAAGTGTCGTCGAGGACCTTGTCCTCCACGAAAATCCATCCTATCCGTGTGGCCGGCTGGGTCGGTGGATGGTATCTCAGAGCACAAGACAACAGGTCAACGTGACCTTGCCCTTGAGTCGCGCACGCGTGGGTGGTTCATGTCTATTGCTGTCCTCCTGTCCTCCCACAGTTCCCTTCGTTTTGCTTCTTCAGCTTCATAACGATCCGTGCACGCTTCATTGTTCTTCGCTATTGAAGTTCCTATGGGCTGACGCCAGCCCCCGAGCAATGGCTGCCGTTCGCTGTCTGAGAGCGTCGTCTCGAAACTAGTCCTGACTCATCGCCTCTATCGTCTCTGAGTAATGGCGTTCTACAGAAGCTACACGGCGACACATAAAAGTTGTTGCTGTCCTTTGGCTGGTTTGCTGGTCTCATGAGCGAGTTTTCCTGTATTCATAATTCGGAATCTTCCAACTTTCCCTTATCCGAGTTGCTACCCAGTTCTGAGATCGGATTCGTCGGCGATTAAACTCCGGGGGCAGGTGCAGTAGAAGGGAGAAACACATTCATCATGTCCATCATAGGATTCACGGTATACCTTATCCACCCATTCGCAGGTATAATGAAAGGTGACGGATACTTGTGGGTACGTTTGCGTACTACAATTCGGGCCGAATCGAATAATTTCGAACGAATAATCGAACAAATTCGAATATTCGATAAGGCCCAAAATTCGAATATATTTGTTATTAGGATATTCGGTTCTTCATGAAGCCGAGTATATTTGATTATTCGTTTACTCGATTGTTTTTCAAAGGACACAAGTATATTGCGTACGCATAACGATTTCTTTACTTTACACAGATATTAATGAATCCGATCCCTAGTTTCGCAGTTCTAGGTTTTACTGAAAATTCTATTATTGCCAGAGCAAAGTACTCTTGTTCATGGTGTATTCTAGTAGTTGTTTAATTAGTCTCAATTAGTCGTGGTCTACAGTGAATTTATTATCATGAACATGGAGAACCATGAAAATAAACAACGCAAAGGAATATAAGCTGAATGCATAACAATCAGATAAAAAATAAAACAAGCAACAAGAATAAAGCTTAAAGAAAGGAAAACTAGTAAGCTGCATTGTAGAGGTTTTGGCTAAGGACTTTTTTATATTGCAAGAAGTGCTTCTTAGATAATTTCAAAAATTCAGAGCCAGCACAGCAAGCGAAAAACTGAGACTTTGTACACTTTTTTGTATACGAAGGATTATTCGAACCCACTCGTTGAGTCTGTAGTTTAGTCTGCCTGAAAGCCATTTCGAATTGGAGGAGTTCGCTCTGATTTCAGAAGTCTTAAACTAGCTTTGGTGAGCACCAAATTTGAGGTACAAAGTGTCCAATTTGATTTAAAAGGTGTCCAATGCGACGTGAAACCGGTATATATCGCCCGACGTCATAGTTCGTGGAATCGGATTAACGCAATTTCACAACATCCCGAGGACAGCGCGCAAAAGTAAGTGCATGGCGCATCCCAAGAAGTTGATTAAACAACGATAACATGCACGAAAATCCTCCACACTTCTGATATTCCTAATTGTTAGTAGTACCTACATTTAAGGAGGTAGAATCAACGATGGGCACGTGTAGCGCAGTCGGAGGAGGTGCCGACTGTCGCGTGCACCCGATATCAGGTTCCTGGTTCGAAGCCAGCCAAGCCTTCCCTCCTCCCCTGGGGCCGCTGAATTGGTCTAGGCTTGTCTGGGAAGGATAAAGCGCTGTCTTGTTCTTCGGCTGGCGACCGCAAGTCTGTACTGTATGCCCAAACACGCATTCACGGGAAATAGTAAGTAGAATGCGTGGCGCGTCCCAAACAGGGTTAAGTGACGCCGTCCTTCATCCTTCATGCTTATTAATTCAAGGGTAGTAAGGGTCGTACTTTGCAATATCGCCGTTCTCTCTCTAGCTAACAAAAAAAAATTGCCGCACATTTATTTGTTTGTTTACTTTCCTTATTTTTACTATCCCCTTAAATTGTTTATTTCACCGCCTATCTCCAGGTGAATCCTTGTATTATCACATTTTATCAGTGGCAGTGGCAGCAAACGGTTACTTTTAAATGAAACTTTGGGAAGTCGCGATTCGAAAAGGTGCGAACTAACGACTCCAGACGAGATAGGGGTCGCGGGTCGGGCTGGGTTCGAGACGCGCAATCGTCCCAATCAGGCTTCGGCCGTAAATCGCGTTTTATCGCTGTTTTATGTCGTTACTTTCGTTGCGGTCACGCAACTATTGAGCGCTGGACCCCCATTGTCGGCGAGACGAGCCGCTCTACTGAATGGCTCTCGGAATCGGGAGAGGACGGACCATTGCCACTAGGTTTAGAAGACGCACAATTTTGCAAAAAACGGGCTAGAATCTCCGAGAACCTCGTACAACGTCAGTATTGTTGAAGAAAAACTTCTTCGTCATTCCGAGGGCGTTACTCGTTCGTATTCTGCTTCGCACGGTCCAAAAGGGAGATGCTGTCTGATGTATTCAATTGTCAAATCGTCGATGCATCGCAGAAGATACTTAACGACACATTCGTCCTCTATCGCCGTTTTTGCGGCTGCAGATATTAGGTTGAAAACTAAGTCGCCACTTTTTTTACATTTTCTTAATTATTTATTTTAATTAAATTCTAAAGTCTCTCGGCACAGTGTTATATACCATTCGAAAGAGAGTGATGTGCACTATCAGAAATTATGTATCGCTTTTTTCCACTTCAACTTTTATTTTTAGGTCAATAAAATGGACAGTCAAAAAAAGAAAAATGCCTTCGCAGACAGCTCCTTCTCTCTGATTACATTTGAGAATTTTGACATTCGCATTGTTTTGCATTTTTTGCCCTACGCTATAGTTTTCATTCATTTTCATTTTCTTTACTTTTGAGGGCATTAAAATTAGGTGTCTAGAAGACATGTATTAGGTTGTCCCATAAGTCTTCTCCGTTTTTTTCAACGATTCACAGCAGATTTCGCCGGCGGCCTCCTGCATAGCGCTGCATAGCTTTCGAAAGAGAATGATTTGCTCTATCAGAGCTTGTATTGCATTTCTTTTTTCATTATGAACTTTGTCAATTTTTAGGTCGTTGAAGTGAAAAGTGAAAAAGTGAAAAGCGAAAAGTGAAAAGTAGCCATTTGCGCACTTGTTCTCTCCGCTTAGGTTTGTAATTTTTTGTGCAGTTTTTTTGTAGCGTTAGGAAGACAATGTTCTGTACTACAAGAATATGTGTTAGTGCTATTTTCTCACTTGTCCTTTATTGCTTTCTAGGCCATCAAATTGGGACGTCCGAAGGAGGATGGTTATTTTTGCCGACAGCTTCTGCTCTGCTGTGGTTGGACTTTTTGAGTTGGTGTCATATGTCATTCGAAAGAAAATGTCTTGCTCTATAAGAATATGTGTTGCGTTTATTGATTTCTATTGAATCTCAACAAAATGCCAAAAAGAGAAAAATCGTCTTCACCAACAACTCCTCCTTCTTCAGTTGTTGATATTCGACAGAAACCAGCGTGAGCCAATAAACGCGACACAAATTCTTACTGAGCAAGACATCCTCTTCCAAACGACATATGACACCAACCCAAAAAGTCCAACCACAGAGCAGGAGCTGTCGGCAAAAATAACCATCCTCCTTGGGACGTCCCAATTTGATGACCTAAAAATCAATAAAGGACAAATGAGCAAATAGCACTAACACATATTCTTGTAGTACAGAACATTGTCCTCCAAACGCTATAAAAAACTGTGCAAAAAAATTACAAACCTAAGCGTAGAGAACAAGTGCGCAAATGGCTACTTTTCCACTTTTTCACTTTCCACTTCAACGACCTAAAAATTAATAAAATTCATAATGAAAAAAATACAATACATTACATGCCCTGATAGAGCAAATCATTCTCTTTCGAATGCTATGCAGCGCTATGCAAGAGACCGCCGGCGAAATCTGCAGTGAATCGTTGAAAAAAAAAAACGGCGGGGACTTATAGGACAACCTAATATTATTTTTACTAACCGCTCCTATTCCTTGGTTAATTTTCGTCAACAGATCCTGCTAGTTAGTTGGCTTTTTCATTGGTTAATTTTAAAACCTGAACTTGATGAACTAAAAATAAGCAAAATTAAGAATGACCAAAAGGCAAAACATATATTCTGATAGGACGAAATATTTTCTTTCACATTCAAACTTCAAAGACATATGAGACTGTGACAAAAATGGTAAAGGTCATTTTTCTCTTTTTATCGTTCCGTTAAAAATTGACAATAATCAGCATGAGCCAATAAGTGACATGTAACACTCTCCAAAAAGCACTAATCGAAGAGAAAGAGCTGTTGGTAAAAACAAATTATGTCTTCTGGACACTCCTTTTAATGCCCTGAAAATTAGCGGAAATTATAACGAACAAAGAAATCCAACATAAATTCTTGTAGAAAAGATCAAAGCCTTTCTAGTGCTGTATTAAGTTGTGCAAAAAAAAGTCCCAGACGAAAGAAGAGAGAAGGAGCTGACAGCGAGCATCATTTTTATTTTTACTTTCACTTTGTTGGACTAAAAATGCGGAAAAGTCGACGTGGGGAAAAAGAGAAACATATTTACAGATACAGACAGATATTTTTTAATAGATCAAATTATAGTGTATAACATTACGCAGACAACTTTAAACGGAGTTCTGAATCTATGTAGGTATTTAAAAAACGGGTTTTTACTGACTATACTTTGAATTGTTTCTATCAAGACCATCAGCTGGATCCATGCTGATACCAGCGGCCAGCTCATTCCGGATACGGGTGGGCGCTGATCGGTCCCACAAGGTGTGGATGCTGCGTTCGATCAAACAGCGCCGGTGGTGTAATGGCGTACAGCATTCCCGTCCGGTCAGCAGGTGGTGCGGGTTCGAGTCCCGCTCGGCGCTAGAGTTCCGATGGCCACAAAACATCGTTGCAACAGTTCCCGGCAACGTTCCTGCGGGAAGCGACCTCGTCGGGAGCTGGAAATGGCTCATGAAACGAATGTGAACATGAAAACCAACCGCATACCGTGAGGCCGGGAAGGGAATGACGCGATTATGGGAAGACCTCGCCAACCCTCGCGCTCCCGTCTCTTCATGAATACGGCTACTGGTCTCTCCATAATTAACATCTCATTGTTGATAGACCAAATGTTGCTTGGAGAGCGGCTAGAAGCACCGTACCGTTAAGTCGCCTTAATAAAGCAACTTCATCATGCTGGAGATCCGCATTTTCTGCGGCCAGATTTTATGGTCGTTTTCTGTGCTTCGTGTCGTTTTCAGACTTAGAGTCTCATTGCGATGCAACATTCCTTCTGACGACAACAGCGGACACGTTTACAAACGAAACGGTCATGCAGCAGCGCTGGCTAGACCAGTTGAACTAGACAACGGGGTATGTAGCTGATGAGTGGGGCTAAAAACCCAGTTGCACCCGGATGTTCAACACCTCGCTGAGTTTCATGCTTCAGTGCATCACCGTTCCTTTCCTGGAGCGAGTTCCATTCCAACTATCATCGAATAAGCAAACCTTTTAGACGATCTTTGACTTAAGTTTTTTCATCAAGAAAGAAGTCGAGTGTGGCCATTCCAATATGTTGTGGTGTGTTATAATAGAAAAGCGTGCGAGCGTTTGCAATTACTGCCCCGTCCAGAAAACCCGACCTCTGTGGGGCGTTTCTTTCCTATTCTACTGCCGAACAGGTTTGCGAAGGAATTTTCTTTTTCTCAGAACTTTCAGTCATATCATCGCCTCGAAGCACTGCCCAGTTCCACCGTCGACACTTCGCTGTCGACCATGCAACCACTCGCTGCTGCTTCCTCAACGACATTTATGACTCCAGCTGACTCCTGTCATCAGACAAACTCAATAGAACTTAGGTTTACTTTGCTTATACCACCAGTTAGCCCACCTTCGGTTCGCTTGACAGTGGCGTTGTTTAGTAGAATGATAAAAGACGGCATTACTCAATCCCTTGTTTGCGAAGTGCCACGCATTCTACTTCTACGGATGTCGGGAAGGCGATATGAATGCGTCTCTGGCCGTACAATGACTTTCGGTGGCCATCCGATGTACAGGTTAGCGCTATGTCCTTCCCAGCTACCAATTCATCGACTCGGGAGGAAGGCTTGGTTGGCTTGAGCGGCAAATCCGAACCAGAAACCTGGTATCGGGTGCAAGCAACAGCCTTCTTCTCCTCCGGCTGCGCTACACGCGCCCAGGGCGCAAGTAAAAATATCGGTTATCATTGATTATGAGGACGTTCATAATTAATTAATAATAGCCAGTGTTGTTTACTTATTCTGAAGCCTATCCAGCCGCCAGAATATTTTGGCAACTTCCACCTCCGAACGGACAATTTCCAACAAAAATCGATAAAAGCAATCGATAATGGACATTAGATCGATATTGTTTAGTTGTGGTAAACAATATTAGCTGGGTGTCATATTCACGCGATTTTCGCTTGAAAAATGCAGTGATCAAAATCCGAAGCGCCCTTCCTCTGACCATTGTTCTATTGTTACCGACAATTAAACAAAGAGACAGACGGACGGATTGATCCTTTTATTCATAGTGTCATATTTCATGCTAGGGTGCTTGCTGGAGGAGTCAGAGATGTCGCCGGCTGCTGTGTGCAGCCCGATTCTAGGCACTTGGTTGGGGTCTCGGCCCAGGCCTAGCAAGGAATCCACTCACCTAGGGCCGGCGAATTCAACTGGCTAATGAAAGCCATTGTATAGGTTTTTAGGTTGCCACCACAGTGTCTGTAGAAGTAGAATGCGTGACGCATCACAGATAAAGAGTAATTATTTTATTTTTGTTTTTTTCCGTTTTTCATCATTTATTTTAAAACAGATGTTTCTCTGCCTATCGACAGAGAAATGTGCTGGTTGGCTGCTTTCTCGGGTTTTCGTTTTCCTTCCAAGACTTTTGATCCATAATAAAGGGTAAAGGTTATGAAGGAAATAAGGAGTAAAAGGATAAAGCATGGCGTTACTCAATCCCTTATGGAATGCGCCAGGCATTCAACTTATGCGGGATGTCGTGGAGGCGACATGAATGCGTATTTGGTCATACAATGGCCTGCGGTGAGCAGCCGATGAACAGGTCAGCGCTTTTTCCTCCACATGCAAGTCCGGTACCAGTTCACCGACCCGGGAGGGATGGAAGGCGTTGTTGGCCCGGGCGGGAAATCTGAGCCAAGAACCTGGTATCGAGTGCATGCAGCAGCCGGCGGCACCTTCCCCGACTGCACTCCATGCGTCTATTTTTTTTTGTTTGGAATATTTTCATTTACTTCTAGTATTTTTTAACAATCTTTTAATAAATTTGCAGAAAAACGGTCAGCAGAGATGATTGACAGTCGGCATTTTTTCCCGACTTCGCTGCACGCGTACATAAATAACCTGTCGTCCCGTTGATCATCGACTTGCTCAAGCGGGCGCTAGCAGCGTCTCCATTCGTCCCTGTCGCGTGCCAGAGTGGTCCAATGGATCCTCGTCGCTCGAGGGACACGAAGAGCGTCATATCGTTCGTTCAGGGCTTCCACGAAGAAGTCCAACCAACGCGTTGATGGGCGTACTGGTGTTCTATTGATATCCCACGGAATCCAATCTGTGACGACTCTCGTCCAGCGGGTGTCTGCGAATCGCATTACGTGGAAGGCCCACCTAATTTTCGACGACTTGGCCCACGCGACAGCGTCTCTGATCTTCGAACGTCGACGAAGCTCGGAACTCCGGAAGCCTTCTCTCACTTGCGTGAGTCGTGTCACTCCAAGCATCGTCCTCTCGAATTCACACTGATAGCGTGTTCCTCCTGCGAATTCATCTTTCGAAATAAATAAATAAATAAATAAATAAATAAATAAATAAATAAATAAATAAATAAATATTTTCTTCTTCAACGTTTGTCCCGCTTGGCGTACGAGTCAGCTACATATTCTGGGGATAACGCCACCTTTCCCGACCCAGCGCTAGATCAGGGTGGACACCAATAACCTTCAAGTTCGTATGTAACGTATTAGACCAGCGGTGCTTCGGACGCCCTTTAGGCCGCCTTCCAATTACCTCGAAGTTATGGTCTATCTTGCGGACGCTGCCTTCTTTTCTACGCAGAACATTGCCGTACAGTTGTAGGCGAGCTTCGCGCATCTTGCAAATAAATAAATATATATATATATAATGCTTTGCTAAGGATTAAGGAACTTCCATCAAGATCACATTAGGTGCTCACAGAGTGGAGACTGAGCTTAAAGAAGAGTCTACAGTCTCCATAAAGACATCTACCGTCGTCCCGCTGAAGCGCAGTCGGAGTCGTATGTGTCCACACCGCCGTTCATTCCCCGGATTCCTGCCATCGTCTGAGGCGGGTGCCGCTTTTTTCGAGCTGTTTGCGAGATGTCACGATGATAACGATGGACGAAGGTGGGACGGTGCGTGCACTCGCGCACGTTCACAGATCGCTCTGCCACCGCCACTGTCCGTTCTCACATGCCATTCTACGCGCACACACGGCCGCCGCCGACGAAGACGACGGCGCTCGCTGTGTAAAATTCCCCACCGTTGCCGTTGTCGTTGTTGTACCGCGATCACCCGCCCATCATCATCGCCATCATCGGCACCGGCACCCGGTCCCAATTATGCGCTGTATCGCCACACCTCTGCTGACATCGCCGCCGTCGGTTATCGCTTTTCCCATTGTTTCCGTACGGGCGTGAATCGTTTCCATTTCGTTCGCGGGTTAGGGACGACGACCACCGTATTGTGGGAAGCTGGGTGCCATAAGCTCTGTAGTTTGTTGACCCAATTTGCTTGGATCAGCAGATGAGTGAAGAATGCTTTCAGCTCTCAAACAGATCATACTGAGACCGCTTTCTGGGAAGCAATTCTTCGTGTGCGGTCCAGAAGATTGGTATTGAAGCCATACGTTTACTTGCCTTGCCCTACTCCCACTCAATGTTGCTGTAAAGGCTGAATAGAAAAGAAGGCGGAATGTCAGCGTTGCTCATCTCCATCACGGGATACGCCACGCATTCTACTTCTAAGTGATATCTCAGAGGCAATTTGTATGCGTATTTGGACAATCGGTGAGTGGTAGCGCAGTCAGAAGAGGCGCCGACTATCGCATGCACCCGATTTCGCCCAGGGTAATCAAGCTCTTCCAGCCGCCCGGGGGTCGGTGAATCGGTACCAGACTTGTCTGGGAAGGATAGAGTCCTGAATTCTTCATTGGGTGTCCATCGCAAGTTGCTGAATAGGTTATATACGCCCTCAAGGTACCCCGGATAAGTAAAATGCGTGTCACATCTCGCAATCAGATTGACTTTTATCCTTTATTTCCTTTATTTGGGCAGTACAATTTCATGTAGCGTTCAGTCGATGAATAAGTCCCTGGTTTTTCCTTCCCAGACAAGTCGGCTACCAACTGACCGAATCCCAGAGGGACGGAGACGTGAGTTTGCCTGGGCGGAGCAGAATCCTAAATGGATTTCGGATGCAGGCGATTACCTGTGTTTCTTCTGACTGATTCAAGATTACGGATGAGTAGAATGTGTGGCGCATTCCAAAGGATGCTGACGTTTATCAACTGTATTCTATGTATCTCTTACTGGTCAGGCTTTAATCGTCCTGTTTTTGATTTAATTGGGAGCATCGAGACGAAAAAGAAGGATTTTTTAATAATGAAGCTCAAAAGGAGTCAGCCGAGGGTTCTTTTCGTAATTTTGGGAAAATTTTGCTCAGAGTTTGTATAGCTCGCTACCCGTTTCTCTCCATTTTGGGATGCTTTGTTGTTACATGGGCGCGCGTGGCGCAGCCGAAGGAGGCGCCGGCTGTCGCGTGCACCCGATACCAGGTTCCTGGCTCGGATTCCTCGCCTAGACCAACCAAACCTTCCATCCCTCCCAAGGTCGGTGAATTGGTACCAGACTTGTTTGGGAAGGATAGAGCGCTGACTTGTTCATCGGCAGGCCATCGCAAGTCATTGTATGGTCAAATACGTACTCAACTCGCCTCCACGACATCCCGTAGAAGTGCGTGGCGCATCCCAAAAGCGATTGAGTAACGCCATCCTTTATCTTTTATCCTTATCCGTGTTGTTACACTGACCCAACTTGTACCTGGTGGAAAGTGCTCCGGGTTTCTAGTACTTTTCTTTAGGCTTTAAGCGACTTTTATTGAGGTTGAAAAGTGTTACACGATGTTTTGTTGTGGTCAAAACTCTAGCGCCGGGCGGGACTCAAACCCAGCTCCTGCTTATCGGAAGTGCACTACGCCGTTGCACGAGGGTGTTCCGGATTTGATGGGAGGAAGGGTAAGCCTGATGATTGTTAAGCAAAAAAAGAGAACCACGAAATTCATTCGGGCCTCATCAGGTGAGATTCATTCAATTGCGCGCCAAAATCAACCTGGCTTTGAACACCACCGATATGATGTTACGGTAGTTAGATATAAAGAAGATACGGCACGGGTTTCATGGAAGAGCCAAATATGACGTTCGGCGCCAACCCTATCCACGGTATTCCAAAGATAAAAAATGCGTGGCTTATCCTACAGAGGTTGATCGGTCTCGAATCCTATTCCTCCTCTAATACCATTTGTAGCCAATGTAGCCAAAGGTAATAATAAAGGTCAGCAGTTATCGATCTTTGCTCAGGGTGCGCCAAGCATTCTACTTCTGCGGGATATCGTGGAGGCAATTTGAATGCATGCTTAGCATGTAGAATGAACTGCAATCTCCTGTTGATAGTCAACTCAGTGCTTTGACCTTCCCGGGCAAGTACGATGCAAACTTACCGACCCCGGAGGAAAGACCCGTATCGAACCCGAACCAAGCACCTGGATTAAGGGTGCACATGACAGTTGACGCCTCCTGCGACTACGCTGTTACACCCCATCATTCTTTCGTACATATTTTATAGAGCGAAAATTTTGAATTATGCCCAATGTGCCACCATGCATCTGCGCCCTCTGTTGAATCATTGTTCACAACTTGGCTCGAGCCGTAGCCAGAACAGCGTTCAACCCTCCCGCGTGCCAGAGTGAACCAGTGGGTCCTTTTCGCTCCAGGAGGACGAAGAACATCACTTTTTTTTTCTTCAGATCTTCACAAAAGAATCAATCATACAAGCTGATGGCCTGTGTTTCAAAAGGAGGCAACAACAATCAAGGATCCATTCTGGGGTCGTATGCTCGTCTATCCCGAGTCTCTCCCGATGGGAGATTGGGGCGTGACAAGATATGTTGATTGATTGGATTTTCCCCCAACGGAGGAACACGAGCCCCTGGAGATATTAGGTGATAATTATCGATGGAAAACGATATTGTCGAATTCAATTAATTCGTCGACGCATTCTGAATTCGAATTCGACTATGCCGTTTCTGTGTCCTGGACGTTTATGTGTATTTAGCCTATGCTCTTTCACTGTTGCGCGCTCTAGGAGGATGAGAGGCCCAGTTGCCTGGGTCCAGATTCGAACCCAGGCATGCGTAAGCGAGTGACACCCTCGGCTGGCTAGGACGGAATGATTCCGAAGCCTTCTAATCCAATAAAAACCGTGGCCTACATGGGATGGTCGGAGTGCGCCAGGCAATCGCAACCAATCAGAGCACCAATTGAACACACCGCTCAGTATAGAACCCCATTTAATGAGGTCTGGTAGATCTGGTACGCACATCCTCTATGTAGGCCACATTTACGACCAGTTATATTCGGGCGCGCGTGGGACAGTCGGAGGAGGTTGGTTCGGATTTTCCTCCCAGTCCTTTCATTTGTCTGGGAAGGACAAAGCGCTGAGTTGCTCATCGGTTAGCCCCGCAAGTCACTTTATGGCCAAATATGCATTCAAATCACCTCCACGACATCACTTAGAAATAGAATGCGTGGCCAAAAGGGATTGAGTAATGCCGTTCTTTATGCTTGCTGTCCTTTACCAGCTCCTCTAAACTCAAAAATGAGAATGCTACTGCATCGCGCATCTGATCTTAGAGAGGTCCCCTCCCCTCTGAAGTTTTTGAAACGGTAGGTGACATCCTTGAGCGGAGGTTAAACGCCTAGCTGGATCCCAGCCAGAATGAGGCTGGCCGGGGCGTAGTTAGCGACGATTGTCACGTTGTTCATCGAAATCCGCGTCAACGGCCGTCCGTTTCTCGTTCTGTGGCGGGTAATTTGGGCGCCGAGCGGGGACCTGATCGTCGACGTCCGTGGGCCCCTCATTGGGGCCGTTACGGGGCATCCAGCCTGGACAGGCAACGACGTCGAAGTCGCCGACGCGAATTTCGCTCTCAGGTGAGCGACGGACGCACGAAAACCGGGCCCGACCTGGGGCTGACCACTTCTGCAGACGGCTGGCTGGATGGCTAGCCGAAGCGGCTGCGGCGGATCGCCCGTCAGGTTGATCTGACCGCCAGCCAGATCTACCATGTTATTCACTCACGTTTATTCTTTCGTTTGTAGAGCTTTGTTTGAGGTCATCGGATCTTCAGAATCCTTGTCTTCTAGCGGCATTCACTCCTTCGAGTTCACTTATATTCTTATTTAGGTTACCTATGAACGACCGGGAGGTTTTATACAAAAAAAGAAATCGCCTGGAGATAGGTGGTAAAACGAAGTATTTGAGAAGGAATTACAACGTCACATTTTTGCTTTACTTTATAACTCTGGAAATTTATTTGAATAAATTTTCAAATGTATTTGAAGAATTACCCAAGAATACTCACGGGTGTTCCTTTCCTGCTATTCAGGAAAAATAAAAATGCACGGCTCATTCTTTTCCAGTTGGTTTAATAAGCTCTGTCTATGTTCTCGTCGCTAAAGACCATGTATGTACGTCTTTCCAATTTTTATTTTTCTTCGACTTTCTAAACAATGCAATACAATGCGTGTTTCATTCCACAACATTATGTGGAACAGTCTCAAATTCCGAGGGTCCTTTTCTGCTGTTCGTCAAAGATGGAAAAGAATTTAACATAGGATGAGTTGGATTTATGGAGAAATATTTGTTTAAAAAAGGATAAAGGACGGCGTTACTCAATCCCTTTTAGGATGCGCCCCGCATTCCACTTCTACGGGACGTCGTGGAGGCGATTTTGAATGCGTATTCGGCCATACACAAGTCAGCACTTTATCCTTCCCAGACAAGTATGATAATAATTAAGCAACCGCGAAAAAATGGATGGCTTAGTTGGTTTGGGCGGGAAATCCACACCAAGAACCTGGTATCGAGTGCACGCAGCGGTCTGCACCTTCTCCGACTGTGCTCCATGCGCCTATTTGTTTATTTGTCCAGTATATTTTTTATTTACTTCTAGTAATTTTTAAAGATTATTCAATGGATTTGCAGAAAAACGGTCAAGAGAGTTAATTGGCTGGTTATGCTTATTTATTTATTTATTTATTTATGATTTGCACAATGTCGTGCGCACAAAAATAGTACATTTAACAAAGACATAGCACATTAGAAAATACGTGGTGAAAAAACTAACAAATGAAAAACTAGCCATCATTGTTACCTTTTATGTGACTCTTAAACGAACAGCAGCAAGTTACGTAGAGGTAAAAGAGTTCTAAAAAATATGGGTAAAGGAACGGGATAAGGATGATGGGTAACTGACGAAGAAGAGCAGTGGCCCGCCAACACTGCAGGTTGTAGGAGATATCGGCTGCGGACACCAACTTGGTATGGAGGTCCGGCAACTCCATCAGAACCCATCGAAGACGGTTGCATGGGGAAACGTAGGACGGTAGCACCGGCTAATCAGAAACAAAATAAAGAAGTTCTAAACATCAAGGAAAATTAGGAACACTAGGAAAGAAGGAGTACAAATGGAAAGGACCAGGAAAAAATGACGACAAAAAAGCTCAAAGGAAAAGTTCTTCTAAAACAAAGGAATTCCTAGTTTTTGAAAAAAGAAACGAAGAATAACAGAATCTTCTGCTTAGACGATATGTGGTATACGCAGTGCTGAAAAAAATCTATTTTTTTCAACCCTTTTCTAATGCGTCTCCATACAAAAGCTGCGTACTAATTCAAAAAAGTAGAAAGAATGGCCCATGACAGAGAAAGTGATTTTTCTCCTCCGCTAATATCCGTGACGTGTGGTTGCGCAGTCGGAGCAGACGCCGGCTCTGGCTTGCACTCGATTCCAGGTTCTTAGCGCGGATTTCCCACCAAGGCCAACCAAGCCTTCCATTCCTCCAGGGTCGGTGAATTGGTACCAGACTTGTCTGGGAAGGGTAAAGCACTGACTTTTTCATCGGCTGGCCACTACAAGTCATTGTATGGCCAAATACGTACTCAAACCGCCTCCATGACATCCCGTAGAAGTAAAATGCGTGGCGCATCCCAAAGGGGATTGAAAAACGCCGTCCTTTATCCTTTATCTTTTTATCTCACGAAATAGGTGAATAACGCCGATCTTCATGTTGTAACCCCTTCATAACTCTATCGGCCGATTCTCTTCGCTAATCAATACCCTCCCAAGAACTGCTGAGATACCCTGAAGACTGACTTCTAGTCCTTCATCTATCGAAACGGCTCAAACGAAAGTCAGATCGAAGTTCACCTGCCGGCAGCCTTTTTAGAAATGATCAGTGCAACCAACTTTTGTAATTGTTGGGTGAGTCAGCACGAAGATTGTGTTGTTCGTTGCTCCAAACGGTTGCTCATTCATGACTTTCAACAGGGTTCTTGACGGAACCAGTTAACTCGGAACGACATCGAAACGGTCGTTTTTCGCCAGCCTTCCACCACCTTGAGAATTCAGTGGTGGATTTCCTGCGCGGCGTGCATTTCCCTCCCACATGATGAGGTCCATTTACATCAAAATCAGGCAACTGTGAAATGTATGGCGCATCCCCAAATAGAGCTACGATTCTGACTCTTTATCCGTTCATCGTGTTCATTTTTTAGCTCCTTGTCGTTGTATGTTTCCCGATCTATTTCTTCACAGGTAGCTGGATTTGTCCGTCCAGGAATCCGTGCATTCGCCCACTAAAAACCAGCAGAACTAGTCGCGCAAGCAACAAATGCAACATCAATCGATATTGATTGCTGTCAATGTTCGAATCGATTATTTGAGTTTGAAATGAATGTGACGTCTGAAAATAGCAAGGCGATTGCGCAGTCAGTACCAATCGATAGTACCGATGTTTACGCACAGTTCGCAGCTTAAAATGGTGATGGAGCGAGTATAGCGGCCAAGTCGTTGGACGAGTTTTTCAAAATGACCGGACTAAATCAATAAATTGGCCTATATTGATTTTTTTCGGGAGAGAATCGATCGATAGCATCGACTTTTGTAAGCAGCTGGGTGTTCGAGGTGTGGATCACGTCGAAGTGACTGTCGGACAAACCACACAACGTTTCAAGGTTACTGAAAAAATAATCAATATCGATCGATAATATTGTGCTTGTCTTAATCCAAGCTATAAAATCAGTAAACTTATCAATATTGAGCGAATGCTTGTATTCAGAACCCTGCTTTCACCCCGCTAAGCATCCGAACCTCTCACATCTTTATCAACGACATCGTTTGTCTCTTCCATCGACCACTTTCCTCGACCAGGCTCTAGCAACGACTCTACTCGTCCCTGTTGCGTGCCAAAATGGCCCATCGTGTTTTTCATTACAGACGGAAAAGGTGGATTCCACAAGGCATTGATTTGGGGTTTCGAGAACACCACGCGACGTCGTCACTATTAGAATATCCTCAACCTTGAGAATCCCTCACTTTTCCGACTTTTGATATTTCAACATCATTTTTGGTACTAGTCGTTAATTTCGCCGCTTAAGGGGGACACCATCCAGAGGAAGAGGGCACAGCCGAGGGATCTGATTGGCTGTGATTGGCTGCCCATTCCCGCCCCTCATACTATTAACGACTAGTATCCTCTTTATAGTATCAAGTTGATGTTCTTATGAGGTTTGAACGAACCCTGAACTCGGTATTTGACATTGATTTTTTTCTTTTTGATATGTTTTTCTGCCTTTTCAAGTCATGAATTCTTCGGGACGTCTCGTTGTCTTCCAGCCAGTTTGATCCCATCGATCACTTCACAATTCTCGTTTTCAGGTCGCTATGCCTAGCACTCGAATTATGAAACGTGACTGGGAGAAGGACCACGTGTATCTGGTCCAATTCCCACGTGCTGGCTGCATACCGTCCCCATCCCCGTTCGCGTTGAAGGTGGAGACATGGCTGCGAGTGGCCGACGTGCCTTACACGGTAAGCTACTTGCTGAAGATATGTTGAAGACTTGACTCATCGGTGGTTCACGCGAACTGAGCACAATTTCAGAATATCAGCAACGAGTTCTCGAAGATGTCGAACAAAGGTCAGATTCCGTTCGTGGAGCTGAACGGTCGACAAGTAGCCGACAGTAACTTCATCATCGATCATCTGATCGAGACGTTCAGCTCGGTGATGGTGATTCAACGCACATCGTCTCGTCCTGGATACTGTAAGAATCACTTCATTTAGAAGAGCCTTGACGATCGCCTGACACCAATGGAGAAGTCGTACGCGAGAGCCTACCACGCGCTCGTTGAGGATAGTCTTCGCTGGTGAGGCTCTTGTCGATCCATCGATTGATTGGCTATTGGTTCTTACGTTCAGTAAATCGATACGCGGTGTACTTTCAGGGTGCTCGTTTACGAGCGTAGTCGTGATAATAAGTGGTTCGCCACCGATGAGGGATTCTTGTCGCATTTCACCGGAATCAAGAAGATCGCCTTCAAGAACTTCATGCTCGAGCGATTGCGGAAACGAGTAGGTTCCTTGCGGCAAACCCAGAGTCTTGGATCCTTCAAATGACAGGAATGAAAAACAGGTTATAACGTACGCGACTAGGCGTCATTTAGTGGGTACTATTCAGGAATTCCGCCTGGGCGTGTACAACAGTGGGGTGGCAGCCAATCATGTCAGGCTGTATGTCGGAAGTAGTGTGAAGCTGCCTTCAGACTTATCTCGTGATGTCTTGCGACACCGCTTTCGTATAACAGCCGTGGTGGTACTAGTCGTTAATGTGGTCCACATGCGGAAGGCGGAGCGTGCCAGTCAACCACAACCAATAAGATCTCCAACCAAACACGGGCCAACCGATCGGTGTACTTGCCGTCATTCACGCTTCATCTCCTTGGCACGCTCATTGGATGAAGCTCATCTGATCGGTGCCTTTCTCTATGTAGGCCACTTTAACGACTAGTATCGGAGCAGTTTATACTTGAATCGCGGTGCCCCGCAGTCGGCAACATCGATTAGTTAGCTCGAACGATCAATATTGGCCACTACGTTTTTATCGTGATGCACGTCGACTGAAGCGTAAAACCTTGAAGTCGTATGGCAGATGTTGCACCGATTTTTGAGCGACGTCACGTCAATTAACGAATCCGCGAACCGCTGCACGGCTTTCGCACGTCACAAACTCGTCCAAATGGGCGGCTCGGACAGGGCGGGGAGTGGGCGGCGAGCAGCATCGTGTAGAGAATACACGTCCCTCCTTTACCAGCCTCCTCCGTGTTCATCCAATAATTATCCGAATCAATCGATACATTGATTAACTGCGCCCAATGGCCACCCTCTGAAAAGCCATACGACGCCCCCTATAAACCCATGCTTTGGTTTACAGTTCTTGAAAGCTATAAATCCTCCCCTACCGCACATCGCTAAGCCTACACCACCAGCCCCTTCGTAATCGATATAACGACTGACTAGACATTCTTGTGCCCATTCGCAGCAACACAGTGGTCACCCAGGGCGGAGTGGCGTTCTACCTTCTTCTTCTCCTGAGCGTTTAGTCCCGCGCAGTCGCAGGGTCCGCTGAGTGGCGTTCTACCTCCCGCCCTTTAAACAGAGGCGTGGCAAATGTCTGCTTTCCACTATCTCGTAAGGCAGCCACTGGACTCTCGAGCAAGCCAAGGGGTTTGGGGGTGGAGGGCCAGGGGGACGAGGGGGACGAGGGGGTAGAACGCTCGTCCCCCGTCACCCAGCTATAAACGTCATTGGCCCTTTTTGACTGCGACTGACGACGTTGGAGTCTTTCCCGATTTTTCCAGATTGCCGGTCAGGTATTCGGTCAGGGCATGGGACGCAACACAGTCGAAGAGGTGGTGACAATAGCGAAGAAGGACCTCGATGCGATCAATATGTTCCTCGGCAACAAGAAATACTTCTTCGGCGACAAACCAGTCACGGTAGCTATTGATCGACTTGCCAATCAGCGATCCATATATATATATATCGATTTTTCCAGCTCGACTGCACTATGTTCGCGCATTTGTCGCAGTACCTGTACACTCCACAAGCGTTCCCCGACGTGAAGAACTACATGGTGGAGCACACACCTAATTTGGTACGTGGTTTCTCCTTACGTTGCTTCTCAAGGCATGGATTATCGACCAAATTACCTTGCTCGAATTCCGAAGGAAGCATGTTCGAACACCACATGATGCAGAAGTTCTAATCGCAACTTCGAGGCTGTCTCCAGCTCCGATTTTTTCAAACTTTTTACTTGGGCCCAACGGCTTTCGGAGGGCAAGGCAAACCTGCCACGGTGGGATCATAAAACCACCCTAATGTCGCATCGCTCGGCGAATGAAGTATGTATCGATTGAGCGCTACGATCGACGGGACATCTTCGCGATTAAGGTATGAACCACGCCTCATATAGGATTTATATGTACTTCAGTAGCAGGGCGGCGCTGTATTATGAACGATACAATATCAAATACGCGGCCCAGGCAATCAATGTCTAGTATCTTCGTAATGCCGCGCCGCCTGGCGACTGAGATATAGATTCTCCCTAGGCATATGTTAATCTTCTGCAGTGTGAGAGAAAGTTAGTGTTGCCGACGCGCGCCTTCCGCCACCATAGAGCCAGCGACGGGGAGTATAGGCCATTGCACACTTCTGCGACACCGCGGCGCGACAAGAGGAGCGACGGCCACGTCCGCGAGATCCGGCGGTTGCGGCGCGGTCGCGCTAGAGCATCGTTATAGGCAACGAGACCGACGTCTCAGTGCATGTCGCGTCGCCAGGAATGATTTGAACCATTCCAGCCTGCGGCAGTCAGCGCGGCATCGCCGGCGATAGCCGCAAAAGTGTATGCCCCCCTCTGCGGCACGTGTCGCTATGTCGCGCCGCGCCCATCGCCGTCCTATCCTTCATCATGGCCGCGCTGTCGCAGAAGTCTGCATGGGCTTATAACAACCCTACGACACTGTCGGCAACAGGGCGACGAAGTATGACATATACCTTGTGGTGAGAGTGACCCCACGGAACTTAAGGTCCCACACACTTCTGCGGCAACGCCGCTCGCCGCTATGGTCAAAGAGCCCGCACACTTCTGCGGCAACGCCGCTCGCCGCTATGGTCAAAAAGCCCGCACACTTCTGCGGCTTTGCCACTACCCTATCCTTAACCATAGGGCAGGGACGCAGAGCTCGCCGCCAGCGGCACCGCAGAAAATGATTTGAATCAGTCTAGACGGCGCTGCTCCAGCGGCACCGGGAGAGTCCGTCTGCGCTCTGCACTTTCGCGGCGGGAATCCAGAGCGGTCCCGACTAGAAAGGCTACAGTACCTCGCCGTCGCCGCTGACCGGCCGGCAGTCGCCGTTGAGCGGCGTGACTCATCGATTTTGCCGTCCGCCGCTCGCCGCAGAAGTATGCGGGGGCCTTTAGGCCCCGTTTATACTTCCGACGCCGAGCGACGCGATGGCATGTAAAGTGGCCATATTGATCGATTGCGTCGCTTAATCAATATGGCCGCTATACGAGGTGTCGCGTCGCTCGGCGTCGAAGTATAAACGGGGCCTTAAGGATAGGGAGGAACGCCACCGGCGGCGAACTCTGCGTCCCTTCTTTACGGGTAAGGATAAGGACGCAGCGCTGCCGCAGAAGTGTGTGGGGCCGCTACACTTCATTCTATGGCCGACGTGGTGCTATGAGAGCTACAAAAATCGATTAACTGTGCCGCTCAATCGATACTGCCACCTTTCGTGAGATCGCAGCGCTCTGCGACTGAAGTATAGATGTCCACCAAGTACAGAGGTACCGCTAGTGATTCCCCGTCATATGCATTCGATATTTTGTAGTTCTCACACTACTCAGGGGTTCGGGAACTCAGGTAGAACAGTGCGTGCCTTGGAGATCATACAAGCACCATTTACCCTTCAATCCATATCATGATCGAAATGTCTTATAAGTCCATTTTCAGGTCTCGTTCGTGAACCGAATGAAGGAAGCGTATTGGCCGGATTGGGAGGAAGCCACAAAGGGGCACAGTATGAACAGCAAGTGGAAGAACTGACACGATGACGTGACGACGAGCCGCCTTCAATGCCTCGAAGACACCAGCCGATCGATGATTACTTCGCTTACTTGTGATCTACACATACACCCACGCATCATCTGATTCCATGTGCATGTATACGTCAATTGACACGTCTCCATTGAATGCATACATACATACACACACGTATACATCCACTGTGTACGTACCGAGCCGCTACTGCCAAATACATTACTCGTTGTACTCGTTGAGCTGTCTGTTTCCTCATATCTACGACGATTTTATCAATACTTTCATAGGAAAATGTAAATAAAGAGATTTTGCAAGCATCTCTATACCCATAACAATCAACAATCAACAGGAAATGACGTAGGAAACATGGGAAAATATGCGAAGACGTTTAGAGGACCATAAACTGCTCCAGGATGATATCACGTAGTTTGAGGTACAACGAGCCGGCGCATCCCTCGATATGGAACCGGCCCGCTTCATTACGGCGAATTGAGATCACTCCTGAAAACAAGATTAATAGCATAAAACAGTCCACTTCCGGTCACGGAATACAGGCGAACAACAAAGCGCCAACATCTGGAGCACCCGAAGAGAGAACGCGAAAAAAACCACCCCAGTGGTTCAGGAAAGAGCTGACTCGTCTGCGCGGTTGGCAGGTTCCTCACCATTTGTTGCTTTCTCTAACCACTCCTTGCCTGACTTATTTTGGTACTTATAGGGCAGTGACCCGTACGCAAAAAATGAAGGCTTTTGGTTGGCGTATTGTGCAGAATAAGCACAGCCTAAGCAAGGGAAGTAACTCCACAGCGGCCGGATTCATCAACGACCTAGAGATTCAGAGAAATTACAGCGGAATATCCTGATGACGCCAGCATTTCACCATATCGCCTGTTGATAAATCGCGTTAATTCGCGTTTCTTTCAGGAGCTTCCGCTGTAATTTCTCTGTCAAATCTCTGTGAGTCGTTGATGAATATGGCCCCAGGATGCGTTCCTTCACAGATCTGGTATATGTACCACATCCTGGGGCGAGATTCATCACGTTACAGCGGTAACATTTAACAGCAGATTCACAATACGACCTTACAGAGTTACCGAGCTTCGTACGTTGTATCTTTTGGAGGGAATTTCACAGAGAATTCATCATAACAATTGCTGTTAAGTCGCGTTGTCTGCGATTTCGGCTGTAAATTCTCTGTTAAACTGCTGCAAGTTGTTGATGAATCCGGTCCCTGGTACTCTGCCCTGTAAGAGTTGTCCTGTTTAATAGATTTGCGGTTTGGATGCCTTGTTATGCTCTACTTTTAATGTAGCATCTTGTTAGTTTGTTTTAGACGTGAATTATTTCGTGGTATATACCATTTTCGCGTCGAAAAGGGTCTTTCCAAATCAAACTGGACACTCTTCTAAGCTAGCCTAAGACTTTTGAAATCAAAGCCAATTCTTCCAGATCGGAATGACCTTAAGGGAGGTTAAACTACAGACTGAATAAGATGGTTAGAATAAAGAAAATTTTTTGCTCAAGGAGAATTTGGCATAACTTCCCTTAATTTTTTTTTTTAGATTGCCTGCCCCAAAAGTGTTACTATTTTACAAAATTTTTACTTTTAGAGAAAACTACTACAATTTGTCTTAAAGCACAATAATGAAACAAGCATATACCGAATTAAAAGACCAAATTGCGCCATGGATCCAAAAAGTTCGCCGGAAATTTTATTTGATTGATAGTGTAAGTTTCACACCCACATAAATGGATCTTTCGGATAACGGTAATTTTGACAAGAATTTGCCGTAAAAGTTTTACGTTGAAGAAGGTTAAAAATTTACCAGCTAAAATTTAATGTGCACCTCTGTTCTCAAGCGGGAGCGAATTCATGACTTCATACTTGCACTGACCTCCTATGTACAAGACTCCTGATGAGAACTCTGCAGAATAACCCATATTGATCAGCAACTGCTTCATTTCGGACAACTTAGGATCGTTCACGTAGACAACCTGAAAAGCACAACGACATATTGGAGCATATAAACAATCCTTGTGCAAGGAAATGATCGAACCAACTTACATCACGGAACGGCGCGTCACCGCTAAGGCCACTCAGCATGCATCTGTCGATGTGCTGGTCCCTGAGCTGCACTTCGGTCTGTTCATTATTCGCCTGAACAGAGTAGGAATGAGACACGATCCATAATGATTTGTGAGAACTCGTTCAGAGAAACAGCTGTAATGAGCACTTACATCCAAACCGTTCTCCCTCTCGACTCCCACCTCAGACGGCCTGGCTACGATCTGGGCGTCGATCCAAGCCAGATCGGCATCCTTTACCTGAAATCGTTAATGCTTAGGATTCGATCGAATCAAGTCGAGTTTCGATTTACTTGACCCTTGATCACTAACCTTAATAAACTCTAAGCTCTCGAACAGCTCATCGCTGAGCAGTATCCGGTAGATGTGAGAGGCAACAGTCGCATCTACTATCTCACCAACAGATGGGGAGAATATGTGGCCCTGAAAAGGAATGAAAATTAACAGAGGAATAAATTGTTAAACAAACGCCAGCTGTAAACAAAGAAGTATTTCTGCATTTATAATTTTTAACAAGAAAGAGGAGTGAAACATACGGAAAGCCCTCTTAGAGTATATTCTGCAATACTACCAGGGTAATCTACCTGAGCGGGCGGAGGTTATACTATTGTACACGCTTCTTCGGCGATAATCAACAAACAGGGAACGAACTTGCTCGATGAACCGGCTCACACCTTTTGCCAGCCTGCTCAGGCACCACGCCCTAATAGAACCATTTTTTCTTTTCGGAAGCCCTAAAACCGCCAACTAAACAATTTCAACCTACATCGACAAAAATCATATTATACCATTTTCACGTCAAATTGGACACCCTTCACATTTGTTAAATCAAACTGGGCCTTCTTCTATAATAGGTAAGCTTGATGCTTTTGAAATCAAGCTGAACATCTTCCAAATCAAAATGAGAATTCGCCGGATTAAACTGTAGACTCATTACGACAGTTAGAACATTTTTTTAAAAAAATTCACCACTTTCACACCTTGAAATTTTATTGAATTTCTACTCTTCCAGGAAAACTAATTGTTCAGAGCTTATACTGAAGCGTTGAAAGGCAGCAATTTTTAGTGTGTTAAAATAAGAGATCGCGTCAAGGACTTTTCTAGCTCGTCGCGATTCTCATTTGATTGCTAGCAAAAACATTTCGTCTGCGTGAAGCTACACACTTGTAAACGGTACAACAAAAACAATTGTAGAAAACTCAAATACGTTCACTTTGCATTTTCAAGCAAGCCGCACTTTCTCTATCAACCAAATAAAAATTGCGATGAGCTAGACGAGTGTATGACGCGCTTTCTTCTTCTAGCACGCCAAAACTGCTGCCTTTCTGTATTCTAAAACGAGTTTTAAAACACAATTTTTCCTTAAAAAATGCAATTTTTATGAAGTCTCTAAATGTGTGCCTGCCTATTGGGACATCTAAATTTCAAAATTCCAAAAAACTAATATTAAATAAGTATTCCAGCATTCTTGAAGTCTAGTGTAACGTGAAAGACACTCGTTTTGACTGGGAAAATGATTATTTTGATTTCAAAAGCATCAAACTTACTTAAAACAGCATCCAGGCTCATTAAACTCTCCAATTTGATTTAAATAGTCTCCAACTTTACGTGGATATGATATATACAGGCACACTTGCACTCCCAAGAAAAAAACTACGTTAAATCGGGACTCGCGACCAATCCGGAAAGGTCACAACAAACGTAACGGGGCTATGCAATTATTAAATGCTACTCACTATTTTCCATTCTTTATCAGTGAAAAGTTATAAACTTATAAGTTTCAGTATGGCTTTGGTAAAAGAAAACCAAACAAACTAACAAAAAATACCCACCTGTGCAATATTATTGTCATAGCAATGTTGGGCGAGATGTCGCGTCGCCTGTGCCGACCCGTGGACAAGTATAAGCTGTTTCGGTTTCATCTGAGCGATGAGCTTCTTCGTAGACTCGCCGTCGGATCGCCCTTCGAACTCAATGTACTCCACATTGCAGACCACCTGCAAGTAATCGTCACCTCGTCATTAAATGTCTCTTCCCTTCGTTGAATTCTGAGGTTGCACCGGGGCGTATGAAACATTTAAAGACCGCGGTAGTTTGAAGGCCTATGGAAATGCTGAGGACTAAAGGCAATATCTAATTATTTCGAAAATGCGCCATGCCATCTACTTCAGCAATGTCTGATAAGTCATTTTGAATGCCTACCTAACTAACAAGATTACAGGAAGTGGCTAGCAGCTGGACAATCGATAGTGGATTATCCTTCGAACAGCAGAAACTAACCTCGATCTTCTCTATGACGGTGATACACTTCGTCGGCGCGTCATCCACCAACGGCACCATCATGTTCGCCGTTGGATCGTCGGCTTCTTTGATGATCTCTTGCGGCACAGGCAGATGAACTCGAAGCTTCGATACCGTATAGTCTTCAGGCCGATACTTCTCTCCATAGACGTCCCACTGGAAGAATAGTCTGCCTTTATTTCAGGCTCAGCGTGACGTTAGAATAGTGGCATACCTTCACTTTCTCCTCCAGAACCGGATACATTGGTATCATAATCGGCATGAAACGCTTGAAAAACGGCATCCTGTAATGCAAAGCAAATATTAGGGAACAGTTTAGTTCCAGAAAGCTACTCAATGACTTACTTGTATCGCATCATAGCATGCATCGTAATGTTGTGCCTAACCGGCCGTCGCTTCCTCATAGGGAACGCTGGTCCACTGGGGACGAACGCTGGCGCATCGCTTAAGTTTTCTGGCGTTCTGACCTTAGCCACCGTCAGGCCAGGAATCGCTGAACGAGATATGATGAATGGGAAAAAAACTTATAAGAAGGTTTTCATACGCCATAACCCATGATAAAAACCCATGGAATACGGCCGTTTGCTGAGTGGATGAACCTCCCCTCCTTCACTCACAACACCAGCGATCCTTGGCAGACAGGGACTAAAAAGGGTAGGCTCTGAAGCGGTCTGAACGGTAGAAGCGGGTCATATAGGAAGGACCCTTTCAACTATTACAGGAGTATGTTTTGTTTTTGCGAAGTCGCTAAACGAAACAAGAGTCCTCAAACTTTACTAAGGAATTCCTGCTACAATGTCGTACCTTATGTGCTACCACATGTCGAAGTATGTACACAGCCACCTTGGGTAGCCAGTGCGACATCACTCTTTGACTCGCCTAGCGTGCGAGGGGTAAAAGGTTCGGCTCCGACGACGGTATTGCACATTCGCTGCTTGAATGAGACGCTTGAATAAGTGTCCGGCTTCTATATGATCTCAAGCGTTTGCCCCGCTATAAGCTCACAGAAACAACCTTCACGTAGATTGTTGATGCTGACCCAGTTTTTAACATGAGACTCGAGGAAAAGGTCGATAGTACGATGATATGCGAAATTTCAGGAAGGATACAACACAGACATAAATGAACCGTTGGTAAAGATTCGCGTATCATTAGGGTGAAATCTTTGTGCCAGGTCTTGAAAGTAAAAGGAGTCCACATCAAGCAACTCGTGCAGAAGTCTTTTTTAAAAGATCATGGCATGACAAACACATGAAGAAAGCTCTCCCATATAAACTAGGCAGCCCAGGAGGTGTGGACTAGGCGGTCAGAGGAAGGATGAATGCATCCTGGATCAAAGGAAGGAGTCCACGGGAATCCTCTCCGACCGTATACGCATAAGAACACTCAACGGCAAGCTGTATAGAACAGCAGTGTGGCCTGCCCTCCTCTATGGCGGTGAGTTCTGAGCCGTGGGCAAGGCGTAGGAGCAGCAACTGCACGCTCTGGAAATGAGGTTGCTCAGAAGGGCATTTGGATGGAACTGTCGGGACAGGGTGCGAAATGAAGACGTTAGAGCAGTGATGAAGACAGCCCCGATCTAGCTAAAGGGATCAGCACCTGATTTGGTGCGGACACATCCACACAAGACCGGAGAATCACCCCATAAGGTTGGTCCTAGATTTCGAGGCACTTGGAATGCGTCTGATTCTGGAGAGGAGCCTCAAAGAAGCGGTGCAAGGACATCATCAAACGACATCTCGTCGAAGTCGGCGCCGCTGCAGACGAAGCTCTTGACAGGATGATGTGGCGACAGATCACAAGAACGGGAAACCCAGAGATTGTGCGAGAAAAATGGCCAGATGACGAAGGAAGAAGAAGAAAGAAAAAGAAAGAAGAAGAAAGAGGGAACAAGAAGCAAAAAGAAGGAAGAAGAATAGGGTTGCTGTACCCTTAAATAAGGCGTTTAAAGAGGACTTCCTTCACCTGTCTCTTAGTTCTTTTAAGGCTAAGGCCAGTAAAGGGTGGCAGAGGTGGCATGATTTTCTTTTGATTCCCTTTTGGTTTCTGTTTTATCCAGCAAAATAATGATGCTTCGTCATATGCTGTTCTCTGGTTCGCTTATGCTGATGTTTGCGTTTGTTTTGTTGTTTTATACGTAGTCTTCGAGCTACGTCTAGAATAAAGTATAAAGTAAAAAAAGGGAAGAAAGAAGAAAGAAGAAGAAAGGAAAACAAAGGAGAAGAAGGGAGAAGGAAGGGAAGGAAAGGAAAGGAAGAAAGAAGAGGAAGAAGAAGACAAAATGCAAAATAGCCAAGCTCCTTTGGAATTAAACTCCTGACCTTCTCGCCGCTAAACGAACTACCTGCTACAATGCCGCATTAACTGCATAAAGTGCCCGCGAGTTCGACAGGTGCCGGTGCTTACAGTATGTCGTAGCCGCCGCGATCTCACCCATGGTAAACTGGGAGATCCCTACCTTCGTACCATTTAGCGACATAGCAAAAACAAAACACACTTTTATTCATGTGTTCCTGAAGCAGACTTTTAAACCTTTTTAAGGGTGGGTATTCTTCCTATATGACTCGATTCCGCCGTTCAGGCATACACTTCAAGACGTTTCTTTGTCAACTAAAGCTGCAAGAATGCCCACCAGACTCCTCCTCAGTCTCCATCTCTGACTGTTTCTCGTTGATCGGCTCAAGATCAGCGATCACCGGAGCAGTGATCACTGTGCCCGTGCCATTCTCTCTGGCCGCTGCAGCAGCAGCTTTCTCCTCTTCTTCTCGCTTCTTCTTCGAGCACAAAGTCTCGACGGCCGCCAGCGCGCTCGCCATGATCTCGTCATCGTCGTCCGAGTCGAATCCACGCAACTCAGCCTGGCGTCTCTCCTGCTCTTCCAGTCTGAACACGGCCAGAATTAGTCAAGGAGTAGAGTAAGTCAGCGACTGGGTAGCACCTCTTCCGCGACTCCTCCTTGTCCTTCTGTGCCTTCTTCTTCTTAAAAGCCTCCAGCTCGGCGCCTTCCAGTCGAACCCTCTTCTTTACCTCCAACGCAACAATTCGATTCGTCCGTGAATTCGTCGCCAGGCACTCAGCCATGTAGATCAGTTTCGAGCACAACGTCCTTTCACTTGATCGACCTGACCAGAAGGAGATAGCTTAGGGTTTAAAGACGGAGAATTTCTGCTAAGGTACCTGTGATTATGAAGGAGTTTCTGCTGTCTGAGCACCAGTCCAAGAACAGCTCGCGAGAATACCCGCACTCCATATCTATTCCGCTGCATAGAACAACCTGAATTTAGGGGACCCACATCACATATGATCTTAAAGTTGCTAAGGCACGTAGCCAACCTTTGGCGAGCGAACTCTTGCCAAATCTATCTGCGAATGGCAGAGTTTGACATTCCGCAGAAGGAACGGATTAGTGTGACCCATCTCGAAGCTTCTGAAATGCTAGAGGATTTGGCATGAAGAGGGACTGGAAGCACAGTCATTGATAACATGATTAATATGTAGACCATTCCCACTTTTCAACAAGAATTTCGAGCCGCTGACGGACCTATTTATTCGTTTCTGACTTTAGAAATCCGTTTATGGACACGATAAGAAAAAATTCCGGCAAATTTTCGATCTTGAAACTATTAATGATGAATAAGGGTGTCACCCTAAGCGGTTGCAAATCCTTCGATCATCTGACTACATGTACCGGCAGAGACCGGGGGCACAGCCCAACCAAAATGATCGAGAGCACCTCCTAGTCTTCTGCACAGTAGGTACACAGCTTTGGGGTCGAGAATTTTTCCCCTGCCCTATACAAAAAAGAAGAAGAAAAAATTCACTCTTGAAGTGAGGACTCAACCCACTTTAACACCTTATCCGACATCCATTCCACTTGAGATTTGGCGAATTCGACGACAGACGCAGCAACGTGGCTCATCATTACTAGATTGTACTTCTGTAGACCGGACTGAGTGCTGGAAAGAGCACGATGAAAACAGTACTTGATGCCCTAAATTAATGTACAATCCCAGACAAAAGTCGGTTAGTAAACGACCACGAAAGGGTTTGGAACCGAGCACGAAAGGCGGCCACGCCCACCGCAGTGTTGCTATTGCGCAGCGGAGGGTTTCGTGTTCGGTCCAAATCCTTCAATGGTAGCTTATTAACCATCTTAGTGTCTGAGACACGACAAGGTTTCCAACCTAGCAGTAAATCTGTTCCAAACCCTTTAATACTTGTCACTAACCGATTTTTTCTGAACTGATGACGTTTTCTAGACGAAAGACGCAAAGAAACAGGTCAATTTTTACTGCACTCTTTTAATAACATCAGAATAGCTTCGAGAATAAATGAGAAAAGGCGTGCAAGGTTCAGATTCTTCAATGCCAATAGTTCTAAGTTGAAAGAAAAGTGAAAGAAATCTGTCACGAAGCCCCGTGCATAGAAGATTTCCCCCATAAAAGGCTGAAGTATTGTGTGTAGGCAAATGGTAATCGGAGGAAAGCGAAGAGGAAAGAGTTCAAAAAACCACCTAGCTCAGTTTGTCAGATCGTAGAAAGAGTGAGCTGGAAGCAGCACGACTAGTCTTTAGCAGAAAGTCAAAAAGATTTCTTCAATGAGTCAAACTGCTCATGAAGGACCGACCCAACAAATCAGTATACCAGGAGTGTGTCTGAACGGCAAAAATGAACATCGCTGCGAGAATTTCCACCCTTCAAACAGCAGAGAAATATCCGCACCTCGCGGAACCGATCAGCACTCACTCGAATATCGGAATTAGCCGGCCGCTGATATCAGCAGGAAACCAGTTAAGCAGACGGTCTTGATAGAAATGATAATAACAATTTTCTTTAACCCTCAAGTGGCTGGTCCTAAGGTTGTAAGCTGTTACAATGACGTTTTGTGGCGATGAAAACTCTAGCGCCATGGTAGACTCGAACTCGCAGCATAAGAATATGTTCTACTTTTGCAAGGTCCCTGGGCGTACCGAGTTAGGAACCAAGAAAATCAACCATAAAGTCGTGCCGTCGCAGAAATCAATCCCTTCCAAACATCGAATATGCGAAAAAAGCAAAAAATACTGCAAGGTCGAGGAATGAGCACATGCTCACGCTCAAACGAAGAGTGTTTTTGCGCTTCTTCTGCATATTCGAAGTTCTCTAGTCTACTATGCGGTTCCATAGTAAACTTTCAGGGTCGTTAACTCGGAAGGTTGAAGGACTTTGCAAAAATGGAACATGCCATTCTACTATGTGAAGAGCGGAGATTCTCCTAATAGTATTTATCTTCGGCATTAACGCACACGCCTCAGACTCTTCCCTGGTAAGCACATAGAAAGAAAAGCTTTTAATTTTAAAATGGTATAAAGGCTCAGAAAGGTGATTGATCCTCAAAATGATTACTGGTACCGCAATGATTACGAGAGAAAATGCCCGAACCGCGCCGCGTCTGTTTCGGTGCGAGAAAATGCCCGCAACCAGGGGAGAAAATGCCCGCGACCAGGGGAAAATGACCACAGCCAGAGGAGAAAATATCTGTGGCCACTGAACGGTTTTAGATAGGGTTCACTACAACAACCACTACAACAACACATCTGGTAATCATCTGGACAGGGATACGGTATTTCTCTTAGGGGTCGTTTAGTGTGCGCGCGATGCGCGACGCGATGCCATGTGTAGTGGCCGAATTGACTAATCGCGTCGCTCGATCAATTTGGCCACTACACATGCATCGCGTCGCGCGTCGCGTGCACACTAAACGGCCCCTTATGCTGTCGAGTAGGGGGATGAAAAATCGTGGTCGTGGCAACTGAAACTGCGGCACCATCACTTGGATTCCCTAGCGGACTTGATGGCCTTACCGTGATAGAGAAGCTTTGGAGAATACGAGGAAGGATTCTCGTTACACAGTTAACAGGCATGCTGAACGGTTAAATTAGTACCAACGGTGTTTTATGTGAAAAAAAACAATTGAAAACACTGAAAGGAGCGAAAGAAGTGTTTCCGCCCAGATCTCAATTTCTAGCACGTAAACTAGAATACAAGCACATCAACGGAACCTGGTAACATAGAATTACTTTTCGAAGCTTCAGAACTGTAGGCCACCTCAATTTTTGAGTTTGTTTTTAAGCCAGCCACATGGAGTGAACAGTAAGGTACATACACTTCAAAGTCAGAGAAGTAGAAAATGAAAAAATGTCAAAACTTACTTGGGAAATTATTTACAAATTGGTTTTTAGGTTTTTCTGACGTCTTACTTAGTCCTTCTGATGAAGTCTTCATTTTTGACCAATCTTTTCCTTCTTTACTAACTCAGAATTTGAACATAGATATTTCAACATTCAATGCTTTTCAAGTGATTCTCATCTGATATACCGTTGGCATCGTAAATACTTGTTGTGCCCTTTTTTACTAAAGTTTTTCTCAGTATAGGATTTCTATTTTGATTCGCTTTGTTGCTGTTTTTCTGATATTTCCACATATTGAATAAAGGATTTAAATATCTGAATGGTTAGTTGCAACATAGATTTTACCAAAAACGCTATTAAAGTGACCAGAACCTACGGTGTAGCACCTCGCCAAAAATCTTTCAAGCCACGTTCTCGGAGTATAGAGTGTTTTTCGAACATGAAGTTTTGCTATCAACTTCTCATTAGAGCTTTGGTACGAATGAAACGTCGCTGATACGTCCGGTTAAGGCTCTTCTACGGTTTTTTTCCACAGTTTCAAACTTTTCTTAGTTTCCTATGTGGCGACTACCGCTCAAAGTTGTTTTCTTTAATACGGCGCTTTTGCTATTCACCACATGATGGTGTGCTATAGATTCTTCTCGTCGACCCGGGAATTTCCTCCCCTGATTGCGGGCATTTCCTCCCCTGGTTGCGGGCATTTTCTCCCCTGGTTACGGGCGTTTTCTCCCCTGGTTGCGGGCATTTTCTCCCTATTTCGGGCATTTTCTCCGCACGCAACGCGCGCCGTGAGATTCGGGCATTTTCTCCGTAGACCTACCGCAATAGGGGAGGACAAATGCTGTACCATATTCAAGCCTGCTCTGCGGCGCCTCATTAACTAACAATATGTCTTAACGGATAGAAAACTCAAGTTAATTCAAGGGCGGCATGGAAACGGACTATCATGGTATCATACTCTCAATTCAAAGAGCAAAAAAAAGAAGGGAGAAAGCGTAATCGTGATCAAAACTAACTTGGCCCATAGCTGATCCAACAAGTGGGCGATTTCGAGAACACGACCGGCTGTATCGATAACAATGGCACAGTCTCCATTTTGACGCACTGTCCTACAATAAAGCACGGTTGAACATACATCTGCTTGTAAAGGCCCCCACAGACTTCTGCGGCAACGCCGCTCGCCGCTGTGGTTAAGGATAGGGCAGGGATGCCGCTGGCGGCGAGCTCTGCGTCCCTGCCTTATGATGAAGGATAGGACGGCGGCAACGCCGCAGAAGTCTGGGAGGGCCTTAAGCCTGTCGTCGTTACGAAGATCAGATCACTGCATTTCGATACGAATAACACTAATAAGGGCCAACATAGATCGTGGTGCTCAGAGAAACTCACTTGAGAATGGTCGTTACCAGCTGTTCGTCCCTCTCTTTTCTTCTCGGCTGGGTGTACAAGGCATTTAACGAATCCGTGATCAAGAGATACGGCCGCATGATGGCTAAACGGCATACGGTGAACGATTTTCGCACAACGATCTCATATGTTTGCTAGAGAATCCAATGACAGGAAGCTCTTCAAGAGATGTACACCCTGAACCTTTTGAAAAAGGCGAATTTTCAAAATTAAATAACAGCTTTCCTTCTGAAAGCCTTTTCTCCATCCTCACAACGCGGAAAGTGAAGACCGAAAGTTATAAATGAAGATGAAAGCGCCTGCCAATGGTAGCAACAGGTGACATAAAGAAGATAGCCTGCTCCTTCTTGTGACACCAACAACATGCCTTATCTGGGGTTTTGAACGCAATTAAAATCGGTTGGGGCGAATCAGTATGAGCTCCACATTAAGTGGGATAAACCTGAGTTATAAAGCTTTGCTGTGATAGACGATTTTGGCGTATGTTCAAAGCCGATAGATTTGCGCTCACTCTACCTCACAACTTTATGTCACGTCAGATTATGGAGCTAAATTCATTCGACTTGAATCGCTACAGTTTAAGTCTTACACAATGAATGACCTAACCTAACGCTTTCCTTCACTTAAAAGTTGAACGGTAAATTAAAGCACTCACTGTCAAAAGAGCACCCATTCAGATGACGCTCCTTCTTGTGATTGTAATCCACCGCGTATATTATGTCCTCCTCGTCATGTCGAGTTATTCGCCACATAGCGCCACCAATCATGTGCCCGGCCGGCAGCGCTGTGATCTTGATCTGGCTATCACCTCGAAGAGGAACCTGTAAGACTCGCGTTTCACGAAGATGTGCAGTCAAAGTAAGAGGTAGAGGTGAGCTCTAACCGTCTGGTTGAACTTCAGCTTCTGTATCCGATCAAAGGCCACATCAACGTCGTCCAGAGTGAAAAGCTCGAAATTCTCGACGCTGACCAGACTGTTTATCCAGTCGTACATGAACATCATGCCCATCTTGTATACAGGGACCTGAAAGACGAAGAGTGGAGATTCGATAAGGAAATTCTGGATCCCTACCCAAGTCTCGCCCCAGTACAATGGAAATCCAGTAAAATTTCTTTATTCATTCATGTCGCGAATACTAGGAACACGCGCAAAATTGTGAGAAAAATAGTTTTAAGAGGTATTAGATAGAAAACAGCACAACACAAAACAAATATTAAGAGGTACAGCAGAAGGTCTATGTGCCTGTGAAAACAATAATCTAGTTAACAGAAATTTCTTGAATTTAAGCAAATGTAAAGATAGTAGGCCTTGATTGTCGGCAAGCAAAAAGTTGTGCTCCCACAAGCTCCTTCCTGTATATTAAAAATGTAGATCTTACTGTGGTTCTTGTAACAGGAACATTTAGAAGGGGTCTACTTCTTCTTGTACTTACCAAATCGAAAAAAAAATCGAAGTCCGATTAAAAAAAGGATGAATCATTCCTAGCGCGGCTCCACATTGGGATGGCATACGTGCCTCAGATGGCCTACCAAACCCAATTTCGGCTAGTCTAGCGTGTCGAAGCCCGCAACCGACGCCGGTGCAAAATAATTTCGACGAAAAACCCTTACTTGATAATTCTGTTTAATTTTTCAGCTTTTAAGAGGACACATCAAATAAACCGCTTAGAGCGTATTTCTTAGAGATTCGTTTCAACTAGGAATGGATCTGTATCCGAGGAGGAGAAGATATTTTTGCTCAAGTACTGCTTTCAAATTGTAGTTGAACGCTTTAAAATGCAGTAAATGATTGTTGAAGGCAGATCGATCCTAGTTTCAAAAGCTTGAGCCACGAAAGATACCCGCAAAGGGTTATAATGCGGTTTTTTGGGGATTTTTCACATTTCTCCGAAGCCTGAACCCTGACAGATTTATCTGGCTAATAGCACCGATATTGAGTTCTAAAACACTCAAATATGCTTAAGAAATGCAGAGACTAAGGAGTTCTTTCACCTTCGCTACATCAAAACCTTTCTGTTCCAAGGTATCCAGAGCTGACCTCAAGAAATACATTGAGAAAGGAATTTAGGATGAAGGCATAGGAGGCGTAATCAATCTAGCTCGAGATGCGCTACGCATTCTACTTCTACGGGATATCATGAAGGCAATGCAATGATGATCCAGATGCGTATTTTATTTTCACAATGACTTTCGGTGACCAACCGACGAAAAGAGCAGCATTTTACCTCCTCAAAGATAAAAGCTATTGACAAGGTCCAAATCAAAAATTGTTGCAATCCCAGTGAGGTTGGTCTACGGTATAAAGGGCGTGCGCTCTATTCCCGTCCTCTTGGCGTGTCCACCGAAAACCCACTGGGATTCGTCGGGTGTAGTGGCTGTCTCACGATGTTCATTATGTTGCTTGCCTTTCCATTTCGACTAATATTTAAGTGTGTGTATAATGAGGACCCATCCTCCTTATTAGGATTCCACCCAAATGTCTCACTAGGGAAGGGTTTCGACCTCCCATGGAACTTCAAGTTGACACTAGGATCATTAGAAAGAGCTCGGAATGCTGATTACGAAAATGAGTGTCAAAATTGCAAAATGAAATCACTGAGCGAGTTATGGCCAGCCGAAATCGGGGCCTCACCACATGCTGGCGTGCGACGCCCAGGGCGCAAGAGTGGTGAGTCATCGGGACTCCGTAAGAGGGGTCAGCCAGCTGCGGCGGTGGCGCAGGGGTAATGCTCACGCTCGTTGGGTGCGACGTCGTTGGTTCGGTTCCCGTTGCTGGTGGTTTTCTTGCAAACCAGAATTTATCTTCGAAATGACCTTTTGTTCTGAATTATGACAGTCTGGTCGAGTGTGATTAAATAGCCGGGAAAACTACCATACACGTCTGTAAAAATGCTTGAAGGCAAAAAACTGCTATGGTTGCTCTGCCACCCCAAACTCAGTGAGGAAAATGGATACCACCTTTGTTGGTAAAATGACATAGTGAGTGCAGAAAAAGCAGTAGATCAACCACATTCTAGGCTTCCACATCATACATTCTACTTACTTTTTTGCTTCAAACATTTTTTGCCTTGTTCCATGAATGCCAATGTTGTTAAAAACACCTCCATTTATTCAATATATGACTTGGACTCTATTTCTGAAAAATAGTAAATAAAAATTTCACCATAGCACTTTTTTGCCTTCAGTCCGTTCCTCTTCCTGCTGACGCTTGACTCTATAGTGAACCACCTTGAGGAAGGCCCTCTCAGGACGATCCTCTACGCGGACGACATCGCCCTAGTAGCCGATAACCAGGAGGAGCTGGAGGAGAAGGTGCAGCTGTGGCAGAGAGCCCTCGCAGACAACGGCCTACGGTTGAACGTGATGAAAACGAAGTTCATCAGCTCTGAGCAGTGTGCTGGATCGATCCTAGACTGCCAAGGGGAAGCAATCGAGAAGGTGGAAGAATTCCGCTACCTCGGAAGTGACCTATCCGAGGAAGGAACTGTGGGCGAGGCGGTCAGGTGACGGATAAACGCAGCCTGGCTCAAGAGGAGGGAGTCTACAGGGATCCTCTGCGACCGTAGATGCTCCAGGACGCTCAAAGGCAAGCTCTATAGAACAGTTGTGAGACCTGCCCTCCTCTACGGCAGTGAGTGCTGGGTCCTGGGTAAGACGCAGGAGTGGCAACTGCACGCGGCGGAGATGAGGATGCTGAGGTGGGCATGTGGATGGACCCGTCGGGACAGGGTGCGAAACGAGGATACTAGGGCGGTGATGAAGACAGCCCCGATCCAGCTGAAGATGAGGGAGCAGCGCCTAAGGTGGTACGGACACGTCCTCAGAAGGCCAGATAATCACGCCGTAAGGTTGGCCCTAGATTTTGAGGCACCCGGAAAGCATCCGAGAGGAGCCCCAAGGAAAAGATGAAAGGACGTCATCAAGAGAGATCTCGCCGAAGTCGGCGCCACGACAGATGACGTCCTCGATAGGATGAGGTGGCGACAGATCACAAAAACAGCGGACCCTACGACTGCGCGGGACTAAACGCTCAGGAGAAGAAGAAGAGCAGTTTTTTTGCCTTCAAGCATTTTTACAGACGTGTATGGTAGTTTTCCCCGCTATTTAATCACACTCGTGTCATAATTCAGAACAAAAGGTCATTTCGAAGATGAATTCTGATTTGCAAAAAAAAACCGCCAGCAACGGTAACCGAACCAACGAAGTCGCACCCAACGAGCGTGAGCATTACCCCTGCGCCACCGCCGCAGCTGGCTGGCCTCTCTTAGGAGTCCCGATGACTCACCACTTTCGCGCCCTGGGCGTCGCACAGCCAGCATTTGGTGATACCCCGATTTCGGCAGGCCATAACTCGCTCAGGAGTTTCATTTTGCAATTTTGACACCCATTTACGTAATCAGCATTCCGAGCTCTTTCTAATGATCCTGGTCTCAACTTGAAGTTCCATGGATGGTCGAAACCCTTCCCTAGTCAACACAGTAAGGTTCAGATCTGCTCCGACTGCACTACCACATGCCAGGAAATGGACAACCTACCGTACAATAAATCGGCGCTGTTAAGTCACAGTACTTCACTAGATAGGGTAGAGCGCCCAAATGTGGCTGGTCTGGATGTGTGATGAGAACAGCGGAGATCTGCAAGGCGTAGGAGTATTTATAATGAACAAAAGAGTTCGCTTATCAGGCAGCACAAGCATTACCTGAGAAGCCCGAGACTTTATGGAGTCAATATAGGCCATGTCGAATTTGTCGTCCCATCCACAGTCCAGTAATAGATATGTTTCTTCTATCTAAACAGAAAAACATAGGTTATCAGTGATAAAGAGTGTATAAGGAAGTCCTTTATGCCCTGAGAAATCAATGAAAACAGCTCACCTGTAATAAATAACATAACGGTCCCTCGTCCTTCACTCCAGACAGGGCTTCTAGTTTAACTACTGATGACATCTGAAATATATGATCTAAGAAAAAGCGTTCATTAGCTAATATAACGCAGCTATAATTAATTAGAGGAGGTGAGGAACAATAGGAAAAACGAGTTGAGAGTGCTTCGACAGCAAATCCTGGTTGCCCGTTACGCTGTTGTGATATCGTCATTCAAAACTAAAGCAGGCAAGAGGAAAGGAATGACAATAGTAATAGAATGGATAAAAGAACACAACGCAAACCATCCAACAATTTATCGCACAAAAGACCAACTCGGCATCAGCTGATGTATTGGAAGCTAGTTACTAGAGTAAGGACATTTGAAAGTGAACATTTTGTTCCTGTAGAAATTTAGTGGGCCTGTCTGGCCATGCAAACATTTTCTCCGGATGCTTCCTAATCGAAGGGGGAGGGGCATATAGTGATTTGCGTCTTCAATCCCCTGCTTGAGTTCGCACGAGAGCTTCAGCTGCTGCCCTCTAATGCGAGGAATGGCACTGTACGGCTGCTTCCTCCCGACAAGGATAGACAGATTACCTTTCATCCGATTTAGCAAATTGTTTCGGCACAATACGGGTTTGGGGTACGCTCTTATGACGATGAATTCTCATACTAGAGGTCACTCTTCAGGAACAATCCTAGTGTGGAGCTGGACTTAGGACCGAGAAAAGCGAAATATTCTATACTACCTGTTGTGTATTGAGAACTTCCAAGCCTACAAGGAATTGCATCCCTCCCCCCCCCATATTCGTATTGCGCCCATTTTTGGCATTGGAGAACCTTGATATCTCATAGTTCCTCTTATAGCACCACTAGACTTCCTACGCATCAGACTGTTCTGGAGAAAATCTTTACTGAACAAAAAATATGGAAACGAATAAGAAAGAGTGTCTGATAGTTTGAACACGAGAAGAATGGGGTACGATACGGGTTGGTGGAGTGGTCAGTCGCGTCTAGGATTGCATATTTTCGATGTGTTGATAAAACATAGTAATTCACTTTCCCAGAGGTGACCCAGCTGTTCTGGCATTCCGCCAGAACTGTCGGTCCCCTCTCTTCATCCTAGTCCAGAGGTACTTATCTCTTCTCCATGGGTGCTTATCTGACACTCCATGACGAGAAGTCTGTCATAAGTGTTTGTTTGGCGTGACCTCGCCTGATAGAAAGAGGCCACGCCTGTGTCTGTAGGATTGGTGACATAGACATCAACATATTCTACCACTGACCACTACGGTCCTGTAATAAACCTCTTGTGTAGCCATCATACTCACAGAGGTAAGCACAAAGGAGCCATAATACTCCTAGTGCATCAGAGCGCCGTCATACGCTCATAAACCGGGACACCAGCTTCGCTCTAGGATTGCGCTAGAGCAGGGAACTCAAGTGAAAAATCGTTGGTCTTGAGACTTCTCCTAGAACCCTCGAAGCGCCAAAAATGGTAATTACAGCGTTCTCCCTGGAAAAAAAAGAACAGCGAATAAAAACGACAAGGAAACATTCTTCTAGACAAACAACTCTACTTGACGTCTAGGCCGACATTGGCAGACTTATTGAGCGATGATTTAAGGAAGAAAGGCGCTTAAAAGTGAAACCCCTCCATCCCATATCCTTGAGAAAATCTATACCCTAAACAAAGGCGATCTTAAGTAAGAATGCACATAAAACAAAATTCTCAGATGTCGTCTCTGTGTGGTGCGTTTAGTGTACTTGCGTCCTGCACACACTAATCGACGTGCATGCAGTAGGCTGCAGACTGAAAGCGCTGGGTTGCGCCGCGCATTCATCAGCTTTTGGTATTGAGTATTTGGTATTTGGCATTGAGCTAAGGTATAATGATAAAATTGGGAACGAGTGGAACTATGGGCTTAAAAAAAGCACGGCGATTGTTCCACAGGGCGTGTGTAGCGCAGTCGGAGGTGCCGGCTGTCGCGTACATCTGATACCATGTTCTTGGTTCGGATTTTCCGTCCAGCCCAACTAAGGTTTTCATACCTCCGCGGTTCTTGAATTGGTGCCAGACCTGTCCAGGGAGCGGCCGCCAAACGTCTGGTTGGGGGCTTCGCCCCAAACCCCGAGAATAGAACAACCCCAATCTTCATCCTTTCTCCTTTAGGCCTTTTTTCTTTTGTTAAGTAAAAAGCTGGACATAATTAAAATTTACAGAAATCTGGAGAAACATAATTGAAATTAATCGGGTTGGTCGACACCGTTTATTGTCCGACGGCTATAATACTCCTCCGAATCTCCCTCTCTCCCACCCCTCCCTCCCCGCTAATACTGCTGTACCAATGTGCTCGCGAAGAAACGGAGTAAGAATAAAGCACGCACATGTGACACTGAGTCCTGACTCACGTGTCACCACGTTGCCGCGACGTCTATGACACTTCTGCACCCTGAAACGCGTGCCACGACATCTGTGACCCATCATCAGAAATCCGACGCACATAGGATGGACGGTACTGAGGGAAGGTACTGGTTCCCCTTCCCTTATCCCCCTTTCTCTAGTGGTCTCCCTTTGCTGATCCCCTTTCCACTGGTCCCTTCCTACTAGTCCCCGTTACTCGAAGTCCCAAGTTGGACGTCCGCGGCACGTCTTCCGAATTTCAAAACACGTTGGACGACGTCTGCGGCACGTCTTCTGAATCCTGACACGTTGGACGACGTCTTTAGTACATCTTCTGAATCCCTGCGCACATTGGACGACGTCTTCGGCACTTCTTTTGAATCCCTGCGCGCGTTGGTCGACGTCTTTGCCATTTATTCTGAATCCCGACACGTTGGACGACGTCTTTAGTACGTCTTCTGAATCCCGGCACACGTAGGACGACATCTTCAGTACGTCTTCTGCATCACTGCGCACGTTAGACGATGTCTTTAGTAGTCTTCGGAATCCCTGCGCACGTTGGACGACGTCTTCGGCGCTTCTCCTGAATCCCGGCACACGTTGGACGACGTCTTCAGTACGTCTTCTGTATACCTGCGCACGTTGAACGTCTAGAGCACGTCTTCTGGTTCCCGACGCTTGGCACTTGATCCTAATCCATACCCTGACGCGTTGCCCGCTTGGAGGATCTGCCGCCAAGGATATAGTTCGCCAGCTATCGCCATTGGTTAAGCTGAAAGAAAGCCCGGCTGGCATACGCCGCACTGTCGTAGGCATCTCTTGGCTTCAGTCTCCCTTCCCCGTGACGGACACGTGACATTAGCCGATTATATATAGTAGGATCCCCTCCACACATCCCGTAGAAGTAGAGTGAGTGGCGCTTTCCAAAGGGGATTGAATAATGTCGTCATTTGTACTTTAATTGTTCCAATAGGTATAGCTCGTACCTCAGAAAGTAGACTCTCTTGCACGGTTCTCATATGCCGTCTACCTATTCGTCTAAATAAAAACCAGAGCCCATCCTAGTTGGGAGAGGCGACCACCTAAAATTCAATCTCGTCACTACTCTCATGCCACACAACTGTCTTCCATGGACTATAGCTAGATCCCACACATCATAAAGCTCGGAGGATTTCAGGGGTCGTATGCTCGTCTACCCCGAGTCTCCCCCGATGGCGGATTGGGCGTAATAAAATATGTTGATATTGATTGGATTTTCCCTGACGGGGAAACACGAACAAACAGCCCCAGGAGAGAGCAATATCTAGGGAGGACAGCCTATCTCCCTCCCGATTAAGATAGGTTCGGTCAGTGCCTTATCTTTTGGGGTAGCACGACCATCACCACGTAATCACTCCGAAGGAGGGAACGCTTGTCATGAGTGTGTAAGGTGGTAAGTGTGGAATTGAGCGCGAAATCGCACATTGGAGCGAAGTTGGGGTTACGTATCCTAATCAGTGAGAATCGTCACATAGCTACCATTCCTTTGCACCAAATTAAACTAAAATTGGTCCTTGTTGCGAAGATGGGCAGCATAGGGAAGTGTGAAGACGCAGTTACAGCCAGACAGAACACCAACCGAACACATGCCAATCAACGAGGATACCAACCGTGGACGCCCTGCTTGGATGGCGCGCCCATTCTATGCGACCGATTGGTTGGCGCGTCCCTGCCTCTCAATGCTGTCCACATTCTCGACATTAACTCAAAAATCTCGGCAAAGGGAAATAGCGAGAGTGCGTTCAACGACAATTTAGCCAGCTGTGGAACAAAGCAATTTGGACATTTGGACTAGAACTACTTTTACGATGCCATTTTCTCCCTTGCTTCCACAATGCAAAGGGTCCACAATGTCTGTTGGTCACCTCGGGAGTTTTTCGCTGTTTCACAGGCACCGAGAATTCGATAGTTCAAACCAGGCGTGTGCGTAGTTATTATTTACGATTTTATGATTTGCGGGGATTTTTGGCAATTTCTGCCGAGCTACGATTTACGGAATTTCAAATTTCATTTGCGCACATCCCTGGTTCAAACGCATACATGTACATGTGCTAGATTATGCATTGTGACATGCTCTGAAGCGTAGGTACCACGTGGATGATTCCCGAAATTCAAGTTACAAAAAATCGACTGAGGTGGCAATGCTTTATTATAGAGTAGGAAATCGATAAATCTGTAGATCAGTGATTAGGCCACATCACTGGTCGACAACAGCGTTGGACTCCTCTCTGGTTGGTAGCTTCGGTCGCTGCTGATGTGACCGTTCTTCTTCTTCTTCAAACTCCTGTTCCTGATCGCGGCTGATGAAAAACCGAGGCGGTGGATCCTCTGCGACAAGTGGTGTCTCGACTACACCGATCCCTGAAAATCAGGGCTGTAGATTTATCTAGGAGTTAACAGGTATTGGATGATGCTATAAAGCGGGCAGCCACTTCTTTCCCCCATTAGTAGCGCAAAAAATTGTATATACCATTTCCATGTCAAATTGGACACTTTTCAAATCAAATTGGTCACTCATAAGCTAGCCTGAAACTTTGGAAATAAAAGCGAACTCTTACAAATTGAAATGAGCTCCTTTTACATTGAACTAGAAAGCCTCCAGAATTTTTAGAATCTTTGGAGAGTCTGTAGTTTTGGATAACAGAATTATTTTTTTGATTTCTTAGAGTTAGAATAATTTTTTGTTCAAGAAAAATTTTACCAGCGAAGGGTCTCAGGCGTAGGTCTGAACTGGGGAAATGGATAGTACTGCGAGGCTCATCACCCTTCATATAGTAGAAAGACACGCTTCGTTTCTGCTGAGTCGTTCAACCAAGAGAGTTACGGGCCCTCGAAGGCGGGGTACTAGCGCACCGTCAGCACATGCCCATCTGCATGCGTACGCGATCGCTGTTGTATGGGACATGACGAAAGGCTCTGCGACATCGAGTCGGTGGCTCAGCGGGGTGCGGGGCTACTTTACAGGTAATAGGTCAGATGTTCAATTCCCGTGCTAAACGACGTTTTTGCATTATTTTCATGATTGCCGCCTTCTTTACCAATTTGCTTTCTACACATCTCCTACATATTTATTTCACTCTAAATTGTCAAATAGGTATCAGGTTCGTACTCAGCGCGAAGTTTGGGCAAAAACGGTGACCATGACCTTACCATTAATCATCTTTACCTACTACATACTACTAACATACTCCAGGGCAATACGGGAAACGAATGTCAGATTCGATCACCATCCCAAATAACCCCCCCCCCCCCCTTTGGGAGAACTTGGGGCGGAGTCGGTGATTTGACTTCGACGGCCCTAGTCACCCATACCTACCGTAACCTACCGTAATCGGCCGAAAATCGGAAAATGGATGTCAGATTCGTGATCAGCACCCAAATGACCTCCCTGGGCAAGATTTGGGCGAAGTCGGTGATTGTGACCTCGACATCTCTAGTCACCCGAGGAGAAACTAAGAAAAGTGAGTGAAGCAGAGCTCAGAGAAACCTTTATTTGACAATTTAGAGCGAAATAAATGTGTAGGAGATGTGTAGGAAGTGAGCTGATTTAGATTTTGCCATAAGGCACGACTTTCACGACACTGCTTTCACGCTCCAGAGGTCGAGAAGAGCTTGAGAGAAAAAATTCCCCAAACCTCGCCCAGGGGGTTATTTGCGGTGCCGATCACGAATCTGACATCGTTTTTCAACTTCGGCCGATTACGGTGGGTTATGGTGGGTACGGGTGACGGTACAATACAGTACCCCCAATTTCGAGGGCCCGTAGCTCTTTGGGTTCAAGGACTCAGCAAAAACGAAACATGTTTTTCTACTGCATGAATGGTGGAGATTCTCGCAGTACTATCTATTTATCCCATTCAGACCTACGCCTGAGACCCTTCTCTGGTTAGTATAACTTTCTTTGAAATTTTAATTCATCCCTCAATAAGTGAACACTTTGTTTGGAATTTTATTTAATTCTTATTTTTTTTTAAAGAAAATAATAGGTTAAAGTTTATTCTAAAGAACAAAGAGGCGTCCATTTTTAGTGCCAAGAAAGTATTGCGCCATGCCATTGTTCAAGACGTCGTGACTTCTATTCGATTGATAGCAGAAATTCTGTTTTCATAAAGTTTTGTCTCCTGTTAACGATACAACAAATACAACCGTGAAGAACACACATATCCTCATTTCTATGGTTTATGTGAGTGGCACTGACATTATCAATCAAATAAAAGTTGCGACGAACTTTTTGATTGCATGGCGCGATCTGATCTTTCAATGTGTTATATGCTTGCTTTAAGCTGTGTTTTAAGACGCATTTCAATTAATTAGTTTTTGCCTTGATTTCTAAAATCCCAGGGCTAGCTTAGAATAGTGTCCAATTTGATTTGAAAAGTGTCCAATTCGACGTGAGAATGGAATAAAAAAGAGCTCAGACCACTGAACGATAACCATTCACCCTTTTCAAGTACCTGAAAGATCTTTGGCGAACAGACTCGTTTAGAGGTCTTGGGGTTCCACCTGAATGACTGCCCTAATATAGGAATTAAATGGTGAAAAAATGATGGTGAAGTCTGCACTGTGAATGACTCTGACATTGTGAGCTATGTGGCCGTTTGAAAATCTGGATTTTTTTCAGAAAATTTTGAGCAGAAAAATGATGCCTATAGCAGGACTGTTATGTTAGCCTACCTTCGGTGTGGTATCGTGGTTGCAGCAATCGAGGCAGAATCACAACAGGCGGCGGAAGGGGAGGTGGCGGTGCTGGCGGCGGTATGTCGCGCAGTGGAAAATTTGGAATTCTGGCTAAAATGGGAAAAAATTCGTGAATAATTTTGAGGTGCACATAGCGTAGCTAGCAGAAGGTGCCGCTTGAACGAAGTAGAATCGATTAAGGGTTCATTATCGCCACGATGCCTAGTTCGAGAGACCATTGCTTCCTCTGGTTACGTGCAAAAGTTTGCCTTCTGTCGCTGTACCACATGCCCTCGTTATCTCATGAATTATTGAACGTTTTCCCTAGGTGAAACGATGCTAGTCGTCAATGTGGCCTACATGGGAAGGAGGCAACGCACCAGCCAATAACAACTACCTATCGCACCTACCTAAGAGGTCCACTCGAGGTGGCCCACTCGATGTGTCGTGATTGATTTGAATCGCCCCTTTCCCCATGTAGGCCATATTAACGACTAGTAGCGGTCAAACTAACGAGCAACTTCATTGTCGACGAGCGCCCTTCGATCGGCTACGAGAAAGTCGTCGTTGCTTACAACTCGCGAACTGGCCGCTTCTAAATGAGTAAGTAAGTCGGTTTGAACGATCTTTGACTCGAAACTCTGTTGGCCTTATAGCACCTTCTGCTCTCTCCCTGTCGTTGTGCATCTACCGAACTCTTTATTTTTGCAATCTATAACTCTAGGGTTCTTTTGGCATCTTATTCTGCGACCATACCTACTGATTGGGGCTTAACCCTAGCAGACGACAGCAGTCAACCGTTATAATTTGGTAGACTGAGTTATCCTGTTGAAAATGCCCTTCATTTAAAATACACTTTGATTCCCATGTGAAATGGTGAAGTCATAACTAAAATCGACACTAGTCGTTAATGCGGCCTACATTGGGTATCGAGCATCAGGCTGCTTCAAATTAGCGTGCCATCCGTTATTACAGCTGCGAGTTACATCACTGAGGTTGCTTCGCCATTCCATCGATTCTGGTCAATAATCGATAGAATCGATAGTCAATATGATTGAGTGACAGATATCGTGTACTTGGTTGTTATATTCGCAAGGGTCGATAACGATGGACTAGTTGGTTCTGTATATACGCATGTGAATCATGTTTCGTGGTCAATAATTCTGCACGGATGCACAAACAGATAAAGTTACGAGCTCAGCTATACTATAAGAGGACGCGGGTCCAGCGGCTATGATCGTTTGATCGCTTCTGCACATACACTGTTAGCGTCAATAATTCTGCGCGTACGCACAAACGGACCTTTCATATGTGATAGGATTGAACCTCTTGATGAATTCTTCATAAAGTGTTAATTAATCCAACCAGTTAACGGAAAATAACTTACTTGGCAATACCTGTGGTCTCGCTGGCGTCAGTTCGAGCACGATTTCCGGAGGCGAGAAGCGATTTGTAGCCGCTGCCATCGCGGCCATCGGCGAAAGCACTGCACCAGAAGAGGCTAGCAGTGCGTTTTGCTGGAATTATTATCGGCTTTTCGATCCAAAATCTCCCAATTCTGACCTTAAAAAGTAAAAATATTATTTGGTTGATTTTTAAAATTTTGACGGCTCACAATTTTTATTAAATTCAACTCATTTATGCATCCTACGATGTGCTTGTAAACACAGAGAGCAATATAACTAAACTCGATTAAAATAGAAAACCTTAAAAAATAACTGCAGGTAAGAAATAATGACAAACAAAAAACTTATGTCAGAATAAGCTTGCTGGCAAGCAGACTCTGTTAATGTATTAGGTTGGCAACTAATTTCGTGGACTCTCAAGCGCCTTCAACAAAAGTGTTCATAAACAGATAACAAATAACAGTTTTCAACCAGAGTAAGATCTGTTGGAACGCGGAACTGCTTCCTATTTATCAGCTACCTGGCCCATCCCACAGCTGTAGAGTTCTTGTGCTTTTGAAGCCAAGAATCCTTGGAGGTGCATTTTGACATGGTCCAAATTAATAAATCGTCCTCCAAGCAGGAAGTGCTGCAGCATACTATAAAGGTGCTAGTCATTTGACGCACAGCCTGTGCTGTAAGGTGGACGAGTTAGTCGCTTCCAGCTTAGGTCTTCGACTTTTTGAAGCTCCCGATTCGTGACATGTGATCTGGCGTTATCTTGCTGATAGATAATTCCGCTCCTGAAAATCTGTCTGAACCGATTCCAGCGGAGTTCAGCCTGCGTGCGGCCAGGTTGAGAAGAGTAGATTACAGCATTAATGCTGGAACCGTTCTTGATGAGCTCCCAGAAGATAGTACCTTCTTGACACCAAACGGAGGGAACGTAGCGAACCGGACGCCTCAAAAAATAGAAGACCTTGACTGGAAGCGTTAAACTCATCCACCTTACAGCTTGGACCTTGCGCCGAGTGACTACCACATTTTTCGTTCGGTGCAGTACTTCTTGGTTGGAAGGCGATTTAATAATGTGGAGCGGGTCAAAATGCACCTCCAAAGATTCTTGGCCTTAAACGCACAATAATTCTATGGCCGTGGGATAGACCAGCTACCTGATAAATGCGAAGCACTTCTGTGTTCCGAGGGATCTTATTTTGATCAAAGATTGTCATTAGTTATTTGTTAATAAATACTTTTGCTGAAGATTCTTGAGAGTCCACGAAATTAGTTGCCAACCTAATATCAAAAGCCAGTGAAAGAACATTTTTCAATTCAACCATTAGAGGTTTATCTGTTTCTACGTTTCAGGCCTTTTGTAGTAGTTAGCAACGCTACAGATAACGTAACTATTAACGAGCGCCAAGGCAGCGTGAAGAATCTGGTCGTGGAGTTTCGGAAGTTAGGTATTTATGTATAGTGGCCATTCCTCTCAAGATAGTTCTTTCATTGTTTGGTTATTGTTTGGAGCACAAAACAAATACATATGGCCAGGGAGTTGGTACTAGAAGCAGAAGGGAACGAACACGAATTTGAATTCTTCGAGAAAGCATAGAAGATGTGAGAAGATGGAGGAACGTCTGGGTCCTTGCTCAGCCAGTGATTTTCTCTGTTCCTGCTGCAGTTTAGTAGCCATGTCATCGTCACACAAAGTCGAGAGAATGCTTGGAGTAGAATTGTACTATTCATGCTAATTGAGAGGGCAATCGTAGCTTAGAGTTTCTTTAACGTTCACGATTTAGAACTGCATTCGATTAGGCCATGCAGACCAGAGATATTGTAGATCGGCTGGTCCTCTATTGCGTTCACCAATGGATTCAGCAAAATGTCAAAACGACACTAGAACCCTTTCCACCAACACCTCCTTCTTCGCGGATCTTCTGAAAGAAGTAGTTGGCGACCATTTGGTCGCTCAGGCGAGGAAAAGTCACTGGAGCACTTTGGCACTTCGGAGGGACAAACGAAAACCTTTGCCTTAGCAAAACGCCGACTGTTGGCAAGCAATACTGGTACTCAGGGTTGTCAACTAATTGAAACATTAAATGGTAAATGGACTATGGACTCGTATTATAAGATGAGATAATCTCAATGAAATCTGTCGATTACGATCAATGAGCAAAAAGCTGGCTAACTGCAATATACACCGTTTTCAACTCGAACTGGACAGATTCCATATCAAACTGGAAACCTTTCAAAGCAAACTGGACAATTATAATGTGTTTTTGATAAGCATTCGACCAAGATTGTTAACGGATTTATTACGGCTGACGTTTCGGCAGTTTTGCCTTCTGCGGAGAGAGCCTCAAAAAGTCGGAAATATTCACAACGCCTCTCTCGCAAATTTCATTTAACCCTACAGAGTAAAATTCTTTTGTTCTTAATTCTCTCGTCGTTAAAGGGTGTCAAACTCTATGAAAATAGAAAATTTGCTATCAATCGAATAAAAGTCGCAACATCTTGGGTGAAAGCACGGCGTAACCTCGCTCTTTACCACAAAAAGCAGTCTTCCCGCTCTTTAAAGCAAGCTCCAACCCATCATTTTTCATTGAAAAATGAAATTTTTATGAAAATTCGAACAATAAGTCCACTTATTGGGTAGATAAATTAAAACTTCAAAGAAAGTTACACTAGAGTCTTTTTTGGAGAAAAAATTATTTTAACCTCTTTGATGAGTCTCTAGTTTAATGCAGAAGAAGCTCATTTTGATTTAAAAAAATTCACCTTAATTTGAAAAATCTTAAAAAGTTAGTCCAATAGTCAGACTTGTTAGACTAGTTTGGAAGAGTGTCCAATTTGATTTGAAGAGTGCCCAATTTGATCTGAGAAGTGTCAAATTTGATTTAAAAAATGCCCAAATTGATTTGAGAGGTGTCCATTTTAATTCAAAATGTCTGATTAGACGTAAAATGGCATATTGGCATAAATAAAGAATAAATAAATAAATAAATAAATAAATATTAAATTGCTGAAAATTGCGATTTTTCCTGAAGCACATCCCGCCCTTCACTCACAAGGAATAGGGGAATAGGTCGAACCAGATCTATGCTGCGCCTCCAGTCTCAGCCTCTAGATCTCCGACTTCTCAACTCTTTAGCAAAGCAAACTCTTAACGAACACTTTTTTCGAATAAGATCAACTCCTATAGTATTTCAGAACGTTTCTAGTTTCATGGTGTGTTCCTTAGGCGATTCGCGAAGCTGCACTTCAGCGCCACTTCTTTATTTTAAAAGCTGACTGCAAGGGCGAAATCCGGCGAAACCAGTAAGAAAAAAATGCCCAGCTAAAATTACCCTACATGCTGGTAGTGAGCTCGAAGCTGAAAGCCAGAAAACGGGCGAATTTCATCAAATACTGACCGTGAACGGACGCGAACGGACAGGCGATAATCCGTTACCACGCAGTGAACTTTTCAAAAGAATTCGATTCTGAAGCATCGGGCTTTGCGCGCGATGTCAACGGGCTGCTGGTTACGTTCAACGACGGGAATACAAGCGAATTCTAATCTGTCCCGATCCGGGGATCAGATGGATTAGACTGGGATACGCTACAATGATCGAAAAGGTGTTATTGGAGTTCTTGACAATGGCTTAAATTTAGGCCATCACAGTTTCAAAATAGTGGGTGTGTCAAATTTTTTTCGAACTACATATTGAAGACGTTATAGCACTTCTAACGCTCCAGCAATGCACGAACGGTAAAGTTCAATAGCTTCTTTTGAAGCGCAGACAGACAAGCTAAAATCTTTTATAGCGCTGAATACTGAGATCGCGCCATGCGCTCGTCCACGAGGTTTACTAGACTGAGAGTGTCGATGTAATTTGAGTGAGAATATACGGTTGAAGAGCGCTCAAAAACCCTACTTATTTACTACTTATTTAAACACTGAGCTTTGCGGTATCGTTTTGTGAGAAAGCTGGCTATTAGCTGGACAGCTTTCTTTATTTCAGATTGAAAAGGAGAATGCTGGTTAGGGCATTATCGGAATTTTATAGGCGAAAAATCATAGTGAATCGTAAAATTCAAAAGATTATGTTGCCAGAATAACGATTCAACAAAGCTAGAAACAATAATAGTAAACTTTTCATAGCAAAACTTCTGAAAAAAGTTTAAACTGTCTGATACATGCATGGTAGCGCAGTCGGAGAAGGCGCTGGCACTCGCATGCACTAGATCCCAGGTATTTAGTTCGGATTACCCGCCCATGCCTCCATTTCCCTGGAGCCGGCTAATTGGCACCAGGCTCGTTTAGGAAGTATAAAACACTGATTTAAAACAATTAATTTAAATCACTACAATCAGTACGGAACAGAATGCAAACCAACACGTACATTTTTAAAGACACTCTCAGATCAATAAAGACATAAAGTGAAGGAAAACCCCATCAAGTTTTTTTTGGAGGTTTGCTGTTTGGATACGCCGTGCATCTCGCTTCTAGTATATGGTATATGTTTACTTAGACTAAACAATAACTTTTCGTCATGGTGCTGAGGGGTAAACGAAGTTCGGCATTAGTTAATCACTTTGCGTTGCGCTCCACGCACTCTTCTCCTAGCAGACGGAAGCAATTTGAAATCATATTTGAGCTACACAGTGGTTTGCAGTGGCTAACCGATGGACAATTCAGTATTCTATCCTTCCCAGACATATATTCCGGTGCTTGCGGTGTTGCCGTGCGGTCGTTCAACTCAGCTCGATCCTACTCTCCACCGCAGTTTCTTCCAGCCTCGATTTCGCTGACATCCGCTTACTACATATATTGAAGAACCTTGTGGCGGGTTCTGTCCAGTGAAATCTACTGCTAAAGCCACCTTGTCAGGTATATCCTGTGTCTTCTGTCTGTCTGTTTGTTGCGCTCAACGACTCTCTAATCGATTGCCATTTCGCAACATTCTTGTTCAACCATGCCGCCGTCGAAGTCCTCTCAATCGCAGAAGACGAGCAAAATTGCGACCACTGGTGAAGATCCGGATGCTGTACATGGAGCAGATGAAGTGGCGCTAGCGCTTGAACAACTCCAAGCAGATAAGAAGACTCCTGCCTTTGTTAAAATTCTCTTCAACCATATGCTTACTGTTCAGCAGCAGCTCAATCTGGTATTAACCAAAAATCAAGAGCTGCAGGAACAGGTGGCTAATCTGCGTGAAGAGAATGGTGCTCTAAAGGCCGCCTTAGCTGAAGCTGGAAGAGTGAGCAGTGCGGCTCAGTTCCCCCCACGTGATTCTTTTGCTGCTAACAATTTGTCGGCCGTCGATGAAAAAGAAAGACTCCGTTCCGTTGTCATATCTGGCATCACTGAGTCTATTGATTCTAGATCTACAGAACGGGCCATCCACGATTTTAATTCTGTGAGAAATGTTCTTGATCATCTAAATGTAGAATGTGTTCCGCAACTAACATATCGACTTGGAAAGCCTCAAGAAGGCCGTCCACGTCTTTTAAAGGTTGTACTTCCTAACACATTCTACCAATCTTTGGTGCTTAGGAGAGCTTCCTGGTTGCGCTCTTTTTCCTGCAGGGGTGTCTATATACGTCCCTCCTTAACAAAAGAGGAAAGGGAGCGCAATCGGGAAGCTAGGTTAGCCCGAAGAGCATCTCTGGGTGTGACCGTCACTAACAACCAGCCTATTCAGCTGGATATTTCAACGGGAAACTGCTAAACTCTCCTCGGATATTGGTCAAAGACCTAAGTTTCCTTTATTGCAACATACGATCTATTCAGAAAAACATACTACCGTTAAAGTTCACCATCAGGAAATTAAACTCAGACATTATTGTCATCACAGAAACGTGGCTACATGATTCCATAAATTCAGCCATAATTCTCAATGATTTGTGTGGCCAGTTTTGCCACATAAGATGCGACAGGACTCTCAAGAGAGGTGGTGGTGTGCTCATTCTCGTTAGGTCTGGCATCCACTCTGAGACTGTATGGTGCGAATCGGTAGCTGACAGCTTTGAAATACTGTGCTGCGATTTGAGTTTAGCTGATACAACCTTGAGACTTGTTGCTGTTTATAGGGTTCCTTCTGCATCTCTAAACAGCACAATCATGCTTGTCAAGGTATTAAGTGATCTCTGCTCTTCTAAAACCCAATGCCTTGTTCTCGGCGATTTCAATTTTCCAGATATTGATTGGTCTAAAAATTATCCGTCTTCAGTTTCTATGGCATCAAAATGTTTTGTTGATATGTGCCAATCTTGCAATCTTCATCAGAACATTGTGACACCCACTCGACATAACCATCTGCTTGATATTGTTCTCAGCAGCAGTTTGGGACTTGTCAAAGACATCAATATTGGGCCACCAATAGGTTCCAGCGATCATTCTAGCATTTCATTTAAAACTGATTATTCACTGAGTAAACCAAGGTATCGAATTCAAAAAGCATTTCATAAAGCAAACTACGACATTATCTGTCAGTATTTGCTTTCAATAGATTGGAGAACACTCCTTGAGGAACAAGTTACTGTGAATGACAAGTACGAGTTCTTTATCTCAATTCTCCATAAATGCATTGACCAACTAGTACCTACCGAAAAGTTACCAGTACACTTTAATAAACTTCCTCCCAACCTAGTCAGACTTTTTGAACAGAAAGAAAAACTATGGTCGACATATCAACATTGCCCAAGTTCTGAAAACCTTCACCGTTTTCAAAAAATCAATAATAAATTCGACCGACTTTTAAACAAATTCCACAAGTATGTTGAGAGAAAAACTCTCGATACTCCCAACAAGTCATCTCTCTATAAACTGTTAAATTCTGTACTGAAACGTAGCGAGCGAATCCACACACTGAAGGACGAAACCGGCGTCGTAGCATTAACTGACTCAACAAAGGCTACCATGCTAGCTAAATATTTTCAAAAGACCTTTGCAGAACGTCCTTTCAACATCGACTCCTTTGCTGTTAATAATAATAATTTCAGCATGGATAATTCGGTTTGGTTCTATAAGGAGGAGATTTATAGTGAACTTTGTAAGCTACCACCTAGTTATGCTACTACTCCGGATGAAGTACCGTCCTACTTTATCAGGAAAATTGCCATCGCGATTGCTTACCCTCTTGAGCACATATTTAATGCCAGTTATATGACTGGTGAAGTACCATGCCGTTGGAAACATGCGTTTGTTACACCTATTCCAAAAAAGCCTCCTCACCAACTTGTATCAAACTTTCGTCCAATTAGCATCACATCAGTTTTTGCTAGGGTCTTCGAATGAAAACTCAAGACAGCGCTTGTATTATATCTCGAGTCCAATAATCTTATCCCTAATGATCAACATGGTTTCCGTTCAGGTAAATCTACTGAAACACTGATGTTATCTACGCTTAATGATTGGACGAAATCTCTTGAACAAAAAATTGATGTGGATGTAATTTATTTTGATTTTATGAAGGCCTTCGACAAGGTCCCTTTGGATAAACTAATTGTCAAGCTCACGGATATAGGTGTCCATCATAGAATTACTCTATGGATAAAAAACTTTACATCTGGTAGATCTCTTCAAGTTAGGGTAAATGACGCACTCTCTGAACGTCATTCTATTAAAAGTGGTGTTCCTCAGGGTGGTGTTTTGTCCCCAATCCTCTTTTCTATATATACCTCTGAAATTCCGTCCTTAGTTAATCAGCTTGGTGTTTCATGTAAAATGTTCGCTGACGATATAAAAATTTATAAGAATATTGCTCTTCGAGAAGACCATCTTTCTCTTCCATCAGCAATAAATGCAATTGCGGATTGGTCATCAAAATGGGAACTTCCACTATCTCCGCAAAAGTCACAAGTACTTTATCTAGGACAGCAGGTAGGTAGATATCCTTACTACCTTGACAAGATGCATATTAGTAGTACAACTTCCCTGCGTGATTTGGGCTTTATTTTGGACACCCAACTTTCGTTCAAGGAACATATTGAAACAATATCGAAAAAAGCTGAACGAATTGTGCACAGCCTCTTCAAATGTTTGCGAACAAATTCAATACAACACCTATTAATTGCCTATAAGTCGTATGTTAGACCAATTCTAGAATATGGCACCACAATTTTTAGTCCCAAATATAAGCGTGAAATTGCCAGGCTGGAATCTGTACAAAACAGCTTCACGAGAAAGCTATGGATACGAGTACATGGGTATGATTACAACACCATCCCCTCACCGGCTTCACGAAACAGATTCTTCAATCTACATACCCTTGAACGTCGTAGGAGAAGAAATGATTTAATTGCGATATATAAGATGATACACGGTCTTACTCGTATTCCCCTCCAGGAGTTCTATACCTTTTCTTCATCGAACACAAGGGGTGGTCAGTGGAAGATTCAGTTTCCTGGAGCAAAAAGCAGTGTAAGGTCTCAATTTTTCACTTGCCGTGCTGGCTCTGATTTTTTGAGGTTATCAAAAAAACACATTATACCAAATTCCTTAAAGAAGTATAAAAAACTTCTTGACCGATATCTTCAGGATGCAGTTTAGTAGCTTTCAACTGTATTATGTTGATTCTTGTTGCCTGTTCTGTTTTTTCCTGTTTTTTCCTGTTTAGAATTACTTTAACTTGTTTAGTTTTACCTTGTTTTTCTTTTGCATGGTTATCCATGTAGTGAATAAATAAATAAATATGATATCAAATCACCGACACCAGTGGGAAGGAAATCTGGGGCCAGACAGCTTATCGCCCTCTAACGCTGAAAATACCGCCAAACCCCTGATATGACATTCATCCAGCATCAGGTTTGACGATATTTTCACCGATAGAGGGCAGTTAGCGGTTGATGAATCTGGACACTGGGATATTGTAAAAGAATTTCGCTTAGAGCTTTATCAGATTGTGGCGCTATGCAAACAAAAAACTCCTTATAAAAATGTTATATGGAAAAACATGGCACTCTTCTCATGTTCCTTTTTTTATTCTTCAAATTAACCTCTTGTAGGGTGTTATGAACATGCTCTAGGTGTACCTTATTTGTACAAAATTACAGTTTTGGTTTAATTACCCAAGTTTGAGGTAAACAGTAACCGACCGGTGTATCTGTGTACCGACGGACATAAACTGAACCACCGACAATCTAGCTTACGCTGGATTGGGAGACCCGAACCAGGAGCCATGAATCGGCTACAGCTGCGCTTTGCCGGACTGTGTTACCACGCACCCAGTTCTGGCGATAGTGATCGAACTACGAAATTATTTGACTGGCAGAAAGAAGTCGTGGGCCAGGTGTGGAACCGAGCCCTGACCATCTGTACAAACGAGTGAACATTTACCTCATTTTGTCGTATAGCCGCTTGTTTCGTGAAGGTCTCGATGTCCAACGCACGTCTGTTGCCCGCTTGAAAGATACGCTGCAGTTCAATAACTGCTGAAAATATGTGAACAGTTCTTTTCAATTTTTATAGCAGTTAACTTATGGCATTTTCCTGTGTAGGAAGGATTTTTGTACCAAACTGGACATTTTTCAAAATTTGGAACCTGTTCCTAAAAGCAAAACAGAGATATTTAAAAAATCGAAAAAGGCTTTGGTACATCGAAACTTATAATAAAGACTAACCTTTGCATAGTAGCTCTGCAACAAATGGCTTCTCAATGTAAATAGACACAAAATTCCTACCCTTCTACCTAAGTAACATTTTAGTGATTGGTACTTCTATTCGATCTGATGTGATTGGCCAGTGCATTACCAACTCCTAAATGCTGCCCACATTCGCGGCCAGATTCCAGTCTCCTGTTGAGAAATGGCTGTTTATACGTAGCGTTGCCGAAAGGAGCATTTCATGGCCATGTCAATGCTGACTGAGTGAGAGTCAGTGAATTGACAGCATGATTTGTCTTCTATCGGCCACATGAAGGCTTGTTCATTGTCTAGACAGTGCAATTCACTGTAAAGGCCGGATACGGATTCGAACTGCTTCAACGGCATGTTATACAACTGCACTGGCGCATTCGGTAAGGAAGCCGATCAACGCAATCTTTTTTCTTATCTCTCATTGGGGCGCGTGTGGCGCAGTTGGAGGAGGCACCGGCTGTCGCGAGCACGCGAAACCAAGTTCCTGGCTCAAATTCCCCGCCCAGACCAACCAAGCCTTCCGTCCCTCCGAGGTCGACGAATTGGTATCAGACCTGTCTGGAAAGGATAAAACTGACTTGTTCATCGGCTGATCATCACTAGTAGGCCAAAAGTATGGCCAAAAACGCATTCAACTCGTCTCCGCGACATCCCGTAGAAGTAGAATGCGTGGCGCATCCCAAAGGGATTGGGTAACGCCGTCCTTTATCATTTATCTCTCATTGAAGGCAGCCATAGCCTGGGACCGTTCAAGTGCCCTGCTTTACTACTGGGCAAGAAACGCTATTACCATTCAAACCAGAACTGCTTGAGCAAGCGTAAAGTTCGCCGTAAAGGGGTTTTTTGCTCAATAATGAGCGCTTGAAGAAAGTGAAAAAGCTCGAGCCGGCAGCTGTCCCGTCGGTTTAACTGTTTTGCTGCGTCCGATCCTTTAATTGCCGTCAGAAGCCGGTCGCGTAGTCGGGCTAATTCGGCACGACTTCCCAGAACTCTCTCAAGGTCATGACGTAAGATCCGCCTGGTTAGTGGTGGAAGTAGACCTTCGAAGAAAGTGACAGCTGTGTGGGTCAGAAGTGAGGCCATCAGATGAGCATACGGAACCTAAGAACAAAGAAAACGTTAGAACTTTAGTGTCTTTGTGCGGAGTTATTCTAGGGCTTTCCGTTCTCGAGGATGAGTGAAGGATTCCAAAGCATAGAGCATCATCGACATTCTTGAAACAAAGGCATTGTTGACTGTGACCATGTTGTTGAAAACTAGGTGGGCCGGCCATGCGATGCTTTTCACTGGCCTCGGCTGAGCCGATCTAGCACGCGAGGCCTACTTGGTTACTTTAGCACGCGTCAGAACTGCAAGAAAGTCAACAACAGGAAAGTTTGTTCTTCAGTTGGAACTTTTTATCACGACAAGAACTCTACAGAAGGGATTCGACTGTTTGATAATGTCTTGGTCAAATTTCACCAAAAGTATTGAAACTTAATTCACAGATTCGCTAGATACCCATTCTCGCTATGGAAACTCATTGATGGTGATGCATTGGGCTACTATGGCACTCAGCAGAGTTAGCATGACGGCACACTCAACAAGGAAGGCAAGAACTCCTAAGTCAGATTCCTGTAACATCTTAAAAGCCCCAAATGGCGAGCTTAATGGTTTGCGTGTCCCTCTAAGGAAGAGAGCACAATGGGTCATTTTGGCATGCGGCATAGCTGCTTGACAGTCAACAAAGCAATGAAGGCTACGTTTCATTTTACTTTTAATATGATGCCATAGCTCTGTACTCTACTATTGAAGGCAGTTACAGGTTGCAAAGGAAAAAAGAAAGCACTGACTCTGCCACGGTAGCCGCTCTTCCCGCTTGCTTCGTCCCGAGCTTGTGGTTGAAGCGTAGAAAGTGCAGAGAAGGACTGGAATAATCGTCAGCATTCTGATGCCGTGAGGTCAGAAGAGATAGTCAGATATCCACCTGAAAAGGTGTCATCAGAATATTGTGGATGGATAATTGACACCATATACACTTATATATTTATACACACTTCTCAGGTAAGAAATTATTTAGGAGTAAGGGATATAAATTTTCACCCCAAATTGACACCTATCAAACCAAATGGGCACTATTCAGGTCAAATTGAATACTCTCTTAGACATGCTTGACAGTTTTGAAATCAAATGAACATCTTCGAGTTAAAATTAAAACAATTATTCATTAAAGCAAGTTTCCTTCGCAATAAAATATGGACTCTACAAAAAGGTTGGAATAATTTTTCATCCAGGGAAAATTTAGTGTGACTTCCACTAAAATTTTACAACTTCCCTCAGTAGGTGCCTCAGTAAGTGAACAAACTGCTTGAAACTTTATAAAAAGTATATTTCTGAGGAAAAATTGTGGCTTAATGCATTTTCTAGAGCGTAGAAAAACAGCAACCTTCTTTAAAATGTTGAAGGAAGAGGTCGAGCCATGCACTCGTCTAGCTCGATGCGATTTCAGTTTGATTGACAGTCTAGTGGAAACTTAATTAAAAGAGTGATGTGAAGATATGTGTGTGTTATGTTTGTTTATAGTCGTTTTTTCGCTATCGCAGATTAGAGCATAACTCCGTGTAGAAAGGAATTTCGCTATTCAATCAAAAATTGCGACCTCCTACAGGGCCCAATTCCTTGTTTTAGCACTAAAAAATTGCTGCCTTCTTGCACTTTGCAAAAGGCTTTAATCTTTTTTCTAAAAAGTGAAATTTTCATAAAATTTCAAACAGTGTGGACTTACTGGGCAAGTGCGTAGAAATATTTCAAAGATAGTCACACTAAATTTTCAATGAACAAAATTTTTCCACTCTTGTTGGAGATTCTCCAGTTCGAACTGAAAAGCGCCCATTTCGATTTCGATCACGCTATATTGATTTTGAAATCGCAAAGCCTGCACAAAAGAGCATCCAAACTAATTTGAAAAGATTCCATTTTGATGTGAAAATGGCATAAACGGTAGCAACAGATTTTTAAGGCAATGAACTTAAGTGACATCTGTGCGGCATCTTTCTGATATCAGAATTGAGTTAGAAGGGTATATGGAGCAAATCAGAGTCACATGCCTTTAGCAGGTCCAGCGACAAGTAAGGCTTCTACTGAGCATCTGAAGGCAAAGGCTCAGTAGAAGACAAGACTCTGCAGACAAAGCTAGTAGGCAATGGGGCAACTATTAGTTGGTGAACAGATGTGAATTAAATTCTCCCTTAGGTATCTTTCTCTATAGGATACATTAAAAGTCACTGAAAAACTCTCTGAAGGCTATTTACTTGACGCCAGAAAGGAGCGAGAGGGACGGAGGGGTGGGGGGAGGGCTGGAGAGAGGAGGAATTTCACCAGAATACGGCAGCTTGACCTGGTGCGATTAGGGGTCCCAAAAGGACACAGACAGAACTGTGAGTGAACGGAAAGTAGGGGCAGGGGAGGAGCCGGTGCGGACTAGGAAATGAGGAGGAAGCGAAGCGCGTCGACAGTACTCAACAACCGGCTTCGTATAATCCCAAGAACGGCGACGACGGCGACAACGATGCTTGTGATGAGCCGCTGCTGACACATCGATGCGAAGGCGTACCGACTGTTTTCGCCTTCTCACGACACCTGACTGATAGCGAGTCACGCTAACTGCAGCAGACGAACTGGAATATGTGGAGAAGACAATGAGATCTCCAATTCTTCCAATATTTTCTTCATTGCCACAGAAGCTTAGAATCTGTTGCGCCTATCTTTCACACCGAGGTTTCTCTCTAGAGCCATAAGTAGTACCTTCTGCTTTGTCTTCATGACAGTCCCGCTGACCAGGTCCCCAAGAAGTTGGACGGCATCAGCTTTCTCGCAGCATGCGACAGCAGGGGAGTAGGCGGCGTTTGTGTCCTCGTCAACACGCACTTGGCCATGAACATCGATTCGTACGAGTCTCTGACAACCCGAATCGGACGTCTGCGACTGAAGCGATGTGGCTCCTGCCAGCTTTGACTGTGTTCGTCGCTTATGCCCCAACACCCGACTGCGACGACGAAGAGGTCGAAGCCTTCTACGTGGAGCTGGAGAAGTTCAATAAGGAAGATCACACCTTTTACAAGGTGATCGTCGGCGACTTCAGCGCCAAGATCGGACCGCGAAGGTCGCCGGAGGAACTTCACATCGGAAACCACGGTTTGGAGTGGAGCGAGCAAGGTGAAAGGCTGTCCGAGTTTATCATGTCGACCAAGACCATCCATGGAAACTCACAGTTCCAGAAGCCTCCCTCCCTACAAGGGACCTGGGAATCCCCGTGGCCAGTTCCACAACGAGATCGACCACATCATCTTCAACCGCAAGTATTGCCTTACCAACTTTCCGTTGTCCCCAAGTTCTACACGGGATCGGACCACTTCACGCGAGGTTCGTTTTCGCGGCAAGGAGAGAAGGCCGCGAAGTTCAAGAAGAGGAATCCCAGAACGACCATCTACTGGGACCTCTACACCTCTCTTGCCAGCCTTTGGAAAGATACCGTCATGGACAACATCGGCGAAGAGTACGACCGCTTCGTGACCATCTCCGCGCTAGTGCCGAGGGAGGCGAGAGCTTGAAGACCACCAAGAGAAGTCTGTCCCCGGAAACTCTCGAGCTGATACGCCAGCGTGGAGCAGCACAAGCTTCGGGCGACTGCCAACTGACGTCCGAGCTTGCGAAGCTATGCAAAGCGGCGATAAAGGGAGATCTTAAGGAGAGAAGGGCAGAAATGTTGGCTGAAGCTGCAGAGGCAGGTTTGAGCATCTGCGATGCCCGCCGGAACTTCGCCAACTTCAAGATCAAGATGACCGCTCTCCGACGTCCTGACGGAACCTCTTCCAGTAGGACCATGGAGAAGGTCATCCACGACTTCTACTCCGATCTCTTCGATAGCCACGTCCACCTGCCCCCACGCCATCTTCCGCAGGATGGATACGTCGTTCCCTCTTTTCTCCCTTCCGAGATCCGACGCGCCATCTCGTCGGTGAAGAAACGTACAACACCCGATCCCGACAGGATCAGACCCGAACACCTGAAGAACCTCCCTCCAGCGCTCATCAACACCCTGGCGCGGCTCTTCACACGATACCTGTCGGAGTGCAAGGCTCCATCTCTGCCGCTATCCTTATGAATAATTGGTTCAAATGTGCCCTCACGGATTCCTTTAGGAAACCTAGGAAGTTATCCGATTTGACTAAAATTGAAGATCCAATCCTTTGGCAAGTTAATTTCTGAACACGAACATTTTCCAGACGTCGCTTTTGCCTTATCAGCCTGCTCTGAAGTGCTAACGTTTTCTCCATTGTTTATCTACCGAAATGGCAGCAGGACGTTTGTAGACCTTTGCAGTAGTTCTCTGACAGTCATCTACAACCTAGTCAGCTTAAAAAGCTCTAAGGGAAATTAATTTCCCGCCCTAGCTAGTCCAAGACGTACTGCCGAGCTGGGTAGGAGGAAACGAGCGACTTCGGGAGGTTTCAAGAGGTCGAAGAAGTCGTGAAGAAGAAGACGAACGTCCGTGCTCATCGATTCGACTCAACTACTCTCAAAGATCTTGGTGAGATGGAGATGCTCGTAGTGTGGCACGATCCACGCAAGTGAGTGAAAATCTCCGGAATGAGTTAGCCTTGTCGACGTCAGAGATTCAGGATTAGAGACGGTCAGAATTTAGGTGGACCGATATCTTTTGATTGAGACTGACTGGACCAGAAGAATCGCAATGAAAACATCAAGAAGTGCATGTTAATAGTGCTTCTCCTTAAAAGTCATCAGCAAGGGATATGACGCTCTCTCAAGTGAGGGCACCTATTGGGCTACTCTGGCACTCGAAACGAATGTAGAGTTAGCAGGCGCCCCTGTAAAAGACCAGCGATCAATAGGATAGCAGGTAGAGAGTGAAATTTACTGATAAACATATACCGTTTATATCTATTTATGTCATATAACCTTTCCTATCAAGGGATGTATCCTAGTGGTGGTGGGGCACTCCACTCTGATCCTTTTTACTAAGGCGGTAGAACTAAAAGCAAGCAAATTCACAAAGACGACACCTGAGCTAGCCTACGAAAAGTCTGTCTTCTCAACTTCCTCGGTGTGGAAAGGTAACACTGTTAACATTTGTTTCCCTTTTTGGCTATGCCCCCTCCGACTGGGATAGGTCCTGGATCCGTTCTTGAATCAGGAGGTTGAGCAACAAACTCTAAGCCTATACCATATCTCGAGAAATGATGGCGCCGTCTGGGCAAGGCTCTTTGGGTGTGAAAAAGAAGCTTATGAAAAGACGAGCCAATCACAGGTCTTGATGAAGCTCGCACGAGGTGTGGGATTGGCTCGTTCCGCCCCTTGTACACGCCCAGGGAAATGTCTCCAATGGTGACTTTATGTATTTTTACACATCTGCAACTTTTCGCTTCGCTTTCTCATTTTCAGACCTTTCAGTGTAGACCATCAGCCACACTGCTGCACTCCTCATCATCCTGAGAAAGTTTTTTCAGTCCTTTAGTCCCACAACAAACTCGTTCAACTCGACTCAATGACATTTATAGTTTATTAGCCTCACATATATACAAGTAGAATAGGAAATAAAATCTGTGCTCAGCTATGTGGTGATTATGGTGAGTGTGAACGTTGACTAGAGTCTTAAGCATTAAGACAGCGATCCAGCGTGTTCACCGCGAAGACACTCAGAATAAGGCGTGTAGAATCATTGTGTGAATAGGAGCGAATGAACGACGAGCACGTATAGCGAGAAGGAGGAAGAGGACGACGAGGAAGAAGTAGAGGAAAAAGAGGAGAAGAAGAATAGCATACACTACGGAGAACTAGAGGAGCGTGAACGTCCGAACTTGCAGAGGATTTGACCTGGGAGGAGCAATGCGATGCGTAGCAGCGCAACGCAGCGCAGCACGTCGGACTATAAATATGTTACAGAGAAAATGCATGTGTGACAATATAAAAGCTGTAAGAAGCACCGTACAATCTAGCAACATATATCGAATAATAGCATACGATTTCACGCTGTCAAAAGGCTTTGCATGGAGCGTAGTCAGCGACATACTAATCAATAAATCAATAAATCAATAAAAATCAACACCAAAGCACAGCTGTGGCCAGCTAATCGAATAGATGGATACTCTGAGCAACGAATTCTGACGATGTAGCAACACGATAGAATGTCTAGTTGATTAGTAGCTGAAGAAAGTTGCCACGGCACCCTGTCAACAGTGGTCAAGAGTGAGTGTATGGTGCATCCCGGGCGTTAATTTAGCCTGGAACATCTCCGACCACCACTGAGAAAGCACTATGACAGCTAGAATGAGGTGAGTCTAATTAGTGTAAAATGCGACAATCTATCAATCTATAGCACTTCCGTGGAGGCGTGGCTGTACCACGATGGGCGTGGCGGAGCCTTGAGCTCTAGTGCCGACGGTGTCATGATCGTCGGCTAGCGAACAGAACCTTGTTGATGAAGTTCACAACGGCTGTCGCCGGTTGTTCCGGTTCGAATTCGGAGAACACGTGGCATGCGTTTTCCATTGATGAGGGCTGCAATGTAAAAGATATGCATCGATCTGTATGAAAACTAATTTTTAAAACTCTTCTAGCAAAGACAGCGGCAGGATTTATACTTCAGTCGCGAGGTAGTTCAGCGTTTCAGTGCTACCAGTATCGATTTTCTACGACGCCTAATCGATACTGATAGGAAGCCAGAGAGAAGACTTTGAAGCTTCTTTCATGAATCAACGACAAATCGCAACCTATGCAGTCTTAGAGACACTCTACAATGCATAAAGAAGATCTACCGTCCGCCTGTATACCTGTGCGTTGATAATGTTCGTCGGTGCGAAATTAATGGCCGCTTGAAAGGCCTTGCACTGGCATTTTCGATCTTTGATTTTCATTGTGGACTCGCTATTAAGATGATAGCCGTTGGACAGACTTCACACAAAGGTAAACAGTATCGATCGGCGAATCGATTAGCATTACCAATTTTTGTGCACGAATAGCCGTTTGAGAATTGCAATTCAGGCGAATATGATGGCGGATTAATGGAGACCAGGCCACACAACAAATTTACAGTATCGATCAGAACCAAGATCGATCACCGGTATCGATTTCTGGGGTGGAGCCTCAGCCTGTAGTCCTATTCGTTTGTCGTGAGGTCAAGGGGGCATCAAATTCGCGCATACCCCATCTCTAGCAGACAGCTCAGATGAAAAATCGATGGCGCCGTATCATTCTTGATCAATCGATCGCTTTTGTATAGTTTCTGTGAGAATATCGATCGGAAGTGACTCCTGATTGGCTTGTTTGGAATCCTGTTCATAGCCATTGGTCATCAAATTCGTGCGTCCACCGTCCCTTACAGCCACGTTAGGAAACAAATCGATATAAATCGATAATAACTAATTCACTTTGACATTTGGACAGCAATATTGATTGCTATTTGTTTTGTACTTTCGATCGATACTGAATTACCGACTGCTCTTGTATATGAACTGTTCACTTACCAGTTCGTCGCGTACTCCCCCGCCCTTTCCCTACTAGGAAAGTCAATAATATCGATCGATATTGAGTCACCGATTAGTTCTACTTTTCTACTATGAAAGTGAACATTAAACTGGCTGCTTTCCACGCTCCTAGGGTCACCTATAGAAAAAGTAAATAATATCGATCGATAATGGCTGGTTAACGATCCTATTTGCTTGCCTTAGAGGCTACCCTGTGCTGTAGATGTCGCGCCTTCCTTATCTGTGACGTCGCCTCCATGAAAAGATTGATTAGCATTGTGGCCGCTATTTTTGCGTGGACGGATGGAAGGACATGCGAACAAACAGATGGATCTCCGTTATCTATGCGGCAGAACAAGAGGTATTTTGTATTTCGATTTCTTCATTCTCTGACTAGTTCCGCTGCGTTTCTCGATCTCACTCTTTGCTAGTGAATTTACGCTCATCTTATGTGTCAAGCAATGTTAGATTATCAGTTCAATGAAGTTCCGCCCATCGGGCCTTGTGTCCCCACACCAGATAACTCAATAACAAACCTTTCTCGCCACAATGGCGAATAATCGAGCGCTCTTCATGCACGAATCATGGAAGCCGATCACGCAGTAGTTCTCGAATCTGTAATAATTCAATTAGGTAACTTGAACTACAGTACCCACTGACTACGGTAATGGAAGTAATCAGTCACTCACTTTCTGTCTGCTGGATCCATACCAGCAAAGATCACCGAATTCACGGGGAAATGTCGACGGAAGAACACCTTTCTCGTGTTGTCTGTCAGCGTAACGCCTTGTGATGACACCTAGAATGGGGTGGAATTGGGTTAGAGGAAGATTTCACCTAGTTGAAATGCGATTCTTCGGAAGCGGCGACGCATAGGAGGTTCGGTTCCGCTGCCAGGACATTCAAGCACGAGCTTGCAATGGTTTATGCTTATGTTTATGTTTATTCCGTTACAAAAGGCAGACGCGGGATAGAATTGGATCAGAACAAACAAATAAGCAACGAATATAAGTAAACACGATAATTGCAACAGCTTCATATAGTCGACCTCCAGGCCTAGATCCCGCCATACATTTTGAAAAGATTTTCGTAAGTCTTAAGTAGTAAGCGCTACCTGCTCTGTGCGGATTACTACTAAATGCAGCCTTCGCATAGGAAGAGAATATTAGGGAGTTAGTAGTGCAGCTTGGTGTGGTTTAACAAACCCTAGCACGGACCAACTCACCTGTATCATCTGTCGTCCCGGTGATCATCGACTTGCTCGAGCGGCCGCCAGCAACGTCTCCATTCGTCCCTGTCGCGTGCCAGAGTGCTCCAATGGATCCTCTTCGCTTGAGGGACACGAAGAGCGTCATAGCGGTCGTTCAGGGCTTTCACGAAGACATCCGACCAACGCGTTGGTGGGGGTCCTGGTGTTCTCTTGACATCCCGCGGAATCCAGTCGGTGACGGCTCTCGTCCAGCGGGTGTCTGCGAAGCGCATTACGTGGCCGGCCCACCTAATTTTCGACAACTTGGCCCACGCGACAGCGTCTCTGATCTTCGAACGTCGGCGAAGCTCGGAACTCCGGAGGCCTTCTCTCACTTGCGTGAGTCGTGTCACTCCGAGCATCGTCCTCTCGATTCCACGCTGCGCGACGCTGATCGCGTGTTCATCCTGCTTTCGTATAGCCCAGGTCTCTGAGGCGTATGTTAGGGCAGGAAGAACGGTAGAGTCGAATATGTGGGCACGGAGTCGGACGTTGTTCGTCTTCTTCGCGACTTCTTCTACGCTCTTGAAAGCTACGGACCAAATAGACATTCAAATATTTGTGCTCTCCTAAGTTGGAAGCGGAATGCGTGGCGCACTCTCAAGTACATAAGAAAAATGAAAAGGTATTAGTCGGCCATGTGACCTGTATGGGAAGGTGAGAACGTGCCAGCCAATCAGTCCCAGGAAGACGGTCAGCGTTCTGATTGGCTCGGCGTTCCCGCTTTCCTATGCGGGTCTAATTAGCGAAAAGTGGCCAGTGGAACTTGCAGCTCTTGAAGGATGCCGGTTTTTAGTAATTCGATCATGCATCATCTTGCACAAGGTCAGAAGACTATTCTGCAAACTGTTTGAGAGAAATGATGTCTCCGTGGTGAGCGGTGTGGTTGACTTTTCATAGCATTTTCATAGCACTTTTCATAGGGCTAATGAAGTGTTTTAAAGGAACTGGTATCCCCTGAAAGGTCTATTCTCAAGCCAAATCTACAGTTCCAATTTCCGTTCAAACGATATCGTATCCGGGAGACAATGAAGATAAAGATAAAGGACGGCGTTATTCAATCTCCTTTGGGATGCGCCACGCATTCTACTTCTACGGGATGTCGTGGAGGCGAGTTGAATGCGTATTTGGCCATACAATGACTTGCGGTGGCCAGCCGATAACAAGTCAGCGCTTTATCCTTCCCAGACGAGTCTGGTACCAATTCAACGACTTCGGTGGGATGGAAGGCTTGGTTGGCCTGGGCGGGAAATCCGAACCAGGAACCTGGTATCGGGTGCAGGCGGCAGCCGGCGCCTCCTCCGACTGCGCTACACATGCCCTGGGAGACAAAGCTACGACTAAATGCCCTGTGCCGTCCTGATAACATCAGCTAGGGGTCGAATCTAGCCTGCGCGACTTTGGAGCCAGTACCTGTTGTACTATGCAGGCGTTAGTCGTTCCCTATCGCTCAGTTTCCCAAAGAAGAAGAATTTCCAGTGTATAGAAGCAGAGCCTGACCTTGAAGTGAACGGATACCGGTCGAGTGACACCTCGCTGCGCATCGTCCACGGTGATGGCAACCGCTCGTCGGATACACTCGTTTCCCGTTAGCGACTCACAATCGACACTTCCGATGTAGGCGACGTTACAGGCTGGAATATTTGGACTTTGGTGGACGAAAAATTAACTTTTAAACAAAAATTCACGAAAGGTAGATACACAAAGTGAAGAACCAATCGCGTCAAAAGCTAAAAATGAACTCGACAAAGCAATCTGAAACGAAAAATGTCCTCCAAGATTTCGTCGAACTCCTGTGAAACACCCCCGTCGAAAAAATGACTTCAATTGCCGTGAAGTCGATGGTCTTCCAGGTCCTCAAGGAAATCAAGCCCCTTTCTAAGCCCTCAATTACCCTCAGAACGTCAGAATTATTCACGACGACGAGGCATTTTTAAGGCCTGTCTGGCGAGGCGATTCCGAGGTAAACAAAAATATCGAATTGCTGAGGAGTGGCTAGGAGATGCCAGACGGGAAGATGACTTTGTAATTCGGCTGTGCTTCTGTGTAAACAACATTAGACGTCTTCAAATGGACAACTGGGTAACTTCATGAAAAAATGCTTAAAACCTTAGGATTTTTCGACTTTGTTAAAATAAAAAAAATTGGTTCAATCACACAAGATCAGTTTTTTAGAGGTAGGGTTTCAGTTCAATCAATGAGCTTAAGAAAATCGACTTTGTAAAAACAACCCTTCGACAACGAGATCTATCGCATGCTTCAACCTAATATTTAAAAAAGCTCTAAAGCTACTCATTTTTAAGAAAGTCTCATATTCAGTAGAAATTTTTGAACTGCTCTTTAATGTAGCCTACACGGGGAGTGGGACTGACCAGGCTGATCATGCCGTAATAGGTAAGGGGTCATTACTCTGATTGGCTAACGCATTTCTGCCTTCCCATGTAGACCACATGAACGACTATTTCCGAATTTAATAGGAGGAGAAATTTGGACAGGCGAAGGAGCATCCATCCGCTTGATCGAAAACCGGTTACGAAAAATGTGCAAAAACTTTCCAAAATATTTAAAAGTCGCTAGAATTATGAAAAATTCGCTTAATTCAAAAACTTTCACACCTATCGATTTTTTCCTGGCCTTATTAAACAAAGAAATAGCCAGCACTTCAGTAGTGCAATTGATACAGTAGCTATTCGTAAAAAACATTTTTTTCTTCAAATTTTTAGAATAAATCCGCCTGAAAACGGCAAGAAGAACGCATGCGAAGGCTCCACACACACCTGCGCCCTGCTCCAGAAGCGCCTGTGTAGCCGAGACATGTTCGGGTGTTGTGGCCGGATCGTATTCCGGTAGAAGTAGCTTCGTTGGCAGCGCCAACGGTGTGATCGAATGCTGGTAGACGAGCGCCGACAACGAGCCGAATACTGGCTGGAAAAAGAGCAATAAAACCTTTTAGATGAACCCTTTACCCTTTACCTTTTTGGGTTAAGTTAGGGTAATGAGCCATCAAAGTCCTCTACACTAGACATTGGATCCGACACCGTTTGGGACAATTCGAAATCAGTCTATTTTCAAACCCGGTTAAAAAAGGATTTTGTGAATATTTTTGAAAAGCTCTGGATTTCGGTCGGAATGTTTCAGATAAAAGTAGCTTTAACAAAAATAATTCGCTATTGATCCAAAAAACTGATTAATCTTCGGATTTCACATAGGATATCTAAATGTTATAAGACACCATTTTTCTGATCAAAATCAGTTACCTAATTTTTGTAAAAATCCGATCTGGAACCGATTCATCAAGTACTTAAAGCAATTTAACAGAGAAAATTACAGCCGAATACCTGATAGCGCGGCCTATCAAGCGATATGGTGAGGGATAAGCCGCGTTATCTGAGTTTTCCGCTGAATTCTTTGTTAAAGTTATGTAAGTGCTGATGAATCCAACCGCTGGTAGAAATCACCCCTATCTGAATCGTCCTGAGGTCCAAGCTTTTCAAAAATCCCATTATTCGCATAATCCTTTTAACCAGGACTTGAAAAAAATCACGGACCCGAATTATCCGAATCGGCTTCGGATCCAATACCTACTTTACACCCGGATCGATTCTGATGGAGAGTTCAATCCTGCACTGGGACCAAGATTCGTCTCGCACTTGGGGCCGCTAATCTGGCTCCTTGATAAAGGTCAGTATTTACTGATATTGTATACCGACAAAGGGAATGCTTCCACAGAAGTAGAACGCATGGTGCATCCAGGACAGCTTATTCATTGCCAGCCTTCACCGTTCTCTCCTTGATAGGTAGTTGTATAGTCATGTGCGTAGGCAACACTATCAGAGATTTCTCCCTGGGTGTGTTCAAGAGGCGGGTTCAGAAGTGCCAGCCAATCACAGACCTTGATGGAACGCGCAATAGGCGTGTGATTGGCTGGTCCTCTTCTTTCACGCCTCTTGTTAACTTCGACGAAGCTCTATATCAACATGTAAGTTTTTCGAATCATAGAGCTCATCGTTCTTTGAGATGAACCTATAATCTTCAAAAACTTCCCTGGGTATAACTTTAGCAGGGGTCCTGGCATCTATTCTACTGGGGGGGGGGGCACCTCACTCTGTCTGCTTGAAAACGGCGGCAAATTTCAAAGAAATCTGTTTTATGAAGGCGACATACGGGACTGCAGTACAATATGACCCAATTTTTCCAATTTCCTGGCCAAAGGAGCTACGTGGTGTCATGCTTTTCCAGTAGTGCCCCCCCCCCCCCCGACTAGGATAGATCCAGGATTCTTCCCTCCCTGCACTAGGTTACCGTATGCTTCTATGGATAATGTGCGTGGTGTAGCCAGTAGCTTCCAAAAATGAAGCACATGTAGGCCAATAAGACTGACTGTCCAAACAAAGCACCAACTTCATTGTTGCAGCCCTTCAGCTTCACTCCTTTTGGTGACGGCTCGATGAGGAAGTGTCGGACTAGTTCTGTGCCATCACCTGAAATTTTGCACAAATTTTTATTAAATAATTGACGAAAAATCACCACTGAACTCTTTTTCCCCAGTCTTACTGAAAAACTCGGATATATTTTAATCCAAAAGGTGAGACCAAGTAGCAGTGAGGCAGCAGTGTTTCTCCCCCAGGAATCACAGTGTAAACCAAATGCAGCTAAGCTGACCGACGACGGCGATTTATCACAATCGCCCTCATTCACATTGGATGCTAAATTGCCTCGAGGTCCTTCTTCTTCAACGGCGAGATGGGCCTCGGATACGAAAAAATCAGATGAAAAGAGGAGATATTCCATTGGGCGCTTTTGTAGGAGGACGGTGCTGGCTATGGCGAGGATAATTCTGAAGTTCCTAGTGCTTAACCGCTAATGGACTTGAGGTGAAAACGAGAGGAAACTACTCGTTGAATTGAGCGACTTGACATGGGTTTCACCCATCGGTGACCGCCTGTTCTACGGTAGTTCAACATACGTTTAAACTAAAGTGTTCTCAAACAGCTTCGAAGCAGCTGCGCAATTGCACAAACTACACGTTACTTTACGTCGTTATTTTAAATAATCTCAGACGCTCGCAGCGGTCAACTGCAAGGGCAACTATAGTTCACCAAAGAAATTGACCAGTAGTTGAACAGTAACTTTCCCAAAGTAATTTCCAACGAACTTGGTGTGGCAGGAGTTGGAAGCGAACTTCTCGGCATGGTTTATCCCGTTTCAAATTCCCGCCCAAAGTGACTAGTTCGCCAGCTGATGAAGCTCTGTTCATCTATCGGTGAAATTTTAATGGTGCCCTTTACAGTTGCCCTTCCAGTTGACCAATTCGTGTGTCTGAGATCATCCGCATTCAGTCACAATAGATCCCTTGATGGTAGCTATGGGCCATCGTTCTACATATGCGCTGGCACCGCTTCTACAAGAAGAAGAACCGCCATCATCCATCCATAAAACGACTCCGAGACTTCTCGCTGTGTATCCTTCACAGCGAGACTTCTTGCTGTGAAGGATACACAGCGAGAAGTCGTTTTATGGATGACAAATTGGTCGGGAAGCAACACTCAAACAGCGTCCATGTTACCGCGTCAAAGAAGAATATACGGCGCAACCCAGAGCCATGTCGATTGACGCTGATTTTTTTCCGAAGAAGCTAAACCCGCGTGCGCGGAGAAAAGTGAAGGATACTCATGTAGAATGATGGAGCACAGCAGTGGCGAGGACGATTCTGAAACTCCTAGCGGTCGACTACGGATGAAATTCCGGCGAAGTGGGACGGTAACTGCTCGTCGCACAAATTTCACCGGTAGATGACAGGATTTTCGACAACTGATGAGCGACTTTCCTCCGATGGTTCAACAGCATGAGACGTTTCGTACGGAACTACACAAGCTACACTTCACCATTCGCTGTAATCTTAAATCTGTCAGACTTCACCCAAAGTAGACCTCCAGGAGTTTCAGAGTCACGCGTGTTCCATGGTCCAACTTAACCGCCTTCCCCAGCTCCCTTTCTTCCCTTTTCTGGGGTGGGGAAAGGACTACGGTACTAACAGTCATACTGAAGTTGCTCAGTACATGCAGGCGTCAGAGAACGAGGAAATAGCTCCATCAGTCCGGTAGGAGAGAGTGCGCCGTGCATTCTACATCAACACTTGTCTTGCCTAGACTGAGTCCTTTAAAACAATCCAGCGAGATGACCCTGAAACGGCGGCTAGGCTTTCCAGCCATTCTTCCTCCAGAAGGCAATCCCGCCGAGCCGTGAACCACGTGAATCCCGCCACAAATCGCATTTAGACGCCGAAAATCTGCGCCGCGAATTTCACTGCTGCTGCCGGCCGCCCGACGAATTGGTGGGGAGGACATCGATCACGCCGATTCGTCTCCAGGGATTTCGTTTTCGACGGGGGCGCAGAAATTGACACCCCAGCTGATGCCAGCCGTCCACAGAACCGCGACACATCACGAGAAACTGCACCGAGAGAATCCGGCTAAGGGAAACTGGTTATTCGGTCGACACGACCACGCCCATTCGCCAGAGCCACGCCCATCCTTCAGGATCCCGCCTAGAATAGGCTCACCTTATGAAAATTACTCTCCATCTGCCTGTTTCGAAACAGAAACAGTTCTATGCACGTAGCTTGCTACATTACGTGACCACAGAGAGGCACTTAAACAGAGCCACACCCATTTTGCTAGAACTCCGCCCAAAGGCGATGCACGTCTTCAGCGAAGAAAAGGATCTTCTGCAAGAAGACTGAAACGTTGTTCTTGTTTGGGCAATTCAGCAGCTTTTCCAGTTAGGAAAAAACGCTGGGTTCTCATACAGATTAGGGGCACGCCTAGTTTACGCCCAACAGTGTGCTGAATGCAATCCCTTGGGATTCTACAGATCATTACCAATGTTCCACTTACACTTACCACTTAAAATCACAGAATAAATAATTTTCATGGCATTTTAGCAGTCCAGGGAAGACTAAAAACGAAGGCTCCTTTCAGTAAAATTTTGAGCAAAATTTAGATAAAATAACCGATGTCATTTGCTTAAATACCTCCTCTGTCTATAGAAAGGAACTATGCCAGGGGTACGCCCACATTGCAACGCCACGCCCACCAAACGTATGTGGAAAAATATCAGTACTTCTTCCGAAAAAATCTTTGAGAAACAACACGTTTGTTTAAAATTTTGTTGGCTACTATCGCTTTTCTACCCGAAAAGATTTAATTAAATAATGCAAAAATTATTTAACAAAACAAAGGAGTGCCTAAGGTGTTCATTCTCCTAAGTGTCGTGCACAAAAACCGAAAAGTCGCCTAAAATCTGCTTAGATAGCTGAGATCAACGGCTGGTAAAAGCTCAAGGAACACGCCCACTTCACCAGAGTTCCGCCCAAGGTGTAGAAGATGTATAATAATGTACTCTCTCTTAGAAACTTTAAAGCAAAGAATACTTCAGCAAAGTTAGTGAGTGTCTTATGACAGATTGTAAACATAAGCTCTAGATTTATAAAATTTGAGTGAATATTTTCCTGTATTTAGAAACCAAAAAAGGTTTTAACGAGAACAAGAATTTTCTAGAATTTCTAAAGTTTGTCGTTGCAAAGATTTCGACCGCGTTTTGAAAGGAATCGTCCAGAAGCTTGATACCTGGGTTCGAAAACTTATGCAAAGTAGGTCATTGCCAGGTCACGCCTACTTTGCCAGGACTCCGCTCTTAAAGAAACCTCAGGCGTTTCAGAGTGTTCTTTCTGCTGATTTGTGAAGCAATTTAACAATTCTTTAGAAAAATAGAACTCGGGGCGTAAAAAATTAAATAAAAACTTCACTTTGTGGAGTTCATCAGAGTCCTTTTAATTATCAGTTTAGGATGCAATGCCATTTATTTAGCAAAATAAAAATAAAAATATACAATTTTCGTTAGCTTCAATCTCATCTACATACCTCGAAACATAGACGTGGATGTCTAGGCGCTTTTGCCTAAAATTCCAAGCCAGTATCAGAAAAGAGACAGCAGAAATCTGCTCTTCACTCGGACGTCCCTCTTCATCATGTTTATGTCGATGTTTCCAAGATCTCTGAGCTCTTGGAATGCCCGGGGGAGTGACATCTGAAGGGCGAAATGGGCCCCATACATGCACATGCATTATGAATTCGCGACAGATGACGGCATTCATAAGTGAGCGCCCTTAATCACGATAGCCGGACAGACTTCAGAATTCTAGACGAGCTACGACTCTGATGATGAAGGAGCTGTGCTGGTGATAGGCTTGGGGAAGGATCGTCCACGTTAAGCGGGCTAACTTTAGCTGGAGCTTTTTTGAACTGGGATTTAGACTACCCGAGTAGTCTAATGCGCAGGAGATGATGCACAGGAATCAGATTCCGTTTCAGAGTAGACCGGTTCACAGAAAATAACGGAATGTCCTTAAAAGGTTAATTCAGCGGCATTCATGCATCACGATGGAGCGAAGCCGTGACGGGAGTAAATTCGAAAGTTCTAGCGGTCAACTCTAGGTGAACTCGATAGTGGTCTCAGACACTCACAGCGGTCAACTGGAGGGGTGAGTGTTCACCAGCAGCTGAACTAGCCACCCTGGACGAGAGTTTGAAATAATTTAAAGCTTGCCAAGGAATATGTCTGAAACTCGCGCCGGAAAAAAATTCGTTAAATTTTTGGGAAAATATTGTTAAACTACAGCTCAATTTCTTCGGTGAACTATAGTCGTCTTTCCAAGTGGCCGTGTCAGGGGTAACATGAAATGTCGGCGTAAGGTGAAGCGCAATTTCTGTAAATGCGTACGAAGCATCACAATATGTACAAACGTTAAGCGCACCTAGCAAAGTGAGGGTGCTCTTGTGTATTATTACGTATCCGTATTTTCCTTTCATTTCATTTACAGTGCTTCTAATTTACACCATTCTTTGCTTTCAGACAGAGTTTACTGTGAAGCTGGAGTCTTTCTTTACGAGAGTGAGTTTTCTCTGGGAAATCGTTTATCGGCCAATTTCATTAGGTAATTTCTCTTGCATCTCATCGAATGTTCATCCAAAGTTGACCGCCAGATGTTTTAGGATTGTCCTTGGCACAGCTGTGTTCCATTGTTCTACATAGACGTAGAGTACAGCTACCTATACACTACCTATACAGCCTGATGACGGATTCATCAATGATTTACAGCAATTTAACAGAGAAAATTACAGCCAAAATCCCTGATAGCGCGGCTTATCAAGCGATATGGTCAGCGATAAGCCGCGTTATCTGAGTTTTCCGCTGTGAATTCTTTTAAAGTTATGTAAGCCGTTGATGAATCCGACCCCTGGTGGTCACCACGACCTTAAGAAGTCAGTGGTTGAAAGGTATTCGCAGTGGAAGAACCTGACTGTCTGGGAAGGAAGGTGTAGGTGTGACTCTGGTGGATCACTTACGTTGAAGTGGCATGGGGTGTCCCAGGAATGCTTCTCAAAACGGCATTTGTTAGGAACCTTACGCCTTCTTGGGGAACTTGCCCTTCCTAGGGGTCTCGGCAAGGTGTTCCAAGAAGATGTTCCAAGGAAGGAGGTTGTTAGGCAAAGGTGTTTGAAGAAAGAGGTGGAGGAGGATAAACGCGCGACCTATTTAGGCCAATTATGTTAGAGGGCATGGTGCATCCCAGGAATGTTTCTAGGAGGAGGTTTTCAGGCATCTTACGGTATTCCGCCCCGTGGTTCTCACCGCAAGGTAACTGAAGGAAGCCAGGCAGTCTCCGTGCACCTATCACTGATTCCAGAAGCATAATTTGACTGAAAAAAGCTGCCAGTTCCCATCAAGCCAATCCCCATCAAGCTACGCCAGTTGATCTAGGATACGGTCTTACAGTAACCCATGGTACCTGGCCGCCCTCAAAAATGACCACATTTCTTTAAATCCACCCACGACTTGCATGCTTTCATCAAATTCGCTTTTCTTCTCGACTAATGGAATCCGGGGCCACTCACGCTCACGACTACTCTGACATTCATTACTAATGCATGAGTAGAGTCGCGGGGGACCGCAGTAGTGTTGACTCCAAACAACGCCGGCCATGTTTGCTTGCTTCAGACCACTCTCTGGAGAGAAATCAGCCGGAAGGAAAGATTGGCCGGATGTGCAAGACGAGGACGTTGACTAAAAGACTGGGGCGGGCTCACCTGGTGCGACTCCTGGTGGCGGTGTGGCGACTTTTAGGGCGAGTCCGAAGGCGCCTGGGAAGCTGTTCGAATCGCGCACCACGAACGTACCCGGTGGTTTGTCGCGCAGCATGTTGATCGCTGAAAACTTGAAAAATTAGGAAGAATGGAAAGAATACGACCAGGAGAAGATAGTAGAAAATGATCTGAGAAAAGAGAGGAGGAGGAGGATGGGATAGGAAGTTCAAGGTGACGAAAAAAGTCCTGATTTCTAAAATTCAACCTATCCTATGCAAATAGACCCTTTCGACTGTTTAAACTAACCATTAGCCAGGGTAGATTTCTGAGTGGAAGAATGGAAACATTCTGATTCATATGCATACAACATCTACCCTTTCAATCACTACATACTGGGCTTCGAAGCGCTTCGAAGCATGCATGGCGCAACGTCTGCGGAGTAACAACCAGCCATGACGGCAGAAGTATTAATGTGTTTCCAGTTACACCTTAAAAACCTAGCCTACCAAGCCACGTCTATGAAAGCCCCCTATTCTCCACAATCACAACGGACGGAAGTTGAATGCATGGCTCAGAACAAGCAGCAGGAATGAAGTCGTTCAATCAAGCGTTCAATCATATAGCCCAATTACATGGGGAATAACTTAAAAAATTAACTAATTTAATTTAATAATTTCATCAATTAACTTAATAGTTAACTACATGAATTTGATTAATCGTTTATTTACTGCCATTTGCGCGCTGCCCAAGCGTAACTCGGGCCTAAAGAGCGTGCCTGTAGCCCAGCTAGTAGGAGACGCAGGCTGTTCTGTGTTCCTGTGATTGATCCATGGTTCGGATCCCGCCCATGCCAAGTAATCCTCTCTATTCTTCTGGGTCGCGTAGTTGGAGCTGAATGGGCAGACTGTCATAGCGAATTGGTCCAGCGGGTCTTTATAAAGGACAAGGTTGAAGAACGAAGTTGATCAATCCCTTTGGGATGCGACACGCATTCTACTACTACTACGAGATGTCGTGGAGGCGATCTGAATATGTATTTGGCCTACAGTGACTTGCGGTGGCGCACCGATGAACAAGTCAGCGCTTGATCCTTCCCAGAGGAGTATGGTACCGATTCGCCGGCTCCGGAGGGATGGAAGACTTGTTTGGCCTGGGCGGCGAATCTGAACCAAACGCATGATTTCGTGTACAGACGACATCTGTCACCTCATTCGACTGCGCCACCCAGCGCCCCAAATATTCATCTCAGTATTTTCTTCCACCCTACCATTGCAAACATTCAGGATGCCACACAACAAACCGCGACGGATCCCACGAAAGAGGCTCCATATCCCCCACTCTCGACGTTGAAGTGGGCAATCCGCTTCGGATCCAGTCCATCAGAGCTCCCACGTAGGCGCCAGACGGTTGAAGGCACACCGCCGCCACCGGCGGCACATGGACCGGCTTGTTTGCTGTTCTTATTAGATACCCACGTGCTTGATGACGGTAAATAGTGCTTGACGGTGAGCGCATGCTGTCATCGTTGCCTGGCGGCAGGTTAAGCATAGCGTAGGAATGCGCCATGCATTCAGCAACGGCCATGCCGCTGAATGCGTCACTTTGTTTGTTCCTGGAGAATTTAAAGGACTACTTAGAGCTTTATGCCACTCATACACCTTCTACTAAGTATAAAAGACCAGGAGTATACACTGGAACACTCTGGCACGCGGCAGGGACGAATGAAGGCGCTGGTGGCGCACGCTCGAGAAACTCGATGATCAACAGAACGACAGGTGCCATAGGTGACAAGTGATAAAAGACCAAGCTTTTCCTCTTTTGTCCATCCGTCCTTCTGTGCGTCTGTCCGACCTGGTGTGACGGCTTCTGATCGGACATCTACTCTAGATCAACCCTGTCGAACTCTGAGTAAAGTTGACCACACGAGGTGGATCAGATCAAAAAGTGAACGGTATCGATCGGCTGTCAATTATCGATCTGTTTGATCGATTTTCGTCATTATTTAGACAAGTCCACGTTTATCCATCTCAGACAAGCCTGAGAAGGATAAACGCTGACCTGTCCAATCTTTTGGTCCTACATGGGCGGATGGGTGGACGGTCTGGGCAGGATCCGAACGTGGAAGTTCGATACGAGGTGCCAGCTATGGATAAGATATTAAGACAATGAAATATAAAGAAGGGAGAGGGGAATAGATGTGTAGCGTAGTCAGTAGGAGATGTTGGCTCTCGAGGGTTCGATTCCGCTGCTAAGCATTGTAAGCCTCCCATCTCTCCATGTGGTAGCCTATTTAGAAGCTAGTCACGCCTGGGTAGGGTAAAAAGCAGAAAGTCTTCTAATCGGCCAATCATACTTAGGTATCTATGAACCTTAAATCGGATCGGCAACATGCCGCTGAAGTAGAATGCATGGCGCATTCCAACTGGACTCACCCGCTTCGACCCCTAACCTAAGCTCCCCCGGCCAGTCTACTACTATGACTCACAGCCACAACTCCAGTCCATAGTTTGCTCAGGTCTGTTGTTGTTGTTGATGATGGTGCAGCTCAAGTGATAAGCAGGTGCGAGATGGTGGCGGCGGCGCTCTATCACAGGTGATCAGAGCAAACACGATGCCGACTGGACGTTCGCTCCTTTCGTTCGTTCGCATTGGAAGTCCACCTAACTCGTGCTCCACTTTTCAGTGAAAAACGAGCTGCAGACTTGCAAAGTGCAACGGAAGCCGCTGCGGTGATCGAAGCGTTCTCAGACGGACGTCCGGCATGACGTAAAAACGTCGTCGTCGGCATTGAAAAATTGCCGATCTAGAAATCCTTCGGACCGTGGAGATCACTACTGTGACGACTAAAGTCCGGAAGGTTTCGAGAATTTTCAAAAAAAGTAAGAGACAAGAAGAGGTTCGACTAGATGGTTCCAGTTCGCTGCAGGAGAACTGCCCCAGCTCTCCAGTCTCTCTTAGTGAAGACAAAGACCACACTACACTCGAAACTTCCGTAGACCTACTCGTAATTATCTGAATTATATGCAGATTATGTAGTATTTCCTCACAAAAAACGTATAACCTGCGTATAACTGCGTACATATAAGTCGATAATATGGCCTACAAAGGGAGAATGCACAGCACCGACAAATCAGGTCTCATCAAGTGGGCTTAGTAGCCAGAAGCGCTTCTGGCACATGCATGAGCGAGTCAATTGTCAACGGGACGACAATTTACAGATAGCAAGTCATGCTAACTTTTTCACTGGGGCATATAGTATAGCCGGAGGAGACGCCGATTTCTCTGAAAAACTTCGTGCTAATTCTAGGCCTGGATCGAGTCCATGTTAGTGAACTTTCCATAGAACCACTCGACGACGTCCAGTGGAAGCGGAATGCGTGGCGCATTTCAAAGAGAAACTGAATATCGACGATCTCACATCTCACATTGTTCTCACAAATGTTCGGTCAGAGGCGGTGGATGAGAAGCTTTTTTGTCAAAAAAGAAACCGCTGGGCTACTCTGGCACTCGACAGGGATCAATGGAGACGTGTCAAAGGTCAATGTGCGCTCATACTGCCTTCAATTTTTAACGTTTTCGCAGGCTTTGATCCAATTTACTGGAGCGTATGCATCAGTTGAAGGTGCCCGTTCTCGGATACATATCCAATCGACTCCGGGTTCGGTAAGCGCCCAGGTGAGTAAACTCTCAGTGCTGTCCAATGACCCCGTAGAATCAGAGTACATGGCGCATCGCAAAAAAGACTTTGTCAAGTCCCAGGGATTTTCTCAAAGCTGGTGCAGCTTGGCAGGAATTCGTAACGAAGAGCTGCTGACTACCCGTCGTTCTTATCATCCTCCCAGCATTCCGAGGCACTTGTCAATCTCCCAGTTTTGTCCAAAGTTCAGCACAATCCTGCTGGACCCCTTTGGGAGCCCTCGTCCGAGTTCCTGCTCGGCAACTCCGCTCCACCACTGGTCTCGTCAATTGCAAGCGCTGGCCGGCTTGCCGGAAAATCGCATAAAGTCAGCGAAAAGTCAACAACAGAGGGCGCTATTTATTGTCGACACAACTGGGTGTGAGAATTGTCCGATAACAGCCGCCGCTGACTGGCCGGAGAGAATGACTGCTGCGCTGGAGCGCTTGAATAGCAGCCACTTTCGGCGGAAAACGAACGTCTTGCTGTACTTCTAGGACGCCTCTTCCACGTCGTTAAGTGAACCTTCACTTCTGGAGACAATGCCCTTGCCGCCCTTGCTCTGAGTTCGACCTGAAGCTCGCACAAGCTTCTAGGAGGTTTGCTAACGCTTGACAGAGCTACCTGGCTTAGCTAGCCAGAGCGGTGCAATTCTAAGCTGCATGGAAGATGGATTCTACACAAGGAATGTCTCAAGACCATTGCCTCTATCTCTAAAGTTCCGCCTAAGTCAGAGAATCTACAATGTTCTAAAAGTCAAGCGGAATAGCTATTTGACCTCACATGCTCACATGGGATTGAGAGTTCAAGTCGATCATGTGGCCTACATAGGGAGGCGGGAACGCGTCAACCAATCAGAGTCAACAACGGCATCGACCGAACATGCGCCACCCGCTCTGGCCAAAGACCGTAAATGACCTCTTTCAATGAGCGCCCACTCGATGTAACCTGAATTGGTGTGCCCCTGGATCCCATGTAGGCCAAATAAACGACAAGTGCCGGACCTAGCTACGGTAGTGAGTCTATTAGATATAATTGAACTTCCAAACTAGGTGGTTCATAAAAGCCCTATTTGAAGGATAAAATGTGTACAATTCCTTTGTAGCGTGCGCCACGTATTCTATTCCTTCTGGTCTCCGTGGAAACAACTTAATTGAATTCCTTCCTTAAATTCGAAGTAACCTGAATTGGTGTGCTCCTGCACCCCATGTAGGCCAGATTGTCGACTAGTTGAATTTTTAGTGATCTATCAAGTTGATTAAATCCGTTATCCTTGCTCTGCTAGTAGAGCCTCTTCTCCCTTCTACAGCAAAAAAAAAACTGCTCGAAGATGCTCGCCGGGTTTCGTGAGAAAAGCGAAGTGCTTGGCTTATCTCAGTGGAGTTACGTCTGGAGGTTTCCCAATGGTCCCTCTTTAGTCTGACGACGCACTTGCAAACCGACAAATGTCTTCCAATATATCCAGGATATTTTTCGGAACAAATCCCTTGGCTGAGTATCAGATGACAGCCGCTATGCATGAGCGACAGCTCGGCCCGGCTCGTTCAGCTTGTCGAGCGCCGCGATGCATTCCGAATCACTTCGTCATTCTTCAGAACAAGCTCCCTCCTTGCCGGCGAAGAGCAGCTGCCCATTCTGTCGGCCTCGAATTCACTCAACCCGAATAGAGTGCAGCTATTCGAAATCTTGTTACGGGAGACCGGACGACCTCACATGTGGCGGTGGAGCATCGGGGGACGACCAGAAGTCGCCCCACTCTGGGGACCACCACCTCGTCGCTGATGTCCCATAATAGCCCCGAAAAACGCGGCCACGCGGTCCGCGGCGGCGGCATGCGCTCATCGCATACAGATTGGCATCGCCGACTTCCGGCGAATGGGCTTTTTCGGGAAACGCGCGACGGCCACTTCCTTCGCTTGAGGAATCAGCTGATGGGTCGTAATGGGTCGCCGACGCGCTGATCCAGTAATGGGCCATAGCATGAGCTTTCTTTGAGCGACAGCGTGGAAGACGAAATCGGGTTTTCAGCGAGTCACCGAGTGCGGGAAAGTCGTCCTTGTCTACATTCGTCGCCATGAGTGACCTCAAGGTCACCGAATGTCTTGTCACGTCAGAGAAGTGCACAAAATGTGCGGCGAGACTTCGAAAAAATGATTTTGATCGCAAAATTAAGTGGGCAGTGCTATTAATGTTGAATCTATCCTAGTCGGAGAGGGGTACCACCAGATGAGCGAATCACACAAATACAAGGTGACATCCCCCAGGTTGGAATTTGCAAGGAAAGACCCACATGTAGGCTAGTTCAGTGTCTAGATTTCGCCAAATATTTCACCTTCAATTTTGCCGCCGTTTTCTATGTGACTGAGTGGAGTGTCCCCTCTCGATTAGGAGAGACCCTTTATCTCTCTTAGAATTAGCACAGAATTCTCACTCGCGTCGAGGATATTCTTCCTGTGGCTGCTCCTTCAAAAAAGGACTATTCTCATAAATTCAAGTTCTATCTCTTTCCACTAACACGGATAAAAGATAACACTAAGCTGACCTTTTTGGGATGCGCCACGCATTCTACTTCTACGTGATGTCGTGGAGATAATTTAAATGGGGATTTGACCTATACAATGAAATGCGGTGGCCAGTCGATGGACAAGTCAGTGCTTTGTCTTTTCTAAACAATATAAATATAAAACATGAGAAAATATAGATATTCAAAGAAGCAAAGAAAGATGTAAAGAGTTTATATGTTTTATTTTAACTTGATAAACGAAATAAAGTTAGTTAATAAAGATTAAAAGGTTACTTGCGCCAATATCTAGCAATCTCAGGTCCAATACCAAAACACCGACTAGGAAGTATGGAAGGCTTGGTTGACCTGAGCGCGGAATCCGAACCAAGGACCTGGTATCGGGTGCACGCGACAGTCGGTACCTCCTCCGACAGCACCTCCACGCGCCCACTATGTACCTTGAAGAAGACGTGAGGAGAGTGTATTTTGACCACTTGACCGCTTAGTGCCATCTGCTAAAAGTTCAAGGCAACGTCATGCGACCGAAGAAAAAGTGCCACGAATCGCAATGACACGTGGCACAGTGGAACAAGGCGCCGTCGACGCGTGCATTGAGTTCGAAGCCCGTACGCGAATGAACACCTGACGATTGCTCTGACGTTAAGATCTCGCTTCAGAGGTTACACTTTAAAGAAGTAGTTCTGGGCGCGTATAGCGCAGTCGGAGGCGGTGACGGCTGTTGCACGCACCCGATACCAGGTTCCTAGTTCAGATATCCCATCCTAGGCAACCAAGCCTTGTATCTCTCCGAGGTCGGTGAATTGGTAGAGAATTGCCTGGGAAGGATTCATCGGCTGGCGCATTCAAATCGCCTCTACGACATTTGGTAGAAGTGTGGAATGCGTGGCACATCCCAAAAGGGATTGAGTAACACCGATCTTTATCCTTTTGTTCTTATAGCTGAACCCCCTATAAGCACAGGAACATAAAGTATTTTTTAAGTAAAAGACCATATTTTTTAGTTTGAAGTCGGTCGAAGGGTGAAGCAGTGGGCTGAGGCGCCGTTTCTGAAGGCACTCGTCGAGCTGGGACGGAGTAAGCACCTTATCCCATACACTTGTGGGCTGCTAGAGCAGCTATGTATAAAGGGTGAAGGTCACCGTTAGTCAATCCTTTTGGAAAATGCCCATGTGTTCTACTTATCCACGCATATCGTGGAGGCGAATAGAATGCTTATTTCGTCTATACAATGTCTTTCGTTGGCCAGTCGATAGACAATCTCTAAACGACAACCAAACGTTTTTGAACGCGCCGTGAGCACGACCTTACAGTGAGGTCGTAGAAGCGATTGCATGGGTGGCAGACTAGAAGAATAACACTTTTACCGTCTCTGAGACGAAAACGTCTCCAGGAGCCGGATTCACGATTTGGTAAAGTGATGGGATAATGCTAATAGATAAGTTTAGCAGCAGAAGATAGTGGGCAGAGGACAAGCTTAGTGTTCGTGATATGATGTAATTCTACCCTACCGCTCACCCATCTCCACTCTGCAGTGCATTCCAGGTAAATAATGCTTCAATCTCTACCCTCTACCAGCGTAACCATGGGTAAACTAATTCACGAATCCGGCTTCAGATCTGCTTGGTAGGAGTTTTCTTGCTGTTACTACAAAAACGGGGGCGAGTGTAGCGCAGTCAGAGGAGGCGCCGGCTGTCGCGTGCACCCGATACCAGGTTCCTGGTTCGGATTTCCCGCCCAGGCCAACCATGCCTTCCATCACTTCGGGAGCGGTGAATTGGTATCAGACTTGTCGGGGAAGGATAGAGCGCTGACTTGTTCATCGGCTGGCCACCGCAAGTCATTGTATGGCCAAATACGCATTCAAATCGCCACCACGAATGCGTGGCGCATCCCAAAAGGATTGGATAAGGCCGTCCTTTATCCTTATCCTTACTATAAAACACAAAAATTTGGGGTAAATCTTTATTTGGCCCTTTGGGAACAAATTCCTCGTCGTTAAAGGCCAGAATCTGGTGCAAAGTTTAGTAATTAGGCAAGTGTGAGTATGAGTTTGGGGAGTAAGTCACTAAGTGGGCTCTAGGTAAGTAAGGTCTACGAATCAGTTAATAATCGATTTCGTATAGAGACAGTCAAGTGCATGGTGCATTCTTAAGAAGCTCTGAAGACATCGAGCCTCTAACCTTAACCTTTAACCTTAATCGCGGTCCTGCCTACGACTTCTGCCCCTAGAATATGTCGCCAAAAGTGGAGTTCGGTGTCCCCGACTGTCCTCTCCACGGTTACATTCCCTCGACACCTGTGTGGCAGATGTTCGACCGTCACAAAGATTGATGTGACTCGGTACAAAACCCATCACATGGCACAGAGTTTCTTCTGAGCGATGCTGCTCACCCAGACTTTGGAGACCAAAACCCTGCGACCAAACAACGAAACCCCACCACTTCCAAAGTGTGCAGAAGAGCGTCGATGATGACAATGGCCCTGAAGAGGAGACGCTGGGTCTCCCGGCTTCAGGCCTTCGAAACTCATCCATAAAATGCTGCGAGGCTCGTTGCCCTGAAGAGTTTCCAGCACTTCGGGCTAATCCTCTAAGCAGACACTTAGAAAGGTGCCGAACTGACGGAGCCTAGACCCACTCAAGTTAGGCATGCGTTCTCAAGCATACGAAATCGCTAACGTCAACTCAGGTCGGCCTGAAAAGGTCCGGCAAGGAGCGGATATTCTATATGGAATGACAGGATTACGCCCACTTCTTCGGGCCAAAATTACGCAGCGACGGCTATGAAGATTCATGCTGACCGAGCCTCATGTTCTTCTCTCTCAAATCTGTGATTCAGATAGAAAACGCATTCTTATCCACATATAAAATGTGGAGATCACACTCTTTTTTCGGGCCGAAATTTCTCAACGACGAACGACTCGCACTGCCCATTAAATTAGCAGCTGCTCTGGTAAAAAAATGTAAAAGCTGCCAATAAATAAGGAATGATCCTCCCATAGACTTCGGCTCCCGTAGTACCAAAAGGTTTGGGTTAACAAGGACAAAGAGGTGAACCTAAAATCGATTAGAGTGCACGTGAGAACCAGCGGCGCCCTCTACCAATTGCGCCACAGGCTCATCATGGCCATTATTCTTAACATTTCTGAAGACGGAGTACTTGAGCTCAACCATTTTTACAGTTAAGGATAAATAATTAAGATGTCAATTCCTTTGCTGGATACGCCACGCATTCGACTTCAGGGCGATTTGAATGGGTGGGTGCCTGGCTTATGTAATAAATTGCGGTGGCCAGGAGATGGAACAGACGGTGTTTTATTCTTTCCAGGCAATGTTCTAATTCACCCCAGAGGTATAAAATGCTTGGTTGACCGGGCGTGTTCCGAACCATGAATCGATTCGGGGTCCGTGTAATAGCCTACGCGTCCTCCGACTGCACCATCATGCGCCTACGGCTATAGTTAGCTATGGAAAATTTAAGAAAAAAAAAACATAGTGAAGATCACCGTAAAGGAAAAAGACAGCGGCAAGGACCTGAGCGAAAGATTCCCAAGGAATGCGCCATGCACTTCTCTTCAGGCCAATACTTCTAAATGACTCTAGAATTTCCGGAAATTCTGTACATCACAACAAGACTTCTGGAGACCTTTCAAAACCATCAACATGATTAACTTCCTCAACTATACAGCGACCACTAGAAGCCAGTCCTTTTGGTCTGCATAAGAGCCACATTCAATCGCGTAAAGCACCTCTCAGGCAGGATTTATGAGCCCCTTGGTCCCCATAGAGTTCGATGTTGTCGCTAGGGCATGCATCATCCGATGTTGAGCTGTCCCTGCAGTTCCTGAACGTTCTTCTTGGAAAAGATAGATGCTCTTTAAGCAACGCAGGCACCCAGTACTTAAGGGGAGAAATCCCGAATGGATTGGAAAAATGTGTCCTTCAAGGCGATAACCACGGTGTCTTGTTCCACTGTATCCACAAAAAGCCATTACCATAACCAAGCAGACGACCGCACCCACTTGGGGGTATGAGAGGGAATTCAACAAGGATTCCTAAGGCTCTACCCCAGTTGCCCGCGGTCCACAGCTCCAAATTCAAGCCTTAGATGCTGCTAATCAGTGACAATGCGTTATCATTCAACCTTCAGGGCAGGGTGTGACTTCTGGTCAACTACGCTCTCGACCCAGCCACAACCACATAGATCTATCTGTCCGGGGAACACATCGAAGCTTGTCGACCGCCGCCGGCGGCTGCGTCGCAACAGCCTTCGGTCGCTGTAATGTGTGTTGAGGTCGTAAGGTCGAACGCGCCGTTGGTGTGCGGCCATCCACTATAACACCTCATCGTCAGCCCTGGCTTGAAATCGGGGGTTCTGAGGAAGCGGAGATCCTCCTAGAAGTCCCCAGAAGCCAGAAGAGTCCTAGGAACCCTTACCTAAGAGCAACCCGCCAAGGTTGACCTCGCTGAAATTCTCTATGTTCCTTCAAAGTCCAGGTGCTACTTCGGCAGGTGGCCGTGCGTTCATAAATCAGACATAGGCGGCTGAAGGCTGAATGTGAGTGATGGATGAAGTGGCGCTCGATGAGAATCAATACGCACGGAATGCGCCGTGCACTTAGACGCCTAACAGGTCTGATTAAGGCAGTTCGAAGGAGATCGTTGGTTCAAGCATCGACAATATCTTAAGCAAGTTCAACGCAAACAGAAGGGTAGACTTGCCTAAACTCGGAATTAAATCATAAAACTTGAAATGGCCTAGAATCCCTACATAGGTCTGGCGACGATTAAAAACCAAAAGAAATATCAGAATCAAATCAAAAGCATGAGGAACAATCTATATGGTTGGGAGGATCAGTTTTCAATTACAGACCTAATTGAACCTCATCTTAACCCACAAATTCTGGTTTGGGTTAAGATGAGGTTTTACAGACCCTTGAATGAAATCTTTTTTTCCGAACCTTAGTATTCGGTTAGAGCAGCTCTTAACACATTGACGACAATATGAGCCAACGGTGGCTCATACCTTTTCGCGCTATTTTTTGTACTCCTGCCGTTGTTTTTTATAGATGTTTTCTCTGTTCCCTAATTACTTGTAATAGGAGAATGTACGACAGGAATAAACAAGAAACTTGTCTTTGCTTTCATTAGATATATCGAATTAAAAATGATTACTAGGAAGGAGACCAATTTTCAATAAGATCAATTCAAATCGGTATTTCTTTACCTAGCTTCTTCCAAGAGGGTTATTTGGAGTGCTGATAACGAATCTGATTTTTTTTAAATTTAGGCCGATTACGGTAGGTTACGGTAGGTACGGGTAAGTAAGGCTGCCGGAGTCGTGGTCACCGATTTCGCCCAAACTTCGCCTATAGGGGTTATTTGGGGTGCTGATCACGAATCTGACATCCGCTTTTGGTATTACGGTGGAGTAAGGTAGGTTACTGTAGGTACGGGTGAGTGCGGCTGTCGGCGATTACCCGTACCTACCGTAACCTACTACCATACTCCACCGTGATACCAAAAACGGATCTCAGATTCGTAATCAGCACCCCAAATACCCCCCCCCCCCTCCCCGGGATACGTTTGGGAGAAAACGGTGGTCATGACCTCGACAGCCTTAGTCACCCGTACCTACCGTAACCTATCGTATCGGCCGAAATTTTATAAACGGATGTCAGATTCGTGATCAGCACCCTAAATAACCCCTCTGGTTAAAGTTCGATAGAAGACAGCACGTAAAACGAAAAAGTGGTCCGCGAAGGACATTATGAGCCACCGGTGGCTCTTAGCGCTCGCGTGTCCCATGCGGCTTTTTGCCGCAAAACGCGATTGTCGTCAATGTGTTAGGGGAAACGATGCAATAATCGTTAGCTTTGTTACATTCGATGCAGCAAAAGAAAACAAATTAGCACGATATTTACACAGCTTTACCCTAAGAAACAACTGGGATTTCAAAAGAAAACCTGTTTCTAACTCAATTTTAGCATTTAGCATTTATGGCGCATTCGAAACTATGGCTTTAAGAATTAAGCTTGAAATATTCTTGCTAATTTCTTTAAAACGTGCTATTCTTGAATTTAAACCTAAAGCTGCTTTTTCTTCTGTCATAGCATCTAACCCACATATGGGTTAGTTGACAAGAGTTTCACGAGAGTCAGAAGTTTGAGAGCTGGTGTGAATTACGAACGATGCTTGAACAAAGCCAACAAGCTCAGAGAGCCTTTGGCTAGAAATTCGGCTCCTAATCGCGCATGTGGGCGGCATTGGACGGCGGGAACAAAGCAGCCAAGGGTCAGGCTGCATCGAATGAGCGTACCATTTAGACGTATACGGTCGGTGCTACGATTGGTTATGATTGGCTGGCGCGTTTCCACCTTTCAGTGCTGTTCACATTCGCGACATGGACCGAAATTCGCGTGATTTTTACGGTTGTAAGTCCGCGAAAGGAACGTGCTGTCCCTCAGGTGACCATGTATGACTGTGTAGCATATTTTCAAGGCGGGTAGTTAGTATAAATAGGACCCAAACGAATCATTTTCGGATATCCGATCGGTTACATCCGATCCGAATCAACCAGAAATCCAAAGCCCAAAATCCGCCCGTATCCAAATCATCCCAAAACCAGGATTCCGCAAAACTAGCGTAATCCGAATCATCCAATTATCCGAAGATTTTCGATCGGATCCAATGAAGACTCGTCAGTCCTTATGTTTCACCAACTGACAGGAAGAGAGTGAACAACCTTCTATAGATCCGGAATGCCTTCGGTTGAAATATTTCGGCCTGCTTCCGGAACTATATAGCTATTCCTCTCGCTCGACAATTTTATAGGGGTTTTAGAGCGATCTCACGACGTTGTAACAGGCGATATGTAGTCACTTCAGATCGGAAGCGATTTCTTTGCGAGTTCGTCGATCGAAACGACGGCAACATCTCGCCGATCGAAATGACGGCAACATCGACACCATTACAATCCCGTGCAACAAGTCAGCCGGCCAGCGAGACGGACAGCTCGCTGCTGCAGTCACGTCGATTATGATTAAGAAGTGTTACACACATTGCGGAGAGAAGGCAGAGCGCCGTCGGCTCCCGCTCGGCTGGCTGGGAGGCACGACGACGTCACCGTCTTCCGTGACTCAACGGCAGAAGCTTCACATACCGACTCTGGTCTGACCATCAACGAGCATGGTGCTTCTAGAGCCTTTTCTTAAAAGATCCCCAAAGGAGCGCATGCTCCTCCAGCTGTTCTACAATTTCACGCGGCCCTAACTATACGCTCGCCGTCTCACCTATCAAATCCTCGCCCTAATTAGGCGACCGAGTCGGCTGTAAGGAACACCACTACCCCTTAATCCCCGGCTGTTCCACGCGCCACAGAGCAGCGGCTGGCTGGCCAGACGTCCACACTGTACTCGAAAGGGCTTAACCTAACATAGACAACAGACTCGCCTCGTCTCGGTCACCTCTCTCCCCGGCCAGCTGTTGCTCGGTGTGAGCCGGACTACTGAGTTACCTCATATGGGTCGAGCTACAATTCGACTATTGACTCATTGGTTTCGGCGACAATAATGAATCCTCTAGCGGTGTTTTGATTGAGATCCGAGGTTTTACAGACCTTTATTGGCTAACGTTCGACGGTATCGCCTTCTTCAGAGCCTTAGAGGAAGCCGGACTCACTCATCGGTCTGTAGCAGGGTAGCAATGAGGCCACAGGCGCCCCAATCAAAATGCCAAGAATAATGGACCCATTGGGAAGTCGGCAGTTTTTACGACAAGACTCAGGGAAAGAACCATGGAGCCTTTTTAAGTGGGAGGAAGAGCAGTCGGCGGAGGCGCCGAGTGTCTTTGCTTTCCTGCGTAGGCCAGCCAAGCCTTGCATATCTTCGGGGTCGGTAAATTGGTACCGGACTTGTCTAAGAACTTGTCCGGCAACGGCAAGCTATTGTATAGGCCGAATTTGCATTCAAGCCTTTACGATATCCGATAAAAGTAGAATGCGCGGCGCATCCCGCAGAGAGGTTGACTATCGCCGACTTCTACCCTTATTTGTTAATGGATCTATTAGAAGGTGGATAGCTTTTTCCCTACAGATTACGGGGAGATTCAAGAAAAGGAAAAGGAAAGCACGTTTAAGTGGGACTTCCCATGAAGGTGATTGCAGTCAATCGATACGTATCGGCCAATCGATTCCGACCCTATCTTATGCCCATACCGAGCGTGGGTAAGTGATCTAACTCTGCCTCGTCCCTCACGCCCCAACCAGTTTCTAAATTAGGACTCAGGTTATTCTTTGGCTTAACGGGGCAGGTTTTCCCAAACACTAACGCTTTACCTGCAAAGCTTTACTGAAATCAATACCTTTGACCGGTTCTAGTTGTTAATGTGTCCTACATAAGGAGGCGGGGATAAACTGAACCAATCAAGCCACATCGAAAGAGCATGTTACTTAGAGGGGCTGATTGCTTGTTAGAGATCTCACGCCATGTAGGCCACACTGACGACTTGTATTAAGATAATCTTTGACATTTCGACTCTCAGAGTAGTCGTGTCCTACATCCAGTGTTCGGTAACCTTGATATAAACCCATTCGTCATTCTATCACCTTGAAGTGAAAGTCATCAAATTTGTCATGGTCTCTAGGGATGTTCGGTACTTGTCGCGACTGCGGCCTTCGAAGGGGGATGAGGGGGAGGGGCTAGGCGGGATGGCGCCAGCGAATCAGGTCAGCGACCGTCCATACCCACCTGGGTGGCAGGGCTACATAATCGATGAGATCAGATACGTCTTCCTACGCTCCTCCCGCGCAGGTCTCATTACGGCCTCACTTCCGACTAGTATAGACCAAATACGCACCCAAGTTGCTCCCAGAGAAAGAGAATGCGTGGCGCAACCTACAGAGGAAATCATTAAAACCCATTTCTGTCCCTTTCATCCTATCAATAACGCCCTTAGGAGCCACATGGTTGTGGTGGTTCGCATGCATTTAAGAGACTAATTGACGTGGTCAAATCTGGTACATGTCGTCAATGTGGCCTACATAGGAGGCAAGAATGCATGACACCAACGTGACCCATCGAATGAGCGTGCTTCCCAGAGCAACTGTGTACTATCGGTGTTCTAACATTGATTGCGATCGGATAACAGCTTTCCCATGTAGGCCATAATAACGACTAGTATCCCTTGAGCAGATTTTATTTAAATAGTGCACAAATTCTTCTCGTACTTTTGAATATTTGGAGGAAACGAAAGAGAAAAATGAGCTCTCTATTCGACATCATAGAAGATATGTCCGTTGGGCGCGTGTAGTGCAGACGGAGGAGGCGCCGACTGTCGCCTGCACCCGATACCAGGTTCCTGGTTCGGATTTCTCGCCCAGCCCAACCAAGCCTTCCATCCCTTTGGGGTCGGTGAATTAGTACCAGATTTGTCTGGGAAGGATAAAGCGCTGACTTGTTCATCGGCTGGCCACCGCAAGTCATTGTGTGGCCAAATTCGCATTCAAATCGCATCTACGACATCCCGTAGGAGTAGAATGCGTGGCGCATCCCAAAAGGGATTGAGCAACACCGTCCTTTATCCTTTATCCTTTATATGTCCGTTAATTTTTCATGACGTTCGCGCCTAGCACTTCTTCAGCTTTCCTAATTGGGAGGGTGTTGCAGAAATGTATGCAACACCGGGTGACGGGTGTTGTACTCCTACCAAACTAGGATAACACCGATTCCTAGGCAAAAATTACGTGAAGCAGCCAGAACTACAGGCGCCAGACGAGGTGATGGGACGGTAAGATAGAGGCGATATTGCGCACATTCAGAATGACATCTCTCTTAGCTAGATGAGCGCCAATTTTTCAACTTAGAATGCTTTGCATCGGAAATGTATGTGATTTATCGGAAATGTTAGTAACATTGTTCGATGAGTAGCTGAGTCGAGTCTGATTCAGAATAACGCAGTGAATTGTGACTCATATATGAGTCATTTGACCTTTGCGGTGGTTTTCCTCAGTGTTAGAAGCCTTTACTAAAGAAGAGTAGACGATTACTCCTTGTGAAGAGCAAAGGTAGGCGTGAATTAATCTGTCCATGGAGCGCGCCACGCACTCTTTTTCTACTGGACATCATGGATGAAAGTTTATTTGGCATCTGTTCAACGCTAACACATGGATAAAGAATTGATTTGATGTAGAAAAGTAGCATCGAACCATGGAGCAAGCAAAAATCAGCGCTTTCTCCCAAATGCAACATAAGAGCACACAGATTGTGCAAAAATTTGTGCACTGTATGCCTTTCTTTAACTCACTTAGAGGTTTGTGCACAGTAGGTTCCTTCCATAGGTTTACAACCGCTAAAATCACATGATGTTCAGCCATGCGCGAGTGATGGTAGCATTGGGAGGTGGGAGCGATATCCTAACCAATCAGAACAGCGACCGAACACGCTTCGCCCAATGAGGGTACCGACTGTGCAAGCCGTCCCTCAATGATAAGATGCGTTCTGATTGGCTACTGCGTTCTCACTCCACAACGCTATCCACGTTCGCGACTAAGACCGGTTTGGAATAGGCAGAAAACTTGAAAGCCAGAATGTTCGAAGTGTGGTTAGGTGGACCTCCGAGTACTTGCCGCAAACGTAGGCAGACGGGGAAGTGGGGACGTATCAATAAGGAGCATCGACGGAGTAGACTGAGTCACTGGCACATGTTCGATCGGTGCTCTGATTGGTTGGAGCACTCCCGCTCGCAATGCTACCCACATTCGCGACATAAAGCTTCCTTCACCTTTAAAAGAGAATGTGTCCAATGGGAAGGGCGAGTAGCTCAACGACAGTTACCAGCCCTCTACTTAAGGAAACGGAAACCTTGGTAAACAAACCCATGGGTGAGGCTCGGCCGGAAATGTGTATAGCGCCGCCGGTAGGAGGAGCCGATGATTGCCGCGGACCTACCTAGGTAGTTAAGTAGATCTATGTTCACTCGCACCCAGATCAGCCAAGGCTTCTATCGGTCCGAGCATTGTATGGAAAGAAAAGAACGTCGAGCTGCTCATGGAAGTAACTATAGAGTCCATATAGGCACTCAATGTGTATTTTAGAACGCGTAGATTAGTTCAACACCAGGTGAAAGCAGAATGCGTGGCGCAACCCGAACCTCTAAGGGTAGAGTGCGTGGTCTATTTCAGAAACACATAGTTCGACGTCTTCTTTTATAATATTCGCAGCGCTGCGTTATAGAGACGATTCTTTCTATGCGATAAGGCATTTCGTATCTGTCCTAGTCGGGAGGGGGCAACTGTGAAGTGTCAGTTGCTTACCGTATCCTCATGCCGCACAACCGTATCCCTTAAATTCAAAGGAAACCCGTTTTCTCATAGAGCAGCAGCTGAAGCTCTCGTAGAAGCTTACGCAAGCGATTGGAGACGCAGATCACCACATGTATGCCCCATCCAATTAGGATAAATACGGCATTTTGGACGAGTGGACAACGTTTAGAAATATATTTTAATCTTGAAAATTAAAAATAACAAAAATTGTACAGGTTGACTATCAGAGATAGTATGCTGCAGCAGGCAAGGGCAGTAGGAGTAGTCAGGCCCAAAAATAAGAATTTTGAGAGCTGTGTCTAAGGAAGTAGCTAGACAACTGAGCTACAGAAGTCTTCCTTCCAAGGCTTTCATGACGTAACAATAATCTTAAAAATAAAATTTCTCCAATTTTTGCCATCCCTTATATGAACCAAAGGTATTCGAAGCACTTTTGAAGGCCTAGGTTTACCATCGATAAATAGGCATAAAAAATCATCAGAAAATTCTATTTTCTTTTCGATTTTTTAGCGACTCAGTTGCGCGATCAATACTACTCATGGCTAGTTGTTATTCTGACACCTCGTCGTGTCAGAAGCCGTGCTTCGGATGGTTTTTTTGGCGCGGGGCAGTTGGGCGGACAACGCGCCAGCTGTGTCAGCCGGCCAGGTCGTTAAACCGTCAGCATATGTTTGGAAAAAGACGCTGGCTGGACGGTTGCCGACTACCGAACGAGGAGGGGAACTCGTAGATCACTTGAGAGTTTCCTGTAGCGCATATGGGAAACTCCAGGGATTTGGAGGCCCATCAGGGGTTTAATTAAAGCACGGCGTATCCCCCACACACAGCTGCCGCTATCACAAATAGAAGGGACGGTGGATGCCATCGGGTCGGCCGACGATGAACGGCCGATCGCTGCGTAATTCATTTTGTACGGATGAAATCGATCAGGGAATGCTACATGGGCAATCGATGACTAGATAGGATGAAGCTGCTCCTAGCCTTCAGACGTGGGCCCCGTACAGATTCTGGAGGTGTTCCCTAAAACCCCAGAGGACTTATCGTTGGGCAGCTGGTGCCCGGTGTCCTTTAGAAGCTTCTCAATTTGTCAAGATAACTTCGAAGATAAGAAGACCACAGACGGCTGTGACATGAACGACGTTAAGCTCCTGCATACAAAAACACGACGACCACGAAGCGAGAGAAAAGTGAAGAGAAATGCAATCAATAAAATCAATCAAATAATCAATAGCTACATAAATCAACAACGTCAACGAAAGCCGACTGACCTTGTTCTCGAGAAATCGTCGGCTTATACCAGTATTTGGAGGTGTCCTTGACGAAAACCGGATGATGATGGATGATCTCGGACGTGTCTGAAAGCGAAGATCCATCTTGAATTTTTTAGAAAAAAATCAACATTTTTTTAGGGAGCATAAGAGATACCTGAGCTGCTGTGCATGGGGCTACCTCTACTACTTCTGGACAATTAGGAAACACGAATCGATCAAATGTTTTAGGAACGGCCGAGCGACGCGGAGACGTGCTGTTGCACGCCACATGCTGCTTCGGACCGCAGTAAAGAGCGATCGAGAACGTGAGCGAACGAGAGCCGTGGAGAGAGAGCGCTGAGGAGGAGCGGTGTGTATCTGATTGACTGACTGAAGTCCGACTCAGGGTCAAGCCTAAGAACTCTCCTAAAATCTGAAGAACCTACTACTTTTCCTCAGCGACGCCTGAAATGACGTAATCGGCTGTGGCAGGGCGGTGGCGGTGGCGGGTGTCGGTGACGACGAGCCGGCTTCGGACCCTTTGGCAGGACTTCTGGAGCTCTCGGTGGTGCCATGTAGGACGGGAGTTTCGTCCAGCAGGGCAGGACTACGTAGCACCGACGAGCGCTCGGACGAGCAGCCGGACGACTCGGACGACGCCAGTGACACGTCCGAGATGTCGCGCGACGACTTCAGCCGTAGCACGACGGCTTCCGACGGACCGGCTTGTTGGCAGGAGGCCATCGAGAACGCCCGCTGAGACGGCGACGGAGCCGGGATTCAGAAGCGAACAGAAGACGTTGAACGTGCAAACGACGACCGAGATCGAGCGTGAGCGGCGGTGAGTGAAGCCCGATGCCACGCCCCAGCGGAAGGGGAGGAGAGTGTGAGTGTGTCAGATGGCCCTCCCACCGCGCTACCGCGACCACCACAAGGCCGTCGGGAGTGATAAGTTCGGCGGACAGTTGCGGACGGGCAGCTGCAGGGAGCAGGAAGTTCCCAGATGCCTTCGTAGCTGCTGCGAAAGAAGTAACAGACCAGATGGAGCGCATGCAACCGCTGCATGCAACCCACAAACCGCGCTTTAAACTGCCTGGGTCGCATAGAACTTTACAACCTGAGGAGCCGCTGGTTAAGCGAAGAAGTGCTACGAAGGGGGTTCGGCGACGAACATCCCAGTAATCCTTCCATGGGTTAAGCGGTCCGTTTCGGACAACAAGCTGCGCAAGTTTTTCATCCCCAGACTGAGGAAACGGTTTGGAACGAGACCGTCATTGAGCACACACGAACTGGAACTTGGACCGAGAGAAAACCTCCTCGAATCTAATCACTCGGCCGCGACTAATGGAAATGGATTGCTACGGTTGCATCGGAGCTTGCCCCGGTTTTTTGACGTTCGGTTCCTACGAAGTCATGGATTTCCTGGAGAAACAGCTCCACTCCACTCCATCCCTATGTCCAGCCTTATTGCTGACAGCTCTAGATGGGCTATAAAAAGAAGAAAGACGTCGCTACACAATCCTGTTTGGGATGGGCCATGCATTCTACTTCTACGCGATGTCGTGGAGGCGATTTGAACACGGCCAGATTTGGCCATAAAATGACTTGCGGTGGGCAGCCGATGAACAAGTCAGCGTTGTATTCGTCCTAGACGAGTTCGTTTCTAATTCATAGAAATCGGAGGGATGGAAAACTTGGCTGGCGTGGACGGGGAAGGAACCTGGTATCGAGTGCACGCGACAGCCGGCACCTCCTCCGACTGCGCTACACGTGTCCCTAGTTGGACCGTATGTGACTTAGAATCCCCAACGTAGGGCAATGGAAAACAGCAAAGGCGAGGATAATTCTGAGACCCCTAGCGGCTAACTGCAGATGAACTTATAGGGAAGTGGAAGTGCGACTAATCGCCGTACGATTCACGGATTCATTTCGACGGTAGGCGACAGGTGACCGGAGCTTCAGCCAGTGGTGAGCGGCATTTCACCGGTAGTTCAACAGGATTGTACGATTTTGTTTTGCAGGATATATACAAAGATATACCATTGCCAAGTCAAAATGGACAGTTTTCAATTCAAACAGGGCACTCTATGAAGCGAGCTTGACGCCTTTGAAATCAATCTGAACATCTTCCAAATGAATCATGCGTCTTCCAGATCAAACTAGAGTCTCTCCGAGAAAGTTGGTTGTAAATTGTAATCTAGTTAGGTAATTTATTTGTAACTTATTTAGTAATCTGGTTTAAGGAAGAATTAGTAGTACAACCTTCTTCGATTTTTTTAAAGAATTGTCTGCTTCAACAAATAAACACGCTATACTATATAGTTACAGAATGTATTGTTGCGATCAAAACTCTTGCGCCAGGCGGAACTCGAACTCGCACTTACTGCTTCCCTGGCAGCAATGCTACGTCTTACGCCACCGGCGCTGTCTAACCGCACCTAACATCCGCGATATCCTCGAGGGCTGTCAGTATCCAATCGTAATATCGGGATAGTATAAGTCATATCATCGCTGCCCTGAAAATAGAAGGTGCGGTTACGAGTCCCGCCTGGCGCAAGAGTTTTGATCGCAACAAAACATCCTGTAACAACATACAGCCTCTCTACCAGCCGTTTCAGGCTTTAAAAAATGTGTTAAAGCTTTGTTAGACAGCAAACACACTCTTTAAAATGTGTAAAAATTTTATTTTCCAAGAAAAAAATATAGATGAAAATTTGTCGTAAATCCTAGGAAGGCAGCAATCGTTTGTTTTAAAAGAAAAAATTGCGCCATGCAATGACTAGCTCGTTGCGATTTCTATTCGATTGGCAGCAAAAATTCTGTTTGTACCCCAAATATGTAGCATCCATATTCAAAGTTTGAGCGAAATCGGTGATCATGCCTACGACAGCCTTAGTCACCCGTACCTACCGTATTCTACCGTACTCCACCGTAATACCAAAACGGATGTCAGACTTGTGATCAGCACCTCAAATAACCCCACCGACAAAGTTTGGAGAATTTTTTTCGACCTCTCCTCAAAACCCCTGGTGAAAGTACAAGCCGAAGACTTCAAACTTCAGAAGGAGCTAAGCGTACCTCTAGAGGTGGGTTCTTCAGCGACCATGAACCGAACGGGCACGCTCTGCATTCTCATATTCTAGGAGGGGGAGGGGACTAAGGAGCCGACTTGCAATCGCTGGTCATGCCAGTCTTTCTAGCAGGTCGCAGAAGACCGCAGGGCGAAGATAGCTTTTCTGCCCTGTAGCTAGAGCTCTTCGATTTTTCTCAGAAACAGGCTAAGGCTTTACCCTAAGAGTGCTTCACAAAAACAAGCGTATCCAAAGCGCTCTTGTTTCGGTCTTTCTGCTAGAAGTTCCGAAACTCCAGAATACTGACTCGCTCTCTAAACCAGGCGCATTACACCAGTAGCTCGGCTTTAGGTCTTCCGGCAATATCTTCACACAAAAGGCGCACTCCTCGTAGATTCTATAAAATGCTCTGAAGCTGTGCTTCCACTCAGAGTCTTCACTGCATAAGAGGAATCCCATCGGAGCGCTTCTAATCGAATGAGGCCCGGATTCGCGTAGCTCAGCTGACTTTTCCGCGACGGATGTGCCCTAAGCCTAAGATTCGATTAGTACTTCAGATCGATTCTGGAAAACGTTCTTTCACCGAATAAATTGCCAAAAGGAAGGCCTCAATGTTAAGGTTAAACTCGGGATTGGAACCGGAGCAGTTGGACAATATAACTTAAGAATATCTGTGGAGGGTGTATCTCCTGGCTAATGGATAAGCTTCACACAACCAACAGATGACCTAACCTATGCGACTTTCGAATATGAAAGGGACTTCCCGAAGGAAAGGCAGCATCTACTTGTATTTGGTTGTAACGAAATAAATGGCACTGAACCACTGTAAATTTAAACAGTTAATATCTCGGCTTGTAGGCAAGTTTATTAATCGATATAAAAACCTTCTGATTCTACACATCTTTGCCAACGTGACACAAGCTTTTTTTACCCCAGTAGCATAAAAATCAGAAGTTCTGGAATTGACGAACTCTTCGAAGGCGCTTTCGGCATCCTGTTAGTATTTGAATATTTTCCCTACCAAGAAGTCACCAAGATGCTTGAAGAAATGGTAGTCTGTTGGGGGAGAGGTCGGGAGAAAACGGAGGATGTGGTAGAGTCTCAATGCTCAGCTCATTCAATTTCTGCAACGTCATTCGTGCTACATGGGGGCGAGCATTGTCGTGCAGAAGGAGAACTCGCCTTCGGTTTACCAGGGCCGGCCGGATATCCTTCAACTTTTTCATCATTTCTTCAATTTCAATGCAGTACTTCTCTGCCGTGATGGATTCACCGGGAGGGAGGAAGCTGTGGTGAATAATTCCCAGCGAACACCACCATACTGTCACCATTACTTTCTTTTGGTGCAACTCCGGCTTCGCAAAAACCTTGGGGCTCTCATCGCTGTCCACCCACTGTGCCGATCGTCGCCTGTTGTCGTACATTATCCATTTCTCGTCACAGGTTACGATGCGATCAAGGAATGGGTCCGTCTCGTTCCGTAGAAGCAGTGCGGACGAGATCTCATATCGTCGGTTTCTTTGCTCCTCAGACAGCTCGTGAGGCACCCATCTTTCCAGCTTTTTGGTCTTTCCAATTTCCTTCAGATGCCGGACAGCTGTGTTGTGACTGACCCCAAGAACCTTCGCTATCTCCCTGGTGCCTTTGTGTGGATCCTCCTCTACCACATCTCTCAGCTTGTCCTCATCAACATCACTATGCCTCCCACGACCTTCATGTTCTTCCAAGCCCTCATCTCCATTCCGGAACTTCTGATACCAATGATACGCCGTCCTAATTGTGGAACATCCTTGACCGAATGCGGCGTTGATCTTCTCGTCCGCCTCCTTAGCTGTAGTGCCCAGCTTGAATTCATACAAGTAAATGCCTCGGATTACCCTTTTGTCCATCTGCAAAAAAGTCAATAAAACTCTAAAGTTTTCCCACTTTTACATAGAAAATTTGGTACTCACCGGTAGAGCAAAGTTTGCGCTTCTAAACGATATGCCACATGTTACGGTTTGTTCTTGATCAAACGCGTAAAGACGCGCCAAAAAATGGCGCGAGCCAGTGCCAGTTAATTCGTTACAACCTAATATTTGGCTTTCTCCCAGCTTCGAACGTCTACCTTTCCTAACCAAATAAGTCAATCATTTTGCTTCCGCTTCAAGAACGAACGACGTCGGAGGAAAATTACCGGAAGGGAAAACTAGGGCATAAGGCTTTTCACCTTGGAGAATAGTAGTGATTGAAGCTCGTCAACAATTGGCACCTCGGACAAATAAGCCCGTTCTTGGCGCAGAACAAGCATCCCCTTAAAGTTCCAATGTAGCTAGACCGCTTCTAAAAGAAGAAATGGATGGAATCGAGTTTCCATCCTAGGGAAGGAAACCTGAAGTCCATTCCGAGTCATTTTCTTTCTAAGCTTGAATAGGAGAATTCGTTCAAGTTCACTTCGTCTCCATGATTCCGCATCGAAGAAGAATTCATGGCGCAAACAAAAACAGTTAGGCAGCGTCCACTTCTTTCAAGGGAGCTAGTCTCCGTTCTAGAGCTGTAGATGTCTCCAGAAGACCAGTTAGTGCCCAATTCCGTAAAGGTTGTTCCTTAGAAGATTTCCAGCGCCGTCAAATGCACCAGCGAACAACAAAGTGGACAACGTCACACGGTCCCGTCGAGTAAGCCAACTAGACATTGTTATCGCTTCATTTTTATTTTACTGATCCTCATAGCTTCCTGACGTATCTAGAGCATGTACTAAGCCCATAGCAGGATCGCTGAGGTGTATAGCGTCAAAGTAGGAGGCAACGATCACGAGCAACCTCGATCTCAAGTTCAGTTCTCCATGTTAGAGTCATAAACTCTCAAGATCCTCTGGGAGCAACGAACGAGGAGTGGAACAAGAACTTTCATGAACTGGAGGACATGGCACACTCCATGAACTACTTCACCCTCGATGAGAGCTTGTGCTGGCTCCTCAAAGCAATACACTCAGCACTGTTTCCGACATCGGTCATTCAAGAGAAGCTTCCGGAGACAGTAGAATCATCCACTCAACGAATTCGAAAAGTGGGATGCACGGCGCAATCTCAGAACTCACGCAGATGTCCACAGCACTTAATTCGCTTTACTACTCTGTCTCTTCCCTGGGTAAACACTAAAACGCTGTACTGGGCTCGACAAGGAGGTCGATGATAAGTAAATAACTGGGGAAGGTGGTGCATTAGCAGGAGGCGCCGACAATGAGCAACTTGGACTTAAGGTTCAACTCCAGACTTAAGGCCGAAGAATCGCTGGAACAAAGCGCTTAACTCCGGAGGTAATCTCATGCTTTTCCACTTTTCTCTCCTTTACTATACAGGTGAGGAAAGCTATTAGAGGTTGCCTTAAAAAATCAGAATACATGGCGCACTCCAAGGAGGGACCAACCCGGATTGGCCGATTGACGTTCTCTATCTTTGGACGAGAGATACGATATAAGGATGAAGGATAAATGAGCGCGTTGCTGAATCCTCTTTGGGATGGGCCACGCTTTCTACTTCTACGGGATGTCCTGGAGGCGATTTGAATCCGTATTTGGTCATTGAATGACTTGTGGTGGCCAGTCGCTGAACGAGTCAGAGCTTTACCCTTCTTAGACGGGTCTGCTACCAATTCACCGATCCGGTGGGATAAACATCTCAGTTGGCCTTGGAGGGAAATCTGAACCAAGAACCTGGTATCTGGTGTACGCGATAGCCGGAATCTCTTCCGACTGCGCTACACCCGCCGCTGGGTAACCTGAGAGCGCAGGAGAACATTCCAGGTTAGCCATACCCCTCCAAGCATTTTAAGTTCAGTTCAGCTTCTCCCACCTCGTTCTGCTCCACCTTAGCGCTTACTATTATACTATGGAACTTCTAGTAAGGTAGCACTGAAGATGGATGTGGTCGGCGACCTCTTCCCCCACGACTTAGTGCACTTTGAAATTACAACGGAACTAGTTTTCGATGTGGTTGTCAGAGACGAATTCGTGGCGGATGGAAAAACGTATCAACATAGACTGAATCATCGTATCAAATCGAAGTCAGATGACTGACGCTTCGGAAGAAATTCCAGAATGCCACGTCGCACGTCAGCACTAATTAGAGCAAGAAACGACGACGAAGACTTGAGCAGGTTTCAAGCCGGAGACGTGTAAGACAGCTTTGGGAGAAGACACAGCAGTCTCACTGGTCTACGGGTTTCAGCCCGTGGATGTCCATTGAGGATAAAGAGCTCTAACCACAAGAAGAGCTAGGGTAAGGAAGTGGCCGAAGAATGATGGAAGGAGCTATTGTAAGGGACTTCCTTATTAGACAAAGCCGATGATTATCGAACGAATGAATGAACGAATAAAATCGATGTCGAAAAAATTCGAACGAATTAATGAACAAATTTATTCGACTCGAAAAACGCTGGGTGAATGAATTTTTTCGCCCTTATAATGGAATGGTTGAAAATCGAACAAGTTCCATTTTTTGCTTATTCGAGTATTCGAATAGTCGAATAATTTGTTGGAATCAGCTTCTGTGCCCAAAGATTTATAGTTTACTCGAATAAAACTATCCTATTTCCGAGTAATATTCGAATACGGCTCCCTTTATCTACTCGCTTTACCCCTTTGGGCGCGGGTAGTGCAGTCGAAGGAGGTGCAGGCTGTCCCCTACACCCGATACCAGGTTCCTAGTTCGGATTTTCCGCCCAGGCCAACCAAGTCTTTAATCTCTCCGGCGTCAGTGATCGGTGCCAAACTCGTCTGGAAAGGGTAAAGTGCTGATTCGTTCAGGGCTGGCCACCACAAGTCATTGTATGGCCAAATACGGATGCAAATCTCCTCCACAACCGAGAAACAGAAATCCCGTAGAAATAGAATGCATGGCTCATCCCAAAAGAGACTGAGTAACGCTGTCCTTTATCCCTTCATCCTTTACAGGTCACGGTAGGACAGCATCTTGCGCTTTCATGGCCATGGTCCACCGCGGATCTAGGTTTAGCTGGAATATGGAACTACAGCGCGAAAAAGGAGCCAGAAAACTCGTCCTTACAACAGAGCACCCCACCCTAACACGTATGGCACTCGAGGGGCTTCCTATGTTCAGGTCCAATGTCGGCGACCCTTGAGGATTCTCGTTGTTCTCCTAGGTTCGCCAACTCCACAAGGAGAGCTCAGCGCTAGATGACTCGACGCACTTCCTCTTCTGTATGTCGACGACGAGGCGACGTCGTCTAATAAGGCGTCGTCGTCTTCGTCGTCATCGTCATGAAAAGGTCGGTGTTGACAGAGGTTCGACATTTCTATGTTGACCCAAACACCGCCGAACAATAGGCGAGATGACGACGACACGTGACGCTCTCAGTCGGTTAGAACCACGTATCACTGCCTCCAAGCTTCGATCGGGATGCAGAGGGGCTCCTGGGACGTTGGGAGTAAGACTGTGTGTCATAATTAAAGGGGAAAGTCAGCCTTATTTCATTCCTTTGCGGGATGCGCCACGCATTCCACTCCTACCTGATGTTGTAGGCTCAATTTGAAGGCGTTTTGGTCTACACAATGACTTGCAGGTGTCAGCCTATAGGCAAGCCAGTGTTTTACCCTTTAAAGACGAGTCTGGCATCAGCTCGACCTTGGAGGGAAGAAAGGCTTGGCCGGAGTGGGGTATTTGAACCAAGATCCTGAGATCAGGTGCATAAGACACTCGGCGCCCCCTACGACTGCGCTACCACGCGACAAGGATCATAGTCATGTAGAAGTAAACTTCTAAATATTCGGCGAACCATCTAAATGTATGTACAGTTCACCGGCACAGGGGATCAGACCCAATAGTACAATTCGATCGATGATCAATAATCGATCGGTTGACCGGGTGAAATATGTGAGATCGCCTGCGTTACCTGGTCGATACTGATAATTTTCATAACGGTACGCTGTCCGGAAACCGTGGTATAAATTCCGAACTGTATTCTTCTTTTTTCACCTAGTGAATGGATCGATATCGATCGATTTTCGTACAAATTCGATCTATTGAGGCGCCGACGACGCCAGAACAATAGTTTGTTCATAACAAATTGCTTGCTTTTCTACCAACACCAAACCAATCCATATTGTGTTCGAATGTTCAAGCATCTCTTGGGTTTTTTTGCGAGTAATTGTAATCACTTACACAGCTAAATAAATACGTAATATTGATTTTTCTCTGAAGCAGAATGAAGTCAGGTATTATATAAAATGGTCAAACCGGTGTTGGTTTGTTCGATCGAGTTTTTCACAGATATTCACGTGACCCGTACCATAAATAGTCAACCACGAGTAGAAATCGATAATATCGATCAGCATTAGTCATTTAATCGATATGTTTACAGGTTCTGAAGCCCGTCCACCGTCTAACATATTCATGTGACTGTCAACCCTTAGCAGAGACCGATCGCTGCCGATCGAAATCTAAAGCTGGATCGGAATCTGGTAGACTCGGCAGACCGGACAGATGCAGAGACAGACGAACAGACTGACAAACATTAGCTCTTTGTATACAAGTAGAGGCTATGCAACTCAGTCACTGGACCAATGGACGATCGGCCTTCTGAACAGACTGTTAAGATTCCAGACCGAAGTAGTTTCAGACCTATTGCTGGACTAAAAGAAACATACAGAAAACCATGATCAGCAGCCAAGATGAGAAAAGCTTTCCGATACTAGTCTACATTTTGCCCAGCATGGGGTGCGAGAAAGGTGCGGCCAATCAGCGACAAGATCAACAACGGTTTTTTTTACACAATGACAGACAGCAGATGAATGTCGGGCATAAGATTGACTTGTACCGCATTCTCATCAGATGCAGACTCCTCAACGTAACACCCACACAGCAGCAGCGATGGTGCCAGCTCAGTAAAAATTCGACGATGAGGACTCACCGACTGAAACCAGCGACGATCGTCGGCTCAGCTGACCACCAATGGCGTACTGCGATCGTGGCGAAGCGGATCTGAAAATTTTCATCGACAAAATTGATTTTTACAGGAATTAACGACTCGAACCGAAACAATGGTAGCCCTAATTTTCAGTTTGAAAATTTCCGTTTTACTGGGTATTTATAAGCGACTGAGATCGATCTGCGTCGTTCTTCTGCAACGTGAATTTGCGGCACGTGCTGCTGACTAGGTCTGATGGTTAGATCGTGTTTTGTGATACTGATTTCTTCCGCGCACATTTGGCGCAGTGACAGGAAGCGCCGCTGCTACCTGCTTGTGATATGCGATCAGCGAACCGTTCGTCATTCGCTAGCTTTAGTAGGAAGCACTTCTAGGTTGCATACAGAATTTGATGCACCGTTGATCAATTTGGGGTGAAGAGGCGTCCATGCTGTCCAATCTGGGCCCGGATTCATCAAGAGGAAAGTATGGATAGAGGTACCAGAGGGTAAGACCATCACCCACCCGCGATGGGTGTAGGGCACGATTCGTATTCATAAAACGAATAGAGGGTAAAGTTAAAGAACCCTGTCAGACGTCCAGGAGCCGGATTCATCAACGACTAACCCCGGGTATAGGGGTAGAGATACCCATGACAAAGCCTGAATCTCTGTTTCTTATATTATCTCTATCCCACATACCCGCAGGTTTAATTGTTGATGAATCCGGCCCCAGGGGCCCGAAAGCGGCTATGCCTATGCGGATGTACCCACGGCGATCGATGGGTTTTCTAGACCCACTGATATATCCACGATGTGTCGGGTAAGGCTTATCACGAAGGCCACATCATGGGCACGTCCACCCCTATGCCCTGCATACCGCCAAAATGTGCGTTGACGAATCCGTGCCTTGGGAACTTTCTTCCCCTTTTGGCCGTGGTTACTCTAGCTTCCGTAGGTTACGGTAGAATCGACCCTGAAAACCACCATTCGAGGTTTCCTTCCAAGAATCGTTTCGATGTAGGTGTTGCGATAGTGTCATTGCTTCTTGTATTGATCATACAGGCGACGGAATCAATATACAGTACTCTGTAAATACAGCGCGACACAACAGATCACTCGGATTAAGCGATCCATTAGAGCTACATGCTGGTCACTAAAACCAGCGCAAATCCACGTTTTCGTACGAGACTGGTTTACGCCGCGCGTTACGTTTTTCATTGACGTTGAAGGGGTCTACATCTCTGCATAGTTGAATTTTTCCTTAAAAGAAGTACTAGCAGTTAATGTGGCCTACACAAAGGATTCCGCACCAGATCAATCATGTCGCACCGACGGAGCGTGCCATGAGGTCTGTGTACGGGGTTTGCTCTGCTTCACATGTACGCGAAGGCTGGATGCTCCAATTGGTCGGCGTTCGGACGCGTTCTTGCCACTCCATGTAGGCCACATTATCGACTAGCACCGAATTCGTCCTTCATGACTTATTAGCAGTGATAAGGGTTCTGAGGGATTGCCAGACCTTTACGAGATGCGAACCTTTGACCTGCATCTTGTACCCCTGCGCTATGGGTGAGTGAAAAGTTTCGCTGTAACCATAAACTATTAGCTGTCACCCGCCTTCGTTGACTTTGTCGCTGAAGTTTACAACAATGATCGATATCGATTGGCCGATCGATAATGTTCACTTGTTCAGCATCTGTACATTACCCATCATATCCACTTGACTCCCACTTCATGTGGGAAATCCATTCTGCATAAAATCCATTCCTTTCATCAATAGTTTTTGTAAGGTAGACGTTATCTCCACATCTTAAGAATACTGTCTAATGCCTAACGTATTCAATAGATTCCCACCTGAAACACTAGATTCTGGGGAAAATCGATGATATCGATTGATATGGATTAAATGATAAATACCATTTATTTGCCGAAAGTTTGTGTATCAGGCATCATTTTGGTAACTACCAGTATAAACGGCTATTTCTGAATAAAAATCGATAATATCGATCGATATTGATATGGATAGTGTTTCCTTGTTGAAGATCGAATGAACCGCACAAACAGCTATGCACTGAATATTGCACTTCCTCGATACGCTCTTGTAGCGGCAATTTCTGGGCAGCAATTAATATTGATTGGTCGAACGATACTGCCAAGTTGTTGGGAATTCTGTAATGCCTATCAGGTCCATGACAAGTATGTCTGATGTGGCTAACCTTAAGCAGAAATAAGTAATATGGGTCGAGGCATAATTATTTATAATTCTTATAATATTTTAATTTATTATTTAATTTTAATTCATTTATTTATAATTATAATTCTTCAGGCGGCATGTAATTTTGCGCGGACGCAGGAACAGGTCAGCTCAGAGCCGGATTAGCTTCTTAACATATTGCAGAATGTCTCGTTCTCAGATAAACTGCGAAGAGTGATACTGTAACTTGATAAACCATAAAAACTTGGCAGCACACCCTGCTGTGCAAGGTGATCAATAGATGCACAGTCCCATAAGGAGGTATGTCTAGAAATCTCGAGAAAATGTCGCGAGATTTTACGTAAGAAAAACAGCTGTGACTAAAATCGATAAAACAGCTAATCAATAAATCGATGCCGGCAGCTACCTGTAATTCATGGTGTTCGACTGGTCGAGGTCCTGTCGACTGGCACCGTTCTGGCCGTAGAGCAGTGGATGGAAGGGCACCGGTGTCTCGCGCATGATCGGGAACGCTGGCGTCTCACTACGAGCGCCAAGCGATAAGCTCTAAACACAACGCCTATCGATATCCTTCAATTAATCCATAGAATCGATCGAGAAACGCACGTTGTCGGGATAGTATCGATTAGGTGTCTCTGCGCGATGGATCGTGCCGCTGGCGTAGAGCTCACGCTGTGGTGTTTCGGCGCGGTAGATGGCGGCCGCGACGCGTTCCTAGAACGCGATGGCTGAAGTGCTTCTGAATCCTGCTCGAACTCAACGACGACGTACCTGTCCGGAGATGTACTTGGGCGGTTCGTTGCCGGCTCGCTGGATTGTGGTGTCAGCGTACTGGAACGGCGGCCGATCGGTGCCGAAGGACTGACGACGCTGAAGGGTTGACGCTCCTCGGGACTCTGACCTGGGCTCGAAGTGCGACATGCCCCGGCCGACGTCACGGCGAACTCCAGCCGGGGACGATGACGGCAGATGCCCGTTGGGGATTTGCTGCTCGGATTTGGACGAGTAGGACGTGGTGTGGCCCTGAAATGTTCGCTCGCCATCCTTCAATTGAGTCAACGAATTCAAAGCATTGTAGAATGCACAGCTCCTAGCAAGGGTTGTAGACTCTACAGACGTAGTGTGGGCTCACGCTTATGCCTAGAAAGGTCTTCGTTAACGCTTTTGGGATTAAGCTGTACCGAATGAATGGGTGAAGCTTGACATCTACATGATGCGCGGTTTAGGCCGTGCTTTTCACTTCCTTTGGAAATCGTTAGGACAGATAAGAAGATTCATTACATATTCAGATGCTAAAAAATGTATGTGCAAACTCTTAAACTAAGCCGTTTGCGAGTCACGTTTTATTTGGCGATTTTTCTGTTACCTTTCAATTAACTCAGCAAAACCAGGAGGAAGTAAAGGCATGGCGTATCCGTTTGAAATGACAGATATCGTTGTAAACGTAATGCGCATAGTGGTCTGAACTTATAGGTCTGCCTACTTCCTAAGAAGGGAAACTTTGACAGCTCTTGGAACATTTAAGAATTGCGCCATGCATTCCAATTTCGTTAGAAATTGTCAAGGTAGGTGAAAAATTTCGTAAAAAAATCCAATTCTGACAAAAAGTATATGCTCAGAAAGTAAGCCTTTGCAATTCATTAGCCTGGCGACATTGATAAGATTCGTAGCCTTTCAATTGACTCCATAAGTCCATGTGGAAGTAAAGACATGGCACATTCTTTTGAAATGATGTTAATTGTTATAAAAATTATGCGGACGGTTACCTAAACCGAGAAAGCATTTGCTTGCCATAACCACGTTACTTCAAACAGGAAAGATTAACACCTCTAGGACAACAGAGGGTTATGCCATGCCTTCCACATGGACCCGAAATTGCAAAAAAAAAAAACAAAGGAGCGATTCTTCATACGAATCATAAAAAAGTGAAGCACCAAATTTCAATCCATGCAAATCATCTTCCGCTTTCTCCTGCACTTGATTTTTCTATACCAATCATTAAAAAATGAAACCAAAATTCAGACCATTCCAATCATCATCCCTTCCACCTGTACATACCTTTAATTTCTCCAAAGAATTCTATTTCTTAACAAGTTTTACATAGCTTTTATGAAATTTAATGGAGCTCAACTTACGTGAACAATGTTGTTGAGGTTCGAGAAGTCGTGGTGGGCATTTGGCTCGTGCACGCCATTATGATTACGGTAGTTGTAGCTCTAAAAACAGAAAAAATCATTTTCGTTAGCAGTTTTTCGATATCACATCTACAGAAGCGTATTGTCCCCATCAAACGGAAATCGGCTCAGATCTTGTCGTCGGATCGCGTATATGGAGACTTTTTACTAGCCATCTGAGATGGGATTCTGAGTCTACTACGACGGGCCAAGTTCAAAGATGCTCTGCTTTCTACTGCGGATCCATTCATTGGAAGTGCCTTTTCCTAGCAATATCCTCTCAAAAATTAGAACGAAGGAATAAAGTGCTCAATAACCGTGCTGAAGACGTCTACGTATCTCTTCTTCAGAAAAGGAGCTTGTTTTCAGTTGCTTCTAGCTTCTTCAGGCATAAGTTCCTTCCTTTCCTGTGCCATTACTATGCCAATACGACCAAATGACTAACCCATAAGACGCGGATGCGCTCCCCGCTCGGTGCTGGCTACTCTACGATGAGACGGCGCCGTTGCTGATTAAACAGGAGCGCATCTGGCTCCTATTAATATATGCCAGACAAGTACGACGGCGCCGAACATTCCTACGCTTCCATATGCGTCCGTCATCTTGGGAAGCGCCCTCAATCTTTAGGGGCACACTTCTTTCAGAAGTGCCATCAACCTGTAGGGGCATACTTCTGAAAGAACTTCTGAAAGACTTCTGAAAAACTTCTGAAAGAAGTATGCCCCTACATGTTGATGGCACTTCCCAGGATGTCCCTTTCTAGGGCGATGGTCTGCTCCAGGTATTGCCAGAGAACGTCAAAATAGGAGGGCTAAAAGACTGGGACAGCCTGAGCGTCACATATCTCGAAGAGCTTTTCGTAGAAGTTCAGAGGTTCGTTTGAAAGCTGAAGCTTCCAGGGAAAAGTAAAAAGAGCAGCTGTTACTGCGACAGACTCGCCTCCGCTGGTATTCTTCTGTATAATAAAGCCCACAAACAGTGCCCCCTCCGGCTAGGATAGAAACAAAACCGCTACTGGTAGTTAATGTGGCCTACATGGAGAAGCGGATAGATGCATCAGATCAATACAGAGCCAGTCACTCACAGAGCACGCTGCATTGACTGACTGGCGCGTGCTCGTTCGCTATTCTCATTCGCTGTGATTGGCTAGAATGTTCCTTTGTCCCCATGTAGGTCACATTAGCGACTAGTTGAAAGAAACCTGTGAATCTCTCAGTAATGGTTAGCCGAAGTAATTCAATTCTTCAATTTTTCACCTCGTTGTTCAATAGCAAGGCCGCGAGTATAGATATTATGCGCGTCAGTACCGCTAGACCAAGAAGCAAAGGCTAAGGACTTTTATTTACATTACATCCCGTCGCCGCATTCTGCCTCGAAAAGCAGCACACGCTAATTCGTGTCCCGACCGAAGCCAAAGTTTTCGGTACAAGTCGCTAGTGTGGCCTACATTGAGATGTGGGAACCCGTCAGCCAATCAGAGGAGCCAATCGTAGCCCGAATGTCACATCGAGCCAATCATGGTACTAGGCGTAGACGCGCTCTCTGGCTACGATATCCATTCGATGTATGCCTGAGTGATGCATGCGTTCCCTCATGTAGGCCACATTAACGACATGTACCAAGTTTTGCATATACATGTAATGTATTCAACATTAGGCAAAAAAGGATCGTAGGAATCGCTCACGTCGATGCTCGGCGTGGCGCGTTCACTCCTGGCTGGACTGCGACTACGATCTCGTGGTGGCGGTGTCGGCGGTTTGCTGCGTAAACGACCTCCTCTTCTGAATTGGAAAGACTAGCATATCGAAGAGTTACGAGTTTTTGGGTCCTTCTATTCGTCTAAGGCTACCTCGTCTAGCCTCTCGATGGTCATGATTCGAAGCCAAAAAAGATGGACAAGGGTTTAAGGTCGTCGAAAATTGAACTCCGACCAAGCGCGGCTAGCAACGGCACTTCATGCTATAGGGGCGTTTTACTTATTCTTGGATAGCCTTTATCTACAAATACCCGCTGCACTTATGTAATCTACCTCAGGAGATACCTAAATAAAAGGTCGATCACCAAATGGTAGGGCACCCAGTGGTTTAGAAAGCGCCATGCACCTAATTTCTATACCTCTAATTCTTGATGCACGTTTAGGCAAGCTAGTCCATTTAGCAATAACAAGGTTCGGAGGGGAGTATGACATACCTGGGCATGTCTTCGAACGGACTGTTGGTGTTCTTCAGGCGCTCCTCCTCTCGACGATACTCAGCGAGCGGATCTCTTGTCCCAACACCTGCAAGGAACGTGGCTTTAGGTGAATTAGGTTATGGTTGCTCTCTTAAAAAGTATTGTAAGGCTCAAAAACACTGCATACAGAAAGCCTACAAAAAGAAGGAAAGTAGGAATATGATTAAATGGAGGGTATACTGGATTCATTGCTTGGAAAATGATCAGTGAAGCATTTGCACACTGCCGTATCGCCTAGCAGAAAGATTCGAGTGGCCAACGAAAGAAGAAACGGTACTTGTCGCAAATATGGACAGCATTGTGAGGTGAGCACGAGCCAGCGAACCAGGATGCACTGAAAGGGCATTCCATTTGGAGAGGACGGTACGGTCGCTATTTCGATTGCCTGGTTTGTGTTCGGTTGGTGCTTTGATTGAGATTGGCTGACGCGCTTCTACCTCTCAATGATGCCCATATTCGCAACATAGACCGAAGAAACTCAAGGAAACGAAAAAAATGAACGGATAGTAAGCAACATAGTGAAGAAGGAGAGGATGAAAAGTAAAGGAGGGCAAGACGCAAAGACGGCAAAGAAAGTAAGGGAAGAGAAGATGAGTGCAGCCTGTTGGCGAGGAAGATTGTGAGATAGCACAACAAAAAGATGAGAGAGAGAGAAAAAGGGCAAACTCAAGCGGAAGAAGACAAGGAAGAAAACAAGGACCGCAAGAAGTGGAGAAAGTGGGAAATGGCAACGTTGAATAAAGCGACAAGAGATACATAATGTGAGGAAGAAATGTGAAGAGGAATAAGTAAGACGGTGAGGAGTTGACAAGAAGGCGAACAGCAAGATAAGAAATAAGGTGAAAAAGGAAGCGAATAAGAAGAGGAAAAACTGAAGGGATGAAGAAATGGAAAGGAAAACGAGAAAAAAGATGATGGTTGAAATGATTAAGAAGGAAACGAATAAGAGGAGGAATGAGTAAAACGGCGAGCAGGTAAAAGAAAAAATTAGAAGGAAGGTGATGAAGAAAGGAAACAATAATGCAAAGAAGAGAACGTCGACAAGGAAAATTAAAAAGGAGGAACAGAATGAGAGAAGGAGAAATATACGGAGAAGGAAGCAAATCGTTCTGACTAAGAAGACATCAGCGTGAGTCGTTTCGGTGGAAGTTTCAAGATGAATGTACCTTCGACGGTGAAGTCGGCCTCGTTACGCGGTCCACCACGCTTCAAGTCCTTCTCGTCGCGGGCGTGCTTCAGCTCCTGAAAGCGAAGTTCAGCGGTCGACTGGAGGAGGTAGACGAGGTGAGTGCCTCTCTACTCCCGGGCAGGACAAGGAAGAGAAACGCGAGGCGACGTGAGGTGTTTCGGCCGCCGGCGCTTTTCTCTCGCTTTTCTTCCTCGGTCACCCCCTACGGCTCGTAATCGCCTCGTGCACTTTACTACAAAGCCGGCCAGCCACAGAATGGCCACAGAGAGGGTGAAGGCCTCGGCGTTTTTCTCAGAGCCCAGTTACCCTCCAGCAATGAACGGATAGGAAAGCTGACCTCGAGCAGCATCTTCTCCTGCGTTCGTCGCCGCATCAGATCTGGGTCCAGCTCGCGTTTGCTTCGCACCTTTCGCAGTTTGTGCGTCAACCAGTCGTCCGGATCCCTGGCCTCGGACACGGCGTCGTAGTCCTCGGCGAACAGACGACGATCGCTGAATGCGTGGGCGTTGAACGGCGAAAAAGTCCGCCGCTGACCACAGACAGGACACGTACATAGAAACAAACACGCACACCAGCCACACGCACAGCCTCTCAGCTACGCATCTACTCAGCCTGCTCGCGAGGTGTTTTCTCTAGGACTACAAAGGTATTGAGTGAGAGAGAAGTCTGTGGAGGGCACACTGCGCAGAAAATTAGATGACGGTCTGAGTGTGTTTTGTTCTCGATGGGTTCAGTCCGACTTAGAATGAGTTAGATCGGATCTATCCTAATCGGAGGGGATGGAAGAATATAGTGATTTGTCCATTACCTTCCATTCAATTTCTACAAAGGCAGAACATTTATTAAACCAAAACTGACAAAGAGCTCTGTACAAACTATTACAGCAAAACTAGGCTATTTGAATATTGGCAAAAGTGCCTTCTTCGAAGACTTACATAATGTGGAAAGTGCTCATTTCTGAAAGCGATTTACTATTTCATTCACTGAAAAAGCTACGATATATTCAAACAAAACATTGCCTACTCTTACAAGGAACTATTCTATAGTTACCTTCACAAATATTCTTTCTTTTAAAAAATATTCTAACTTGTTGTTACAGGATGTTTTGTTGCGATCAAAACTCTTGCGCCAGGCTGGACTCGAACCCGCATCTTCTGCTTTCCGGGCATGTTCGCCTTCACCACCGGCGCTGTTTGACCGTACGTAACATCCGCGATATCCTCCAGGTGTGTCAGCACCCACCCGTGATACGGGATATCGCGTATGTTACGTACGGTCACACAGCGCCGGTGGTGAAGGCGAACATCACTCCCCGGAAAGCAGAAGATGCGGGTTCGAGTCCCGCCTGGCGCAAGAGTTTTGATCGCAACAAACCATCCTGTAACAACGTATAGCCTTTCTACCAGCCGCTGCAGGCTCAAGCAAATGTGCTAAAACATTATTCTAACTCGTATTTGAATGTTTTTGGCGAAGAATTGAGGATTGATGCGGGAAGTTCATTCCAGATGTTCACAACACGAGCCGAAAAAGATCCTTAAATTCATTTGAGTAGATGCTAGGGCTATCTTTTAACTTCATGTGATTGCGAGGCGTTGGATGACGTACCTTAGTGGCGCTTTACAGTTGCCGTTGTACCTTCCCACTAGGACAGATTCGTTCGAATTAACTGCCGAACACAAACGTGAAAATTAGGAGCTTCGATAAATCCTAAGAAAGATTGAGACGCCAGAAGAGTAGAGAAGAGTGTAGATAAAAACTCAAAAGTAGATGAAGATGGAGGAAAGCAGAGATGAGAAAACAGGTCCACTAGTAAGATGTAGAGAACAAACAAGGGAAGCCCATGAACTTCTCTCAAAGATTATCAACAGGACTTATATGGTCTTATAGGAATCGGACTAGGATCACAGAACTGTGCTTCGTTTTTGCTACGGGCCACTGGGTGGTCCGGAAATGGCAAAAAATGGTATCACTTCAGATCGGGTTGATAAGGAGGCATAACACCTCTGTCATGCTCAGAACTTAACTTACAAAACGTTTTAAGTTCAAATTAAAGTTTGATTATAGCAATATGATAACTTACGACGTTTTCTAGACGAGGCCGCAGTCTACATTGAAGTGATTCATTTGCAACGGTGGCGGTAGCGACTGGATGACCGAGTGGTTGCGATGCAGACTTGCGGGGGAGAGGTATAGGGTTCGACTCCAGAAAAGGTAACGGGATTCGCTCTGTGGTCTACTCCCATTTTTGCAACCGAAGAGTACATTTTGGCTACAGTAGATTACCGTATTATTGGCTAGTGGTGAATAAAGGTGACGAAGTCATGACTACCGACTTCACCCAGGGAATTATTCAAGCTCCTAACCAAGAATCTGTCACTCTTTTTCTAAATTATCACTTTGCTTGTACTACTTTCCATCAAAGGTTAAAGTCGAAAGTTGGAGAATAAGATTGACCACATTGGAGAAGAAAGCGATCCTGCTAACGTGGACAGCTTTACTAACCTACACCTACCCTACCGAAATTTTAAATCAGTTATTATATCCGTGATCAGCACCCTAAATAACCCTCGTGGGCGATGTTTGGGCGCTTTTTGGACCATCCAATGGCCCGTACCAAAAAACGAAACACAGTTCTGTGATCCTCGTCCGATGCGCTATAACACCATATAGGTCACGTTCTTTCGTCGTCTCCTCGACCTCTGGAGTCGTGAAAGGAAGCAGTGCCGGTTATTCTGCTACACCCCGTTACTTACACATACCCATCGTAACCTTCTGCCATCTATCGTTTCACCGAAAATGGTTGCCATTGGTGGTCTGCATCCCAGATAACCCTGTAGATGAATTTGGGACGAATTTTTTTCGACCTCTAGAGCGAGTACAGGTGCCTCTATCTACGGTTCCCCGCCCCGACTCCTGTAAGTGTATAGGAGCATGGTCAGGAAAAAACAGCTAGATAAATACCATGGGGTGGATAAAATATGCTGTATGCTGTATTTGGTAACAATTAGCTGAAATATTGAAAGATGCGAGAAGAATAAAAAGCGGTCTATGAGGAAATCCAAAGAGCAATGAGCTTGTCTTGATGATGGGTGAAATCAATGCTTGTCGATCTTGTTCAGGAATGAGGTGACAGTGGGAAACACTTCCAAAAGTAATTGAGAACACCAAAGAGATTATATGGGGGTAGCATCTAACGGAACCCTCTTCAACAGACAAGCATCGTTTAATGGACGCGCAATAACGCTCCACAGAACAAAACCAGCCTCCTCAACATCTGACAACAGGTTGAAAGCGAGGTTAGGACGAGAATAAGGTACCCCACCCAAGCTTAAATGTAATCTTCATTTGCAAAAACGCTAACAGTCTACATAGGAACGCAGAAACCTTGCCCAAGGAATCTAACTCCCGACCCCCTCTTGTGAATCCGCACCGCTATCCACTCGGCCATCCAGTCACTGCCCACACCACTTGAATGTACACTGCAGCTTCGACTATGAAACGTAGTAGATTATCATACTACTATAATCAAAATGTATTTTGAGCTCAAACCTTTTTGTAGGTTATGTTCTGAGCAGGATAGGGCCATTCCAGGTGTAACTTATGCCTTATCAGCCCGCCTTGAAGCAGTAGCATTTTTGCCATTTTCGGACCATCCAGTGGCCCATGGCAAAAAAGAAGCACAGCTCTGTGATCCTCGTCCGATGCTCTACAAGACCATGTAGGTCACGTTGGAAATCTTTGGGGGAAGTTCATGGGCCTCCCTTGTAAGAGAATGTAGTGCATTGGCAAGAAGCGCTATATTACCCTTGCACTGCACTGCGGTTCAGCTCTAGGCCAAACTGACCTCCAAGCGCCTCTAAACCATAGCTGATTGGTACCCAAAAAGAAGGTACTCACTAGTCTAGTTTAATTACCCAAGTTTGAGGTAATAGTCCAACAACATGGCCACGTCAAAGAACCACACCAATCACTAGTCCACTGGAATGAGGAGGATTTCTAGTACTCAGCGGGGCAGTGAATGCCCACAGTTTATGCTGCAATGACGCTAAACGAACCATTAGCTTATTCCTACCATCAAAGATTTTCTATGAAGAAGTGGAAAATGGAGGTGAGATGGAAGTGGAATGAAGCCAAGCACTTCGGAAAAACTCAGGCGGAAGCGAATGTTACTCCAGAGTTGAGCAAGAGAAATGAACTGCCATTCAACGCAGAACAGCAACCCTCAGGCGCGGCTGACTCTTTCTCGTCAGAACGCGAAGACGAAAAAAAAACTGTGTGAAAAATGTACGGCGATAGGCTGAGTTGATAGCAAATTTTCTTCTCTTTCATTCGCCTCTCGTTCCTCTCTCTCTAACTTTATCCACGCATCATAAAGACAACACATCCAGCTAGCTAGCTAGCATCTATCCAGCTGTTCTACTCGGGAAAAATTCCTGCAGAAAGGAAAGGAAACTAGATAGTGGACTGAACCAAGGTGCACGAAACTGAACACAGTTCAACCAATCATCATTCACAAAACGCTGTAGAAAAATCACCGGAAATACGGCGAATCACGTCGTTCGGCATACGTCCTTGAAACGGAGATTACTGTGTGATACGGTAACAGTTGGACAAATTTTAAAAGTCTCTGAGCCTCAGGCTAAAGGCGTTAGTGATGGTCAAGTTTGTTGTGATAACTCAAGTTTAAGCAATACCCAGGACATCGAACCAGAATACCGTCTACAGAATTTGGCCTAGGTTTGCCTGAACGATTACCCAAGGTAACGAACCAGTAGGTACACAAGGAACCTTTAACTAACTTTTCAAAAAAGTATGGCAAAGACAAATAGTATCAGAAAGTACTTAATGTCTTCTCCTTCTAGGTAACAATTTTTTCATCTCACTCTGTAAAAAACAGCAAAAATATTCAGGAGAAGCGTGGAAGACCTAGAGAATTGCTAAACTAAAGATCTTCTAAGGCCAACTAAAGATCTTTAATGTACCTCAAGGTCTGTCTGAAATTCTTTGGACATTAATGCAATTCCGAAAAGCCCCACATCTCCATTGATCTCACCTGGTAGGTCCAGTCAGAGCTGCGGTACTGCGGCAATTCCTAGCGCGATGAGCGTCACGATCACGAAGATCGAGGCATGACGCAGCTGCTTCTGGTTTTGTAGTCGTTGAGGCCAAGATGTCGTCGAGAGGATCGCTGAAAGTGTCCTCGTGACGATGAACGTAGGTCAGAAGCAGTACGTCACTCTTGCTACACCCTTCGGAGAAGTTTGGATTGTGGACTATTACGGCTTCTGAGCACTCATCACTTTTCTTGTCGAAGAACAATTCTTTTCAAAGACTTCCTGAGGAAGAACATCCTATTTTTCAAATCGTGTTCAGCAAGAAGTGGGCGCATAGCGCAGTCGGAGGAGGTGTTGGTCGTCATGTGCACCCGATACCAGGCTTCTGGTTCGGATTTCCCGCCCAGTCAAACCAAGCCTTCCATCACTCCAGGGTCGGTGAATTGGTACCAGACTCGTCTGGGAAGGATGAAGCGCTGACTTCTTCATTGGTGAGCCACTGCAAGTAAATGTATGGTCGAAGGCGCTTTCAAATTGCCTCCACAACATCACGCAGAAGTAGAATGCGTGGCGCATCCCAAAAAGGAGTGAATACACCATCATTCATCCTTTATACGGTAAGGAGAGCGGTCTATTCGTTTAACTATGCAAGGTACGACTAAGCAGTGGACTTACGGAGTGAAGATAAGGTATCAGAAACACTGAGAAGTCTGAGCTGTGGCCTGAGCTTCCACTTGGCTCTTTTCCATGGACCGTGTCCTAGTCGTTAATGCGAGCAGCATTGGAAGGTGGAGGGCGCCAGGTAATCATGCTGCATCGAGAGGGAGTGTCAGTCAGAGAGCGATTCTACGGTCGGTGGCCTGATTGGCCAGCACGCATTCGGTCGGCGTTCTGATTATCTATGATTAGCTGGCGCACTCCTCCTGCCAATGCTGCTTACACTGGCGACATAGATACTGAACTGTGAGTAGGTTAGGATAAAGGAAAAAGATCGGCGTTACTCCATACCTTTTAGGATGCGCCACACATTCTATTTCTACAGAATGTCATGAAGCGATTTGAACGCGTATTTGGCGATACAATAACTTGCGGTGGCCAGCCGTCGAACAAGTCAGCCTTTATCCGTGACCATAAAGCACCTTTCTATAAAGGGTAACAAAGTAAGGCTGCTGTAGGTCGTCATCAACCCAACGCAGAATGCGCCAGGCGTTCTAGTCCTCGGAGATATCCGAAAGGCAATTCGAATGCGTATTTGGCCCCAACAATGTAGCCTGCCAAGAAAAAGTCAGGGTTTATACTTTCTGGACAAGACTGGTACCGATTCACCTACTCGGAAGGGTGGCAGCATTGGTTGGCTGGCCTACGGGGAAGCCAACCCACAGTTCGATTCGGGACAAACACAGAAGTCGATGCCTCCTCCGAATTCCCAAAACGCGTCGTAATCCATAGAAAATACAGTTCCATTGTCAATGAGTTCTCCAGTCAATGGGAATATCTAAGTCACGTGTGTTTTCGGTACTAAGGGACTCATCGCCCAACCCGAGAAGGGAGGAGCTGCAACGCAGACGTTAACCAATCAGAGCACTCACTGTACATCCCCTTCTTAGCATCCATTTCGATAGGGTAAGCAGGCAACGTCCAGAATGCCAGCAGTTCTGAGAGTGGATGATAGACGGGCCACATCCTGTTTCTCCTTTCGTAAGGAGAAACAGGATGTGGCCCGTCTATCATCCACTCTCAGAACAACCCTGCCTAGTGGCTCCTCCCTCTCCTTGTCGGGCTATAAATCGCTAAGTACAACCCATTTAAGTGAACAGCAAATTTTTTGAAGGAGTAAACGTTAAAAGAAGGCGTTCCGAGTTCCGATCTTCGTTCATTTTCAAAGATTAGAGAAGCTGTCACTTAGGCCAAGTTGTCGAAAATTAGGTGGGGCGGCCACGTAATGCGCTTTGCAGACACCCGGTGGACGAGAGCCGTCACCGACTGGATTCCGCGGGATGTCAAAAAAAAAACACCAGGACGCCCATAAACGCTTCGGTCGGACTACTTCGTGAAAGCCCTGAACGAACGACATGACGCTCTTCGTGTCCCTCGAGCGAGGAGGATCCATTGGAGCATTCTGTCACGCCGCTGGGACGAATGGAGATGCTGCTTGCGCCCACTCTAGTGACACGATGATCAACGGCACGACAGGTGATACAGGTGAATCGCTAAGCTACAGGGCACATTGTGGCGCTGTCCGAATATGCAGGCGTCGGCTATCGCGTGCACTCTGGTTCAAATGTCTTGGTTTGGGTCCGGTCCAGGTATCCCTCCCTAAGTCAGTGAGTTGGCACCAGACTTGCCCGGGAAGGATGAAACCTAGGAGATGGCTAGCACAAGTAATTGTATAGGCCAAATAAGCATTCAAATTGCTTCCACGATATCTCGTAGAAGTAGAATGCATGGCGCATCCCTCGAAGAGATTGATAAACGGCGACGTCTACTATCATTTTATCCCTTAATGTGTACTCGAGATCTGGAGCGAAACTCACGTGAAAGCTTCGACCGGCTGGTAGTTCTTCCTCGGCAGCTGTACACTTCTGGCGCCGGCGTGGTAACGTTGCTGGTCGTTATTTGTCGCCATCGGCGTCGTCGTCATCGGTCGACTGGTACGCTCTGGTGGTTTTGGAGCCGACGAGGTTGAGTTGGTGGTGACGCTCGGCGGGGTGAAGTTTAGATAGAAGTCCGGATCGCAGAGGTCGTCCATGTCACTGCTAAAGGATGGAATTGATTTTGTGTAAAAATCACGGTCCAAGTCGCGAATGTGGGCAGCATGTGGAGACAGGAACGCACTAGCTAATCAGGCCGCCACATCGAATGGGTGTGTCACTCATCGGTGCTGGCATGTGCTTGGCGAACGCTCTGAATGGCTGTCGTGCTCCCGCCTCCCAATGCTGCTCATATCAACGACTAATACAGGTCCTGAGCAAGTTATGGATCCATATCCTCCACCTACGAACAGCATACATAACAGCTTAAGCGTATACGTATTTAGCGCCCATTTCTCGCTCAAGATAATACATACGGCTACAGACGGTGAGCGGTAGAAAATCCTCACTTGTAGGCATCATCGTTGAGCGTTCTATAGCTGCCAAACTTCGTCTCTCGTTTCTTTCGTCGATACCCACCGGCCAGCGTTGACGTTGGCGTCGGAGTGGCACGTTGTGCTTGTTCGACCACCTAAAAAGTAACGTTCAAGTGTTGGTAATTCAGGCAAGTTTTCTGTAATCACTTTGCGGGACTTTCCCCCTACAGTGTGTCCAGCCGCTTTGGTAGCACAGACGCTTTAGAATGCACAAAATCGACAACACGGTACACAGTGGGTTGGCGGCCTGGGCGGGTACAACGCGTGAGCGCAGCGGAGTAAACAGCCAATTGTGGAAGGCTGGTGCCTGCTGAAATTATCTGACCCTTCCTGCATGCATGGGCAGTATAAAGGACCATTGGCGACGAGGATGAATCCTTATTTGGGATGCGCCACGTATTGTACTTCTAGTAGTAGCAGACTTGTCTGGGAAGGGTAAAGAGCTGACATGCTTATCGACCAGCCACCGCAAAGCATTGTATGGCCAAATACGCATTCAAATCGCCTCCATGACATCCCGTAAAAGTAGCATACGTGGCGCATCCCAAAAAGCATGCGTGACGCATACCAAAAGGGATTGCGTAAAGCCGTGTTTTATCATTTTATTTAGATTTTTTATTAGATTTTTTAATCAAATTTTTATTAGACTTCTTAAATATAAATACAACAGATGTCTAAAACGGCTAATTTCGGAATTTTCTGCACTCCGATTTTCCTGTTTTCTGGCGTTTTTGGCTTTTCTGTTTTCTAGGAAAATGTTCAAAATTTCCGCCTATCCCTGGCTCCAACCACGCGCGACACAAGCATCCTTAAACCTTAAATACGAGGTGCCTTGTGGTCAGCCACCAACCCCCATTGTGGGTGACATGCATATTCGATGCAGTCTGATTGGTTGAAGCGTTCCCGCCCCTACACGTAGACCAAATTAACGACTAGCACCGAGTGCGACGAAATCAGTACGTCTCTGTAGCGACAAGCATGTAAAACGCAAACAACCAAGGAATAATCAGCCGACTTCACCAAACTGGCCCGTTATTTGTTCTTTTTTCGTTTTTTTTTCATCAGCGTATTGGGTGCCTTTTCCACACTTCGAATTCCGGAATTTTGATTCTTAAAAAAAACTTCTGTCATTTGTCTTATTCTCCTTTAGACAGAAGAATAAAACAAGTGGCAGAACCTTTCCGTCAGTTTCTTGAAACATTGAAAATATTTTTAAAAAATTAAGCCTTCAGGGCATGAGATGACAACCCACCACAGGTCTTTCCTCGTTTTCATAGCTGCGCATGTGGTACGGTTGAGCGGCGACCGACTGACTCCTTGCTGGCAGTCGAGACAACTCGTCCAAGAGAGCCGCCTGGAAAAAGTTCGAACGATTTTGAGATTCACGCAGGGCATAGCAGACTGTCGGAGAGGCTCCTAGAGAGAGAATAAAGCTGAAAAAAGTTATGCAGCGAAATCTTGCTAAAGGAGATTGTCGGAAAATTGGCACTAGTCTTTAATGTGGCCTACGAGAGAAGGCGGGACATCACAATCGATCTCAACCAATCTGATGACCGGCTGAAAACACACCTGCTAATCAGGTCACCGATCTTATAAGCCTACTCTAGGTATGAAGCCCAAAGTCTGACGGATCTGTTATGTCCTTCGTGGGATTACGAAAGACGGTCAGGATGTACGAAATAGGCCACGCCCCTTGCCGGGGGGGGGGGGGGGGTTCCCGATTCGCGGAAGAGCGGCTGTACCTCCTGACGCCACGCCCCAGCAGGAGGCGGGTGTACATCCTGACGCGCTATCCTTCATTGCCTCGCCTTGTAGGCCATATTATCGACTAGTGCGACGAACACGGTATGAGTATGTACAGAGAAAGGTATAACTAGTTGATATGGCCCACATGGGGGAGAAGGGAGGAGATAGAGGGAATGGGGAGGAGAAGAGAACGTGCTAGACTAAATAATCCGATGGGGCGTGTCACAAGGGGGAGATAGGTATACGGTCCATAATCTGATTATCCGGCGCGTATTTGGACCAAGCTCTGATTGGCTGGCGCGTACTCTCCTTGTGGGCCAAATTAGCGACTAGTAGTGCAAGGACGCACCAACCAACCACATGCCTTCGTCGTGGGCGCAAGCGTGACAAGATAACATACAAAGGTATATGATTGGCTGGGGTTTCCCTAGTACCCTCCTGCTCCCTCTCGTCCGCCCCTGTACATTTAGAGGCAGACCTCTTAGACAGAGCAGAAATGGTAGCGATTTCGATTTTAGCCATTAATAAAGCAGACTGAAAAGGTGACGCATCAGAATAATTAGGCTGATGGGACGTGTCACGCGGCGGGACTCTCGGTGCTCTGATTGGCTGCTGCTTATTTGGTCGATGCTCTGATTGGCCGCGATTGGCTGGGACTTTTCTCCCAGCCATGTAGGCCACATTAACGACTAGTACTGCATTTCTGAGTCGCTATATCGAAGCTTAGGCTGAGAAGCGAAATGTGATCTTTTCACGACTGTAAGGGGATAAGAAAAGGAAGCAATTTTGAGGGGCTTTTTATGAAGTGCTAGCACAGCTTCATGAGAATCCAAGCAAATGACAGGTAAAGAATAATTCCGTCTGAAGACAGAGTTTTGTCCAGGACTTCCACAACTCCAGAGGAGATATGTCATGGGGATCCAGGTGCCTCGAACAGAGGCAAGGATAGCCGTTGCCGACAGGAGACATGCAGTCTCAGCCGGCAGCGATTACCTGGCTGGCCTCAGTCACATAGTTTAACAGCTAGTCAGCAGCAGTAGAACGTCAGCAACAAATGACAGCGCCCCTTTCGCTGTAAAATTCCGCCAACACTCAGCCGGCAAAAACGAGAGCTGTGCGCGCCCACCGAATGTCGGGCCGACGACGACCTCTTCGTCGAGCGCTCAATGAGCGCCATTATGCAGTTGGTTATGGGCAGGGTAGTTAGAAGAAAAGCGTAAGTCAATTCTGGTCACCCCGGGATCACTGCGACGAAGCGAAGAAGCAAGACGGAGTGTCTAAGTGATTCTGATAGTAGACCGACTATTCGACGGCATCTGAAGACGACGCTGTGACAGGGCAAGCCGACTTCTTGTCAGTTACTTTGAGCGGAATCAACGCCAAAACAACGGCAGCTCTCGCTCGAAAATGAGTGGCATATTAAGTCTCTGAGGGTCAGCGATACTTCTGATTGGCGTTTAGAGAAGGAGGCAGTCTGTTCATCAGAAGATCTGATCTGGAGAAGGAGCTATGCAGACATTCTTAAAGTCGGCGTCATGTCTCTCAGAGTGCACCCATCCTATTTCGTCCCTATATGAAGGTCAATTTTTCTTTCTTTATTTATTAAATTTAATCTGATAATATTGATCGCTATTGATTGAATGACTCTGTTTGGTTGTCGCAATGTATGTCCACCGGACATCATACTCGCGTAATGTACCATACATCTCCAACGCCGCCGCCGACGTCAAGTACTAAGTAGATTAACAAAGATTATAAATATTACTTAATACATAAAATAAAAATCAAACAAATTTATTCATATTTTAGTCTTTACAAAAGTGACTTTTGCTAGTTTAATCCATTTAACGTGAACGCGTCACCATCTCCTCAATGATAACGACAAATTTTTGACCCGTTTGGCGTGTTAAAAATGTTAGGGACGTTGAAGCTAAAGCCTCCATCTGCCCAAAGTTGCGCCACGCATTCAATTCTTTCGCGTAGTAATGGAATACATAGATAGCCTAATCGAAACAAACTGATCGAAAACAAATGCCTTGGATGTCCACAAGTTTTGGGAGACGTTCATAATACTGATAGGTGCACGACGCTTGTTTCCATGGAAAATCTGCCTCCTAGATTAGCTTGAGACTGATCTTTTGTTGTTTTCTTATACGGCGCGTCTTATGACGTGTTTAATAAATAAATAAATAAATAAATAAATAAAATAATACTGACCGGCGCGTTACCCCACTAATCGATAATTTCGATCGATATGTAACAAACAGTCGATAGAAATTATTTGTTGTAAAGCATGTCTCCCAGCAAACATATCTTCGTGATTCTCAGCACGTATGGTGGTCACTGGTAGATGTAATTTCATTTCTACCTGTATTCGGAACCATGTCATGGATATTAAGAGCCACCGCTATCGATTTTTGGTTCAAATCTGCACCCGTGCCAAAACAACCATTTTTTGTGAGTCCTTGAGCGGACAGCAAGCTTGTTCGAAAGCATCTCCGCGAAACGTTTTGGGTGAAATAAAGTTCTTTTGTTCAATCGTGCGAAGCTATAGTGCACGGCTATTCCTCAGCAGACTTTATCCTTTACACTTATTCATATTAAATGTCGATTGATAGCAATTGTAGGCGATAATTTCCATGGAATTTATCGAGTCATTAGTCGTCGGCCACATTTTATCGCAAAGGCATGCGAGCATCAGAAAAACCATGGCACATGACAGTGGAGCGGCGGTTGAGCTGCAGGTGTCGTGTCAGGAGGGCAGGTGGGAAAAAAGGAAGAAGGGGATCTACAGAAGGAAACCACTTGACCTTGTCGATATCGAATACCACTCCGAGGACAAAGGCAGAAGCATAGCGTGGTCAATACTCAATTTTTATGGAATGCGCCACACATTCCGTTTCTCTCTGGCTGCTCAAACACTGCAACATGCAAAGGGCTGTCGGAGATCAAAACAGCATTAGCCTTCTTACAAATTTTTTTAACACAGGTTAAGAACTCTAGTGGAATCAACGGTGTACTTCACAGGTCTCTACATTTTTTTAAATTTTTAAAAAAAAATGAAAAATAAAAATGCACGCTTACGTTCTTATAGCAAATTAGTAAACGTAGCGCTAGCGGGATAAACCTCTTCAGCTTTACCTAAGAGATTGTGGAATTAGCAATAACCAAAACAAGGAGTGGCGCGTGGTAGGACAGGCGGAGGAGGCGTCGGCCGGTCGCGTGATTTCAGATACAGATTTCTAGGTTCTTGGTTCAGGTTCCGTCAGGCCAACCCCTCCCCCCGCTTTCGGTAACTGAATTGTTGCCAGGCATGTCTGGAAAGGATAAAATATGACTTGCCCATCGGCTGGCCAGCGCAAGTCATTGTGGCCAAGTGCGCATTTAGATTGCCTCCAGGGTATCTCGTGGAAATTGAACGCATGGCGCATCCCAAAAGAGATTGAGTAACGTTGTACTTCATCCTTATCCTTTGGCTCATTAATCAGTCGATTAAGTAACATAAGTCGAAATGTGGGTGTTTCCTAATCGGGGAGGGGCATATAGTGATTTGTTTTTCTCCAATCTCTTGCTTGAGCTTCTAAGAGAGCTACAGCTAATGTCCCGTGATGCGAAGGCTTTTATTTAAATTCAAGGGATATGGTAGTGTGGCAAGGAATGAGGTTCGGATTTAGCACTTTACGCCCCCCCCCCGACTAGGATATTTCCGGAAATGTCGATCAAGCCAGGCAGAAGATGGAAACAGATGACTTTTACGTTGCCATGCGGACCAGCGACCCAAGTATAAATCCCGCCCAAATAGTAGAAATCTCTAATCATAAGACGGTTTGCTTGAGGGGGATTCAGTAATAAGCCCCGGATATTCGTCTTATTTCACACGATCAAACGGTCAATGTCGATCAGTTTTTGCCCTGAGTCGATGAGTTGTGGCGGCGAGGACATAAGAATAAAAATGGCTTGAATTCTTGAGGCAGCTAATGGAAGAGAGGCTGGCGGCGGTGACCCTTGAAGGTCACCGTAAATCGCTTCTGGTTGATTCCGCACCTGGGTCGCTCACAGATGGTACACTCCTATGGCTTGCCATATAGCTTCAGACATTGTTAAGTGCAACAGATACAAGGCTGCATCGAACTTCGAATAGTGGAACATTCTCGACTCGATCGAACACATGAAATGCCTTGTACCACTGCTCCATGCCGCATTAAGAGTCTGTATGTGATTAGTATAATGCAAGCTTAGATGAAATAGAAACGCCACAGAGCTATGGTAAGTGACTCGAGACGGCTATGCCCCTCAAGTGAATGGCACTTCATAAAGGATAAGGTTACCAGAGGAAAAAGCACTGCTAATGCCACCACCACATAGGGCACTTGAATTACAGCGGTGGGCGAGTTGTTTAGATTTAGTAGAAGCGGCCGGTGGAGGGAGGGCGTGAGAAGCTTGGACTAATTCACAAACAATAGCTGCGTAGTGGTTTATTTTTCGCAGGATATTTGCGGCCTGACGAGCATGGAAGTGCTTGGTCTGAAGTTGACCAGAATAACAGATTTCCTTGTTGAATTCGCTGTCAAGTGGAAATAACCTATTATAGATAGGTTAGAGTTCTGAACGAAAAGTCTAATATGTTGATGGCATCCGTCGTGGGAGAAAGCCGCATTGGGCTACTATGGCAAGCTACAAGGACAAATTGAGGCTCTGCAGATGCCAGTTCAACCAGTAAGAGAACAGGTAGAACCGGTGGTAGATATGGATCTTGAAACATCTCTTAGAATCTATCAAGAATCAACCATTTCTATCAAGACCATCAGCTTAAGTGGTTTCATGCTGATATCAGCGGCCGCTCATACCGATATATGGGAGAATGCTGATCGGTTCCACGAGGTGTGGATGTTGCGCTCGATCAAACGCGCCGGTGGTGTAAAGGCGTATAGCGTTCCCGGCCAGAGGGAGCTGCGAGTTCGAGTCCCGCCTGGCGCTAGAAGTTTTGATCGCAACAAAACATCGTTGTGACAGCTTACAATCTCTAAGAATCCTTCAGGAGAATAAAGGTGGAAGTCTACAGACGGAAATCCATCCCGTACTTGTTCCAAACCTGACCGCTTTACCCAACCCAAAAGAGGATTATATTTCTTACATCGGGCGTTTACCCAGGCTGATGCCTTAATTTAAGAGCTCTAGGGATAAATTCTTCAGATTTTGTGTAGAACAATTTGAAATGCACCTACTTTCTATACTTGCACAGAGCGAAATTCTAGGAAATACTAAATAGCCGAAGGCGTGGCGCACTTTGAGCATGGCAGTGCTCTATCAGTCGCTCTTAACCACGCTGGACAGCGAGTCTTCCTTATAGATGACAGAAGTAGCCCGGCGGTAGAATTGATAAAATGCCTCAAGGATGCGCCAGACATCATCCTCACCAAATCAGTGATATTCGAATCCGTTATCGATCCGAAGACATTTCGATCAATTCTTTCGAATTTTCTGTACAATCGACAATTCGAAGCGGAAGCCACGCAAATATTTTGCTCAGAGATTAGGCTCCACAACAAATATGTAGTATCAATCGATCTATAAGCACCGATCGATTTTATCGATTTTTGATTTGATAATTCACTATTTGATGTGGGAATCATATGAATATGTTGATAGGTGGATAGGCTTCACAGCTACTAAAAACAACCCGAATGAGGAACAGTAGCACTATTTTACTAGTGTGAATTTTAGTGAATCTTACAGCAAGCAGTGAATTCCGATCAAAAATTGACAATATTGATCGTTAGTGATTATCCGAACGATATTGTTCGCTAGCTGTCAGCGTGATTCCCAATTAGATTTTTATTTTCTAGGAAAATCGGCAACACTGATCGATATCGACTACTTTTGTGGAACCAGTATTGTCGATCAGTATTACCGTTTTTCTATCAGAATTTCTGGATATCCATAGACAGTATCGATCAATCGATAACATCGATCGCTTTTATCGATTTTTGACCAGAAGTCACTATTTGATATGGGAACACGAATGCGTGGTTATTTAAGTAAATAAATAAATAAATAAATAAATAAATAAATAAATAAATTCATCGCTTGTGGTAGGAATCAGGAACAGCGGATGGATAGTTCGCATAAAAATAGGCTTTATCGATTTTTCTAGAAAATAATTCAAAGCGGGAGTCACGCTGTGGTCGTATATTGGCCAGTGGATGGGCATTACAGCAAGCGAACAATATCGATCGGATGAACGATCATTAACGATCAATATGTATTATCAAATTTTTATAGGAACTCATTGTTTGTTATGGGAATCACGTGAATTCACTCCAGGTAAACCTCATGGATCAACTGCTATCAGGCTTCTAGCTAGGGCAAAGCCCCAGCTAGAAGTCAGACTGGCCTCTAAGCGGAGTTAATTTTAAAAAACCCATGGAGTGAACTAAAAAATACTGAAGAGAAGGAGAGCGAGTAGAGTGGACGAGGCGGAACAAGAATACTGATGAAATCGATAGCGATGAGATCGTTGAAGTGCGGCAGGCAGAAAAAGCATCTCTACGACCTTCCTTATCCGTGATTAATTTGAGGCGAAAGCGGCTCAATTTGTCTTCAGCGCAAAAAAGTACAAAACACACTATAAATAAAAATATGCGTTTAAAATCGCTACCTGCTTCGCGTTCTCGATCTCATCGTCCCACGTCGGCTGCACCGGCATACGAATTGGCTCGGAGTGAGGTATCGTCGCCTGAAACGCAATTCGTCATTCCGCTGCTGTGAATTTTTTGGCGACAAAAAAATGATAGCCACGCCCCTTTAAGCTTCGGACACCCCATTGAGGAGCAAAGGACGAACAGGTAGGCTATTTTTAGAACGATATTGCCAGAAAGAAAAGCAATTAGAATCTTTGATTCTGGTTGCTACCGCAGCATGGGGACGCAGGAACGCTCCAGCCAACCAGGACGCATCGAATGGGTACACCACGTGATTTGATTGGCTGTAACTCGTTCGGTCAGTAGTGTGATTGATTGTGAATGGCTGGCGCGCATTCACCCCTCCCCTTGCTGCTCATATTTGCGACTGCAACCAGTAAAAATTGATTAAAAAAAGTCAGAGAGATAAAGACGACTGCTGCCTACACGGCTCACCGATGACTCAAATATGAACATACATTATGTCAGGGAGACAGGAGGACTGTACTTAAAGCAGCTCAAAGCGAAATCCAGCAATTCCTCTATAATCAGAAGAGCTAATCTCTCAGTCTGTCTTTCCGTGTGTCTGTCCGCACAGGACTAGTTGAGGCCGGAAGGTCTCCACAAGCGCTAGTTCTATACTATTGCTTACTTCTTAGAGTTAATCGACTGTTTGAGAGAGACCCCACGCAAATATAATGGTCCATTAGTGAACTTCAGAAGAAGAAAACAGTATCGATAAGCTTATCAAGAAATATGGGTTAAGCATCACAACCGGAAGACTAAAAAAAGAAAAAGATTAAAGCGGTCCAACCGTCCAGCGAAATCCAGCAATTCTTCTATAATCAGAAGAGTTAATCTGTCGGTCTGTTTGTCTGTGCGTTCTCCCGCACAGGACTAATTGAGGCCGGAAGGTTTCCACAAGTGCTTGATCTATTCTATTGCTTTCTTCTCACTGTTAGCCTACCATTTGGAATCGCTTCCACGCGAATATACAGGTGGTTCACATGAAGTGTTACGCAGAAAAGTATATACAACTTTGTACAAACAAACACAAATAAGAAAAATGTACAATCATTCGAAAGACAAGAAAATTCTACACAACTATCATATATCACATTCAATATGTGCTCGTTTGGCTTCAGTGCAGGCGTCCAATCTCTTTCGGGAATTCTTAAGGATGCGCGCGATCATTTCCGGTGAAATTTCGTCCCATGCCTTCTTCAGAGCTTTTTTCAGCGAATACGGTGAACTGTGTATGAAAGAGCAGTCTTTTTACTCTAAGAATGACCAGATGGCAGAATTCATAGGGTTGAGATTGGACGAGTTTGAAAGCCAAACTTCCTTCGTCCACAAATCCAGAAGATTGGTCTCATACCATTCCAGAGTTTTCTTGGCACCGTAAGCTGGTGCCCAATCTTTCTGGGAGGTCCAATCTTGTCTTTTGTTCCCAAGGTATCATCACGTTCTCCGGGATTTGTTTCCGTAAACCTGGGCATTGGTCTTAACTTCTTTTTGAATAAAAACAAGCTTGGCCTTGCTCAGGCCCGATATTTCAGCCCATACCATCAAGGACTGTGGAAAATAAACTCTTTCGACGTTGACGGCTATTGAAGATCCTTTTCGCAGGTGTCCATTGATTTTTGGAATGGTTCGACGGTAAATGTCTTCTCGTCTGTGAGGAGAATCCGGTCGAGCTTGCTCTTCATCTTTCTGCATTTCTTTATTCTTGAGGTCTTCAGTTCCTCCGTGAGGTGCTGTTCTTTAGCAAATTTGTAGCGATACAATCCCAAATCATCACTCGTCAGTCGTTGTATAGTTGAACGACTCACGTTGTGCTCCTTAGCTAGTTTCTTGATGTTTCTTGCAGGATTTCGGTGAAGATTGTCTTTAATGACCTTTCGAAGGGCAGAAGTTCTTGCAGTTCATTGTGGTCTTCCTCTCGGACATTTTCGGTCCCTCCAGGTCTCTTCGAAGCTTTTGATGACTTGCATCCGATGCTTGAGCATCTTTAAAATCGTGGAAACGGACGACCCGCGTTTAAACACAGCGGCTACTGCTGAACGATCCTCAAGCGAAACCATGTGTACCTAGAAACGAAGAAGAAGACTGACCATAGATGGACTAAAAGATGCGGAAAAAACAAATAACACCACAACAAAGCGCAAAAAAAGCTAGGAATTTCCGAAAATGGAGTTTATGTAGCCCGTAACACTTCATGTGGACCAGCCTGTAATGACCTAAAAAGTGACTTCGGAAGAAGAAAGCAGTATCGATCAACTAATCATTATCACTGGATGCCATCGATATTTGTCCGAAAGTAAGCGCTCAAAATGGACTTTACAAGGAAAAACATTATCGATCATCTAATCACAATCGCTGGATATTATCGATATTTCGGCTGAAGTAAGTGCCTAAATTGGGGTTATACAGGACGCAGACAGGGAATACGACCCACAGCATTTGGTACAGGAACATAAAGATGATCAATTTCCCAAAAAAAATATCGATCAATTTTACTTGTCAATGAAGTAAAAAAAAACAAGCCAAAAATAGAGCTATCAGGCTCAACGGTTAAAGGATTTGAATGGAGTCAATTTGAAAGTTTTCCGTATAGAACGTTGGATTAACGGCACGATTTACTAGTCAATAAGGATGCCGATGGATGCAGTATGTCTCAAACGGCATAAAGAATGCCGACGAGTTTTCCGTAGGGAAATGTGGAGCAGAATCCGTCACGTCGATTCAGCAAGCTCATGCGAGAAAACTAGGCGGCTGGTGCAGTTTACTCGACAGTCGACTTTACAGCATGGAATAACCCCATGGATTCTTCAGACATTACTGCTTGAGGTAGTTCGCTGGAAGAGCACTGAGCTTCTAGTGATAGCGGCAGGAAATTGCTGCATACAACGGGTTTACTTAGCTCTAGAACTAGACGAGATATAGGAAAGGTAACGTCAAGAAAGCTGAACGAAAAGTGGAGGAAGATGGTTGACTAACAGACATGGAGAAAAATTGAGCCATACATTTACAACATTTTAAACGTCAAATAAATAATCATGTAAACGAATTAAATTTCAAATTTTTCAACAAGAGAAAAAATGCAGTGCATGTGCAAAGACAGCAAAAAGATTTGCAGTGTACCAAATTTGGGCAGCAGAACGGAATGAAAGAGATAGCCTTGTAAGAAGCTAAAGGATTTGTAAGTTCAGATACAATATGAATGAATGCATTTCAGTTTATTAATTGAAGAAAAGAGGAGGATGTGAAGAAGCAGGAAATAGCCAAAATACAAAAACACAGCGTCTCAAAGAAAGAAGACAGGAAACCGGAACATTTTAAATGAGTGCAGAGAAGAATAAGGATAAAGGACAAAGGACGGCGTTACTCAATCCCTTTTGGGATGCACCACGCATTCTACTTCTATGGGATATCGTGGAGGCGATTTGAATGCGTATTTGGCCATACAATGACTTGCGGTGGCCAGCCGATGAACAGGTCAGCGCTTCACAGACAAGTCCGGTACCAATTCTCCGACCCCGGAGGGATGAAAAGCTTAGTTGGCCTCTGCGGAAAATCCGAACCAGGAACCTGGTATCGGGTGCAGGCGACAGTCTGCGCCTCCACCGACTGCGCTGCACGCGCCCGCAGAGAATAATATGTGTTCTATTTCGTGGTAGGAGTGAAACGTTTATAAAAGTATGAGGGCCTAATATATTTTCAGCGAAAAAATTTAGTCATGGAAAAAAAGAAATAGAGTATAAAGGTAAGGGAGGGCGGTACTCAGTACCTTTTGGGAAGCGCCATGCATTCAACTTCTACGCAGTTTCGTGCCTTACAATGACTTGCGGTGGCCAGCCGATGAACAGGTCAGCGCTTTTAGGAGATGATTGTGAAGGGTGTGCTAAGGAGGGTAATAATAGCTGAAGCGAAGAGAATTGAGAGAAAGCCATGGTGGACGTGAAGAAAAAGAAAAGGTCGCTGAAAAAGAGTAGAGAAAAACTGTGAATTGGGAAGGAATTAAGATATGGAAAACGAGTACGAAATTTAAAAGGCATATATAGAGATTCTTGGTAGATTTTCGTGGTAGCAGGGGCAGAAGAGGCGCTGGTTGTCGCCGGCATCCGATACCAGGTTCCTGGTTCGGGTTTCTCGCTCAGGCCAAACGAACATTCCTCCCCTCCGGGGTCGGTGAACTGGTTGTTCAAGGAGGATTACACACTGACTTGTACATCAGCTGCCCACCGCAAGTCATTGTAATCCAAATACGCATTCAAACCGCCTCCACGACATCACATAGTAGCAGAATGCGTAGCGCATCCCAAAAAGAATGAATCGCGCCGTCATTTATACTTTTGAACAGAGATTTTCGGTACTAGTTAGAAATGCTCAGAAATATTGGTGAAGTTATTACGAAGGGATAAATAGAGAGAAGTTGGGAAAGGTAGTTTTGGTGCACTTTTCACGAAGAGCTCACAAGTGTAAGTATCAATGCCGGCGTTGGTTAACCCTTTGGGGATGAGCCACATTCTACTTCTGCTGGTTACCGTGGGGACAATATAGGATTCGCTTTTGTCTTATAAATTGTTGACTTGCATTGACCACCTGGTAGAGAATTCAGAATTTCTTCCAAAGCGCTTGGTAGGACTTCACCAGCTGGAAGCTATAATCGACACCTACCCCTGATTTCGTCACTTAAACAAGTTGAATACAGCGAAGTAAAGAAAGCACAAGAGAGCGTAGAGTAGGGTAAGGTACTACGAAGGTAGCAGTTCTAGAGGAAAATATGAACAGCAACAAAGGTGATATATAGCCGGCTCAAATGCAAAGGGTAGTGAGCTTAGGTAGTCGACCATAAAAGACCAAAGGTCGGCTTCATAAACGACTTGACCCAGGATTGTTTGGGTAGAGGGTAGAAATTGAAGAATTACCTGGAATTCACAAAAGCGTGGAGGTGGGTAAATGGTAGGGTAGAATTGTACCATTCACAGAATTATATCACATCAAATACCGAAATGCTTGCCCTCTGCCCACTATGCCCTGTTGGTAAACTTACCCATTACCATTAACCCATTACCTCACCAATCGTGAATCCGGCCTTCGAAGTGATTTGATAAAAGACAGTTGAACGAAAAAATTATGGAGCAGTGAGAAGAACGAAAATAGAGGGAAAGAGACGCAGCATTAAATCTTCAGAGGAAAGGGATGTAGAGTGTGCAGCCATTAGAGTCCTCAGCTGTGCAATTGGAAACATTACGTCAGCCTTTCCAGAGGCTTATACACACATATTATTGAGCTACTCACACTGCTGACTTCATCCGGATCGATGTTCTGGATTTCGTCCTCCTTTCTCTCGATTTTTGTCACAGAGGATTTCCTCGGCCGTTCAAACGCCTGATTCAGCTCCTTCGTCGGAGCATACGAGAAGCATTTCGAAGCCTTGTCATACCTAAAATGTACGTTATAGGTACTCTATCCTGAACTGCGCCATGCTTTCAACTTTGCGGAATGATTCGCGGAAATTTATTGGTGGAGAATGGCTTTCTTCACTGAAGAAAATCAGTAGTACTTGGTTCCTTCAAAAAAAATCTGACTTCTTTCTATAAACTTCTGTATAGGTTTTCTACTAAAAAAGCCCACTCACTTGGGAGTACCAAGTCATGCGAAGCAGTGGGAAGTCAGAAGTGGCTCAGATTGCTTCTTACCCCAAATGGGCTTAGATAGCTTCTGAAGATGCTAACTCATCAGCAGTACCAAATCCAACGCCCAAAACAAACAGAAATTCACCAGCTATTATTTGGCCTAATTCAGAGGTCTTCATTGTATGCTTGTTATGTTTATGGAATCAACGTCTGACACGGTAAGCCATCAAGAATGTGGACGTAGTATTCAATCATACAACTCAACTATTTCGAGAAAGATAACAGGACATGGCGCAATCTAACATAGCATAGCATATCAGCCTAAATCCAAAATGAAAGGACTGAGACTCCATAGACGTACCGATCTTTTCCGACCAGATCCGGCTCGATACTTGGAGTGGCTCGGCCGGCCTCTCGAGGACTCGGCGGACGCTGGACGAGCGGGCGCACCTGAGCGGGAAGTACGCCTCTTCTGAAAGTTTTTTTAAATGAAGAATAACCATAGAAAACCGATCAATATATCGATCAACAAACTCACCGTTCAGGCATTTCTGGCACAAGAGGATCCGCCATCGCCGAGGCGGAACGCGGTTTCGGTGGCACCGGCGGAGGAGGCATTTCCGCTTGGTCCTGGAAATCGCGTGATTTTTTCGAATTTTTGTGACAATTTCCATTGTGGGCTGCTACACATGCCCTAAACGAAGGAACAAACCACTAAACAAGAAGGATCTAGCCTAATTTTGAGGAGGCACCTCCTCCCTTAAACGTACTCGAAAACCAAATCAAACCACCGTATTGAGCGGCAATTGAAGCTCTTCTAAAAACTCTGGGAAGGACAAAACACTCTATACCCTTCCCGACTAGGACTAGAACCAACAAGAGTAAGGAAACCACAACAGAATAGCCGTTTAAGCCGCTGCAGGATTTTAAGTGAAGCTGCAAAGCGATTTCGCTAAGCCGCAAATGATTTAGATTTTTAGCCATCGGTCATCTCGGAAAACACCGGCACATAGTAGATTTTCGGCTCTGTCGTTAATATGGCCTACATAGGAAGGCGGGAAGGCGTCAACGAACTACAACCAATTATAGCAGCGAGCGTAGATGCGGCTCTCTGAATAGAACACTTGTTCGATGCGGCCTGTATAGCCTGATGCACTCCTCTCACCATGTAGGCCACATTCACGACTAGAACCTGCTGATTCTGGTTAGGGCTAGAGAAGAGAAAAAAGGATAAATCGATGGGTTAGTGGTTTGGAGAATAGGCATAGGATATAGAGAAAAGATTCAAAGAGAAATCATAAGAATTCGAAGTATGTACCATCTATTGTATAGCCATTTAGGCTACCGTATCCCTGAACCTAGTGTTAGACGGTTTTTTGGCTTCAAAATCAGTTAGAGACACTTCAGGATCCGATGACCCGTGGAAAGTCCGTACGTCGGGTTTAAAGCAGGAATGCTCTCTCATCCTGAAGACACTATCCCAGATGATCCTCCAGATCTGGTAACCAGCCCCGAATAAAAAGAATCATCATCGGTAGGCGGAAGGCCAGTAGGAGGCCGATGCTTCCCGCATACTAAAGCATTAAAGCTTCAAAGCTGCCTAGAGAGCAGCGAAGCCTAAACCATATTCTTCGAGGACGGATGACTCATTCAAGAAAGCAAAGCTGGAGCAGTTTAGAACAGCAGTAAAAATACCAGGAATCCAAGGGAGGGGAAGAAGAGGTCATTTTCCTGCTGTTCTAAACCCTGATTCCCTTGGATTGGAAGAGATGCTCGGCAGGAAAAACGACCTTCACGGCAGGAAAAACGATCTAACGTCTAATCGTTTGGGTTACGGTACCCCAAAATGAATCCAGAGGCTGGGTTAGAGTGACCTTCTAAGCACCCATGGATTCCCAGAACAAGCCAAATTTCTAGAGTCGAGCATGCAAGATCAATAAGATCTTTGTGAGGCACTTCTGGATCTGATAGTCGTGGAGCGGTCAGTGCTACGAGACAGCTGACCACTCATCTGAAAGAACCACCTCAGAAGAGAGCTAGCCGTCTAGGGCTGAATCTATGCTCTGGCAGTGGACCTACCCGTGTCCAAATGACGTAAGTAATTTTTAGCCACAGTTACAGGATCAGCGGGAGTTTTGGAATTGAATAAGCAGAAACCGTAATGCAGCTAATAAAGCTGCCTGACCGCCAGTTCTGCAGCTGGATCTTACGAAGACGATGTTCATGAGAAGCTTCCGACACCCCATTTCAACACGGAAGGAACGTCTCTGAATGCTCCAGCTACGTGTATCTGGGTCACGAAGTCAATATAACCAGCGATAACCGCGCCAGAGCTGAGCAGGAGGAGACGAGCGGCTTGGGGAGCTCTCAAGAGCGTTGAAGAAGTAGCGAAGAAGACGAAGAGCGTCCGACTCCGTGCCCACCTATTCGACTCTGCTGCTCTTCCTGCCCTGCCTTATGCCTCAGATACCTGGGCCATGCGAAAGAAGAATGAAAGAATGCGATAAGTGTTGCGCAGCGTGGAATCGAGAGGACGATACTTAGAGTGACACGACTCACGCAAGTGAGAATAGGCCTCCGGAGTTCCGAGCTTCGTCGACGTTCGAAAATCAGTTGCATGGACCAAATCGTCGAAAATCAGGTGGGTCAGCCATGCAATGCGCTTCGCAGACACCCGCTGGACGAGAGCCGTCACCGACTAGATTCTGCGAGATGTCAACGAAGAACACCAATGCGTTGGTCGGACTTCTTCGTGAAGTCCCTGGTCGAACTATATGACGCTCTTCGGGTCCTTCGAGCGAGAAGGATTCACTGGGGCACTTTGGCACGCGGCAAAAACGAATGGAGACGCTGCTGGCACCCGCTTGAGCAACTCGATAATCAACAGGACGACAGAAGAATACAGGTGATAAAGGTAACCGCCAGTTATCTTTGAGCTAGTAGACAAAAAGTCATTACATCCTTAATGAAGAGCTATTGGGCGTTACGCGTTTCAAGCCAGGCGCTTAAAGCCTTCTTGCGTTCGCGGAGAGGACAACATTTGCTGCTTACTGAAGACGTGGGAATCGCCGCTCATCTGACAGTCATGAGCGCCGTCATCACTCTCTTACAGTAGCGCAATGGGGTGAAGAGGCTGTAATAACAACAGCAATGATGAAGTCACGTCGAACGAACGAACGACGACAGAACGACCGGGATGTCAGGGGTATGTATGTAGGGTACTCTCCAGAAACATGAAGTGAGATAAGGCAGGAGATACATAGAAGGCGGCAGGAGGCTTAGCCGAAGAGGGAAATTTCTCCCGGACGCCGTTATTCATTTGAGAATCAAAGCTACTACGACAGAGGAAGCCGAGCGAAGAGGACACTGTTAGCTACGTCAACGAGAATCTGTCATTTAGAAGAAAGCACGCAAGTAGTCGCTGTCGCATGGACGAAGTCGTCGAAAATTAGGTGGGCCGGCCATGTAATGCGATTCGCAGACACCCGCTGGACGAGAGCCATCGCCGACTGGATTCCGCGGGATGTCAAGAGAACACCAGGACGCCCATAAACGCTTTGGTCGGACTTCTTCGTGAGAGTCCTGAACGAACGACATGACGCTCTTCGTGTCCCTCAGCGAGGAGGATCCATTGGAGCATTCTGGCACGCGACAGAGACGAATGGAGACGCTGCTGGCCCCCGCTCGAGCAAGTCGATGATCAATGGAACGACAGGTGATACAGATGATACGCAAGTAGTCATCAGAACAGTGGAACGTAAGTACATCACAGCTATTCAGTCAAGAAACTGCAGCATCACACGGGGTGTTATCGTAGCAGAAGAGAGTAGATTCTGGAGAGTAAGAGCTTTTCTGAGGAATCGAGTAAACGCAGAGACAGAGGTCGAAGGTTACCGTTGAAGTGTTGCCGTCGGCTTGCTGGTGTATTTCAGCTGTGCTCTTCGCTTTATCGATGATCGCTTTCGTCGTCGTTGTCTCGTGACTCGTCGGCGGCTTCTTTCGTATTATCTCGCTATACACTACGGATCCGTTCGGTTCGTCTGAAAATTCAGACCGATTGATTGAAAATATCGTCATTGAAAAAATATCGAAAACACTAGCGCGCAGGGTATAAAAATAAAACGGCAGAATAAAGCCTTAAAAATCTAAAAAATCTGCAAATTTTCGAAAAAATCGATTGGCAGAAATTTATAGAATCAAAGAGATACCTGATAAAGACGATAAAAGGAGCCAATCGACATTGACAAAAATATATAGTGTCATTACAAGATGTTTTGTTGCGATCAAAACTCTTGCGCCAGGCGGGACTCGAACCCGCATCTTCTGCTTTCCGGGCAGCGATGTTCGCCTTATACCACCGGCGCTGTTTGACCGCACGTAGCATCCGCGATATCCTCCAGGTCTGTCAGCACCCACCCGTGATACGGTGATGTGTCATTTGTCGTTATATAGTGTCATTTTTTAGCAACAAGTGCATGTATGATACCCGGTACAGAAATTATAGTATCAATGATCGAGATCGTTACAGGTTCGATTCCGCGTCCAGGCAAACACTCTTCGATTTTCTCAGAACATTAAATTTACAGCAGGTATATTTCGAACAGCACGCGTGTAGCGCAGCCGGGGGAGGTGTCGGCTGTAACGTGCATGCGATAATAGGTTCTTGGTTCGGATATCCCGCCCAGGCCAACTAAGCCCACCATCCCTCCGGGGCCGATGAGTTGGTACCAGGATTATCTGGAAAAAGCGCGGACTTGTTTATCAGTTGGCCACCGCAAGTCAAAAGGCAGCCTAAACACACATTCAAATCACCTCCACGACATCCTGTAGAAGTAGAATGTGTGGCGCATCCCAAAAGAGATTGAGCAAAAAGGTCTTTTATTCCTTTTATTTGGCCTGTACAAATGAACTGCAGTGACCAGCCGATGATCAACTCAGTGGTTCATCCTTGGCAGGCAAATCTGGCACCAATTTCGGACCTAGGAGAGTTGGAAGGCTAGATTGGCCTGGGCGTGTACCCGAACCAAAAACCAGAAATCGGGTGCACGCTACAGCGAGTCCTCTTCCGATTGTGCTAATACGCGCCGCAAGCGCAGAACATCTAAGGTTAATCGACAAATCCAAGCTAGAATTCTCTCAACGTATGGTAAACTCTGGAGACTAGATGAGGACGCCGCACGACGCCGCCGTCGTACGACGGTGTTGATCGGTTTGCGTTTTTGGCGAGATGACTGATGAGCTGCGATTAGTGGCAAAACCCATGCATCAGAAGGATGTTGTCAGAAAAGAAGGATTCGACGACGAACACATCGCTTCGCATCGCTTTGCAGCGAATTCTGGACGCCTTCTAGCAGTAATGCTGACGCTAGTAACAAATTCGGTACCGGATTTTTTTAGTGAAAAATGAAAGAGTATGGTGATCGTCAAGAAGACGTCATAGTGGACGGTCTTACTTAAAGTGCAGTCTTCTAAAATTTCCACGAAAAAATTGTGTTTTCCAGAGAACTGATGAAAAACCCAGCTATGCATAACCATACATGCGCCAACGAGGGTGCGCATAGTACCTACATAGCAGCCGATATGGCCAATTAGCCTATCAATCCCTACAAGGATGCGCCATGCATTCATCTTTGCAAACAACATACAAGACAGCGCGGTAGTCATCATTGTGCTACCCTGCTTGCCATCCAGTCCTGCAGTTCATTTTTTCTCCCCTTTCTCCTTCCTGTCTCGTTCCTCCTCGCCGTTCTTCTTCCGTTTTTGCTCCTTTTCTGTTCCTCATCGTTTCACATCTCGCACTGCATACGTGAAATTACTATCCTTAACGAGACATCATACCTTCGGTTTCCCTACTCCCAAGAAAAATATGGAGACTCCAAAGCGTCCCGGCTGCTTCATACACTTGTTTCTCTCTCGCTCTTGTGGAAAACACCTGATGTATCTGCGAAAACAACGAATGCTTAGGGATGACTAAGCGGATGCTTTAAAATAGCGCAACAACAGACAGAAAGGGCATGGAGCAAGAAGGGAAAAGGGGATCTGTGAAAGTTCAGTTGTCTACGTAACAAAGCTCTGTATAGATTCGTCTTCTAAGGGTGTTTTCATCGTGCGATTCCATCTAGATCTTCATGAAATTCAGGAAGGACATCTATTCAGGTAAAATGCCAATGTTAATAAATTCTTCTGTTCAACACAGCATCTGCTATACACAGGATTGGCTACACCTTTTAAAAACTTCAGCATGGCTGCCTTCGTTCAATTAGCGCAAAACTTCCGGATCTAAAGTTTTGAGTGAGTTGCGATCATTAAATGCTCAAAGAGCTGCGACCAGGAGGTGAGAGGGTTGAATAATGGAAGCATCAGAGGCTGGAATATGTAAGAAGGGAATGGTAGGCTAGAGCTACACTTATGTACATACCCTCTGTTTAGAAAGCCTTTCAATATCCTGTTATATGTATAAAAAGAAGAACTAATCTGTCCGTTTGTCCTTATGTGCCTCCGCTCCTCCGCTGGCCGCGCAAAATTGATTGCCAAGGCCGGTGGAAAGGCCACACATCTCGAGTATCACTAACGGTCTCTGCGCGTGGCTAACGCGCAGATTATTTTTTGACACGTGTGTTGGCAAGCAGCAGTGCGATGATGATCGGTGGACAGACAGCATATAGACAGTACCGATCTTCCATTCGATATAGATCGATTTCATCGATTTTTAAGCTGGTAGAAAGGATTGAGGGCTGTTACATATTGCCGCGAAAGAAACAACAGCAGTCGAAGGGCATAGAGCGGATTAGAAACAACTGAGAAATCTTGTGATGAAAAGAATACGCTCGAACAAATCGCTTTCATCCCTAAAGTACAAATGATCGCTTCTCTCATGACGAGCGGATGTCGAGAAGCGACCACCGCAATGAACGGAAGGAAAACATCAGACGCCGAGAAATCTTGAAAAATAGCAGGACGCAAGGAAAAACCTGACATATTTATTTATTTATTTATTTATTCACTACATGGATAACCATGCAAAAGAAAAACAAGGTAAAACTAAACAAGTTAAAGTAATTCTAAACAGGAAAAAACAGAAAAAAACAGAACAGGCAACAAGTATCAACATAATACAGTTGAAAACTACTAAACTGCATCCTGAAGATATCGGTCAAGAAGTTTTTTATACTTCTTTAAGGAATTTGGTATAATGTGTTTTTTTGATAACCTCAAAAAATCAGAGCCAGCACGGCAAGTGAAAAATTGAGACCTTACACTGTTTTTTGCTCCAGGAAACTGAATCTTCCACTGACCACCCCTTGTGTTCGATGAAGAAAAGGTATAGAACTCATGGAGGGGAATACGAGTAAGACCGTGTATCATCTTATATATCGCAATTAAATCATTTCTTCTCCTACGACGTTCAAGGGTATGTAGATTGAAGAATCTGTTTCGTGAAGCCGGTGAGGGGATGGTGTTGTAATCATACCCATGTACTCGTATCCATAGCTTTCTCGTGAAGCTGTTTTGTACAGATTCCAGCCTGGCAATTTCACGCTTATATTTGGGACTAAAAATTGTGGTGCCATATTCTAGAATTGGTCTAACATACGACTTATAGGCAATTAATAGGTGTTGTATTGAATTTGTTCGCAAACATTTGACATATATGTACATGCCATATGAAGGATGTAATCTGTCCGTTCCTTCATATGTTTTGCAAAGTTAATGGCCGAGGCCAATGAAAAGGTCCCATAGCAAAACACAGCTAAAAACTGAGAGTCTGAAGTACTTAGCTTTCAACGGAGGGATCAAACCAGAGATAAATTTCAGTACAAGCATGCCACAAGAGCCTGCTTGGCACGATGCGGGCAGGAAGCCAGAGGACCGTCCAGCTCAATTCTTCGGCTCCTATGGAATCGAAGAATTGAGCTGGACGGTAGCCCCACCTCTTCCATAGACCTCTTCGTTCTTCTAGGAATGCTACATTGCCATAGAAGTACATCAGGGTACAGCCAAGCAACAGATCTCGGGCAGAACTCGAAGAAAATCAGCGGAGAGAGGTCAAACAGGAACGACTACGACTAAAGCAAACTTCAGGAACTATAGGAAAAATTCTTGAGTGGATCGATCATTCAGTCGCCGAACAAAAACCCGACGAGCCATCGCCAAGTCATCAGTTACCCGCACTTCCTAGTTGTCCGCATGATATCACAGGGAAGTGGAGTGCATGGCGCAACGATAGATATATGTATATATACAATTTTTATGTCGAATTGGACACTTTTCAAACCAAACTGAACACTTTTCACGTCAAATTGGACACTCTTCTAAGCTAATCTAAGACTTTTGAAATGAAGGAAAGCTCTTCTGAATTGAAACAACCTTTATACAGGTTGAAGTACAAGCTCAATAAAATGGTTAGAAAAAAATTTGTTCAAGGAAAATTTAGAATAACTTTTTTACATTTTTTCAATTTAGCTGTCCGAATGAGTGTCATAAATTTATAAAGTTCTTACTTTTCGAGAATATAACAAATTAAATTTTGTTTTAAGGCGCAGCAAAGCAGCAACCAAATAGTGCTCTAAAATACCAGATTGCGCCATGGACTCGAAAAGCACGTTGCGATTTTTATTTGATTGATAGTGTATATGCTGCTTACATGGAAAAACGAGGTATATGCGTTCTTAACAGTTGTACTTGTTGCATTGCCTACACTTTTTTGTTTGAGGAAAATTTCAGTATGATTCCTTTAAGCCTTTAATTCACTTACCCAATAAGTGAACACTTTATATGAAATTTTATAAAATTCTAATTTTTCGTGGAAAAATAAAGCTTTATAGTTAAGAGCGGAAACTTTTGGTGCCAAAAAAGAGATTACGCCATGCATTCCTCAAATTCGTCCCGAATTTCACTTGACTGATAGTGTAAAAGGCGCTTACATGAAACAACAAATTAGGGTTATGCACGTTCTTCACAATTGTACTTGTTGCATTGTTCACAGGTACGTATAAATTAACATATATATATATATATATAATCAGCATATGCATAGTATAAATCTACGCAAGCAGTATTCTCATTCCCCATTTCATGTTTCAAGTAGACAAAAAACTACATAAAGCGTTACTCAAATAAAGGTTATGACATTAAAAGAGTGAATCTACAATAACGGTCACCAGAAAATAACGTTTAGCCTTGTTTTTCTACTATAAAGCTTCATTTTTTGAAAAAATTAGATTTTTTATAAAATTCCAAGCAAACTGTTCACTTATTGGGTAAGTGAATAAAATGGTTGAATAAATCATACTAAAATTTTCCTCAAACAAAAAAGTGTAGACAGTGCAACAAATACAATTGTTAAGAACGCATACACCTTGTTGTCCAGCATTTACACTATCAATCAAATAAAAATCGCGACGAGCTTTTCGAGTGCATGGCGCAATCTGTTCTGTGCCATTTTAAAAGCACTGTATGGTTGTTGTTTTGCTGCGCTTTAAAACAAGACTTAATTGTTATTTTTTCTCCAGAAGTAAAAATTTTTATAAAATTATTACACTCATTCGGGCAGCTAAGGTTAAAAAAAATAAGAAAAAGTTATTCTAACTTTTCCTTGAATAAAACTATTTTCCTAACTATTTTCTTAGGTCTATAGTTCGATCTGTATAAAGGTTGTTTCAATTCGGAAGATTTCTGTTTGATTTCAAAAGTCTTAGGCGAGCTTAGAAGAGCGACCAATTTGACGTAAAAAGTGTCCAATTTGATTTGAAAGGTGTCAAATTTAACTTTAAAAGTGTCGAGTGCGACCTGAAAATGGTATATATCTACAACTCCGACTTTCCTAGCAACTCAGACGCAACGACTCTAATCAAGAATGAGTAAAACTAGTACAGGAAGACAATTCTTAGAGCAGCTGGGTGTGATCCGAACACCCGCCTCATGCTCTCAAACAAGCTGTTACACCACCCATTATGTTTGCCAGGAGGATCAGTTAAGCAGCCTGGGCACTATCGCAGTGACCTATGTAATTGTAATGTCGACAAATAGATGGACAAAGCCGTCAAAACAAGTGGGACCAATTTGCCGGGAAAAGACAGACATTAATCAGATAGATGAACAAACCTTGAGGAGCTGATCTGCCCTATCCTAGCAGGAAGGGGACAACCGAAATGTGGCAGTTGCGGTCATTATCCCATGCTATACAATCGCATCCCCTGAACTTAAATAAAAGCCCTAACATAACGGGACAGAAGAAGAAACTGTTGTAATAACTAAAAGCTAAATAAGAGATTGGAGACGCAAGTCACTAATGCCCCCTCCGATTAGGATAGATTCGAGCTGATCGTGCGTATACTGGACCAGAAGCACGCGCGTACGGTACTTTGGAACGCTCATGGCGCACGCGCCCACCCGCGCCCGTGGAGAGCTCCCACTCTTTGTAGCGATTCGCCAGTCAAAACAGCTGCGTTCCGTCAGGTAAAAACTCCCTGGAGCTGCCAGCTCAGCTGGTAACGTCAGTCATCTCCACAGCAACCATTACAAATTTTCCTCGATTTCAATAAACTGCACTAAAATCCGGGCAAATTTAACAGTTGCTTAGCTTATCGAGTTATTATATACCATTACTGAAGATCTTGAAGTTACCAGTCAACTGCGACACACAGAAATTACCAATCACAGTAAATATGTACACTATTTTCAGGTCGAATTAGACACTCTTCAAATCAAATTGGACACTTTTCAAGTTAAATTGGACACTTTTCACGTGCATGGCGCAATCCGACTTTTTAATGCTGCATATGATTGCTGCTTGGTCAAGTTTTAAGACAAAGTTTAATTTAATATTTTCTCAAAAAATAAAAATCGTGTCAAATTATTACACTTATTCGAACAGCTAATAAATGATTTTAGATAACTAGATAAATAAGTAAATAAACGAATAAAAATGCATACACGGAAAAGAGTCATAGTGAGAATGTGCAAGAAAAAACACAATTACTCAGAACACCACTAAATATCGACGGACAAGCATGCAAGTAATACAAAATAAGGCCACGATTTGAAATAAATAAATAAATAAATAAATAGGCTACTGTAATGTATTCAAAAAAGAATGCTAAATTTTCTAAATTTTAGAAAAAAAAGGAATACATACTGAAACCGTCAGAATATCAGTCAAAGCTAATGAAAAATTATAGATTCATAACTGATTGAATGCAATACTGAAGCAAAAAAAAATTAAAAGCTGTAAGCCTGCTTGAAATTTTGAAAAAAAAACAAACTTGTACTATATCAAAATAGCAACACATTGACGAAATCAAAAATTAAAATTTTTTACTGGCAGCAAATAATCAGCACAAAAGAAAATGGATGTTTCCGAATAAAGCTTATCAACGAAATTATAATAAAATATAACGATAAACAAATTCACTATTAAATCAATACTATCGATTTTTCAGCAAGAAATGAACTACGCTGCGAAAATTAAAACTAAAAATTTAAAAATTGAAACTAGAGAAAGAAACTAACCAATGGTAAGATTGAAACAGGCTAAACTACACGATCATACAGAGCTACGCAGGTACACAAAAAATTAAACACATTCTTTAACAATATTAAGATATATCGTTGAATAGGGCCCGTGGTAGCGCAGTCGAGGGGATGTGCGGAGTGTCGTGTGTGCAACTTCGAATCGATTTTTCTTTAGTTCTTGGTTCGGATCCCGCCTATACTAACTATACCTTCCTTCCGCCCGAGGTCGAGGACTTGTTGGGGAAGGAGACACAATGACGAGCTTATGTGAAGGCCACCGCAAGCATTGTATATGTAGTCCTAGTGCGCATTCATTTCGCCTATACGATATTACGTGGAGGTAGAATGCGTGGCGCACCCCACAGAGGGATTGAACAGTACGAACATTATTATCTCTTCATCTCTAAGTAAAAATATTAAACTCCTATGCAAACAAATAATAATTAGCGTTACAACCTACAAAATGCAAAATATCAAACAAACAAAGATGAATAAATATCACGAATTAAATCACGAAGCAGCTCTTATAAATAGAAATTCAAAAGCATAAAGGATAAAGGTGAGGAATGAAGGACGTCGTTGCTCAATCCGTTTTTAGGATGCGCCACACATTCTACGTCTATTAGATATCGTGGAGGCGATTTGAATGCGTATTTGGCCATACAATGACTGTAGTGGTCAACCGATGTAGAAGTTAGTGCCTTATCCATCCTAGACCAGTCTGGTACCAATTCACCGACCCCGTAGGGATTGAAGGCTTCGTGGTCCGGGCGGAAAATCCGAACCAGGAACCTGGTATCGGGTGCACGAGGCAGCCAGTATCTCGTCCATTTGCGCTACTCGCGCCAAATAAGTGATAAAATCAACGAAATACAAAATAAAACTGCAAAAAATAATCAAAAAATAAATGGATAAAACCAAAGAGTGCAGCAAATGTTATTAATGGATAAATAAAAAATAAGTATGAATAAAAACAAATAAAAAATTAAACAACAAAGATCAGCAATTATTAGACAAGAAATAAGAAATATCAATGGTAAACAGGAGTAGGGCTTACGCTGGAAATTTTCGTTTGCAGCGTGCCGTCCAGCGTCGCGGTTTCTTTATATCCACGAAGCGAACTAATTCTTATGATACCAGTGTACAATCAGCACAAAGTGGTAATGACCCCATTATAAAATTATTTTTTTTTTCTAAAATTCTAAAATTTCTTGGAGGCGTTCAGAATTTTTTCAACTTTGGACATTGAGCAGCATGCCTATAGGATAAAACAATGCGGGAACTATTTTATCAATTTTTAATTCAAAAAATTTCAAAAATTCGCCTAGTTTTCCTTGTTTTATCTAGCGCCTAGTGTCTACGGGTAACTCTAGTCCCGTGGCTGGTATGGGGCTCCTAGAGCTGTCGGAGATGAGGTGGCGGTCGATAGGAATAGCGCTCGGCAGGTGCGTGTGGTCCAGTCAAAACACCGGGTTAAAAAGCCCTCGGGCTGCAGGCAGGCAGCTCAACGACGGACACACCCAGAGGCGGCCGGCGGCAGCACTGAGGTGTCCAGGTGTCAGCCAGCAGCAGGCTGTTGTTGCTCAACACAGTCGGCAGGTCGCGGCGAGGTAGAGGGGGCGTTTTTGTGGTGTGGCTTGGCTGGGAGCACGGCCGCAGCAGGAGATGGGGGCCAGCGCGTTTGATGTGCCCGGGAGAGAGGGCAGATCTATCACTGCTGCTGCTGCTGCCGATGCTGCTGTTGCCACAGGCCGAGTAGGCGTCCGTCCGTCGGGCGGCCGATGCAGCTCAGGCCAACGACGACGACGAGCTCGACCAGCCAGTCAGCCAGCCAGCCGACACGAAGCCGCTGTAAAGTCACCCGCGAGGAGCACACCGGACACTCTAGTTTGGCTACATCACCATCCGCTCTGCTATGCTATGGACACCGCAGTGAAAAATCGATCGACTCGAAAGACGTGAATAAATCGATAAAACGATTGAATCAATCGAGTCAACGGTGATAGCTACGGTAGTGCAATCAGGTGCTACAGTATACTACATTCATCTAAACAAAATTCGAACAATCGATTTTCGATCGATAATCGATCACGACTACGTTACCCCCACCCTGCCCAGTAGGAATTGTCGTAAAGAAGCGGCACTAAATACCTCGACGTCGACAAAGCAACTGCCAGGCTGCGGCTATAACTCAAGCAGCAGCTCACTGGCCGCCCGAGGTGCTTGAGCCAGGCTTAGGCGGGGCGGAAAAAGTGCCCCTCGAGTCTAGTAGAAGGACCTCTTCCTGAGATCTATACTAGTTTGCGAGTTTCTGAGGGAAGATAGCGAAGACTGCAGCTGTCAGCCAAAACAGGAAAGAGGAGACTTCAACGTCGTGAAAAGGAGGAAAATTAACAAAAAAGGAGATGGCGAAGTGGAACGATATTCGGAAACTGACTTGGGACTTGAATAGAATTTTTAAACTTCAGATTTTATTGTTCAGTCTTTAGTTTTCTTTTTTTAGTTTTTTATTATTCTACTCGTATTGATTACCATCAGCAACCTTCGCTTCGCCGACGATATTGTTCTCATCTCTTCCAGCACGGCAGAAGCCGAGGAAATGCAGAACGAGCTCAATGTAGCAGCTATGAAGATTGGATTGGACATGAATACGTTCAAAATGCAATTTATGGTCAACCAGTGATGTGACACGGGACTCGTAAGGTTAAATGGAGTCGCTCTACAACAGGTCGACTCCTACGTCCATCTGGGAAGGGAGCTGAACATGGATAACGACCTCGTCCTGAAATCGCCCGCAGGAGACGCGCAGCATGAGCAGCCTTCTGTTCGATTCGCGAAGTCACCGATCAGGTCAAGGATGCCGGCCTCAGGGCCTCGATATTCAACGCCTCTGTACTGCCTGCGATGTGTTACGTGACGGAAACCTGGCCCGACAACAAGACAATCGCCAGAGCGATGCAAACTACGCATCGTGGACTGGAGAGATGTCTTCTAAGGACAAGCCTTCGTCAGCAATGGCAAGAAGGCCTACGAAGCTCGGGCAGTACACGAAGAAGTCCAAATATCGCTGGGCCGGACCCCTGCTTCGACGAAAGGACGATAGATGGAGTCTTCGTGTCACAGAATGGCTCCCGAGAGACCATAAGAGACCACTGGGACGACCGCCAACGCAATGGGCAGACTCATTCTCAAGATCTTTCAGAGAGCGGAGTCTGCCTCACTGTATGCAAGCAGCCAGAGATTGAGCGGTCTGTAAGAGTTGTGGTCCCCGCTGAGAAGACCTCCAGCCGACAAAGGGACCATCAAAATATCAAAGTAAGTAAGTATTGAAAACCATATATTTAAGCGATATTTAAAGAAGACCCGATTCAATAAGAAAACAAACTTCTATAGCAACCAGCAACAACAAATTTGGCCCTCATTCTCAAGAACACATATGGTGGAAGAAGGAGTGTCTACGCTAACTAAGCTTCTTGATTAATCCAGCAAAAGGAAATGCGGGCCCTCCTAGCAATGATTTGTTACGATCAAACTCTACCACCAGGCGGGACTCGAACCTGCACCTCCTGCTGACCGGGCGGGAATGCTTTGCGCGATTACACCACTGGGCTGTTTGATCGAACGTAACATCCACGTTGCGTTCGCTTCCCGCACTAGATGCGGGTTCGAGTCCCGTCGGACGCGAGAGTTTTGTTCGCAACAAAACATCGTTATGAGAGCTTACAACTTCGATACCAGCCATGTACGGTTTAAAGAAAGTAAAATACATTGAAATGCACAGCGTACTCCCAAAGCACAGCTAAAGATTCTACCTTAGTGTTCCAACGCTTTTTAGTCGCAAAAAGTAAACAGTTTAGTAAGCCAATGTTCAGGTATGAATCAAAGCTGCAAGTTTCCCAGCCGAGTTCCAGGCTGGCAGGAAAACTAATTGTTCCTAGTCGCGAATGTGAGCAGCATTCGGAGATGAAAACACGCCAGCCAATCAAGCCGCATCGAAAGGGAGTACCAGTCACAGAAGACGGTCGGTACTCTAATTGGCCGGCATGTGCTCTGTTGTTTCCTAACTGGATGTGATTGGCTGGCTGGTTTCCAACTTTCCACGCTGCCCACATTCGCGACATGGACAGTTTTTTTAGTTTCTATTGTTTAAAGCTGAAAGATGTGGAAAAGCCAACAAAAACCTCAGATCTACTGCCTGAACACTAAAACCTATATCCAGAGGTGAATGAATATTTCAGATTTGTTTCTTTGATGCTCCTCTCCCAATCTAGAGTCCCGTTTAAGGACACCCAAGCGTTTTCCTTGATGGGTCAAATTTCAGGTTCGAAAAGAGCTTTCCAGTAGCTTTTCCGATATGCTTCAAGGGTAGTTAATGCTTAAAAACAGTAATAGTTGATTACTGTTTGAGATACGCCACGCATTCCACTTTTGCGGGATGTTGTGAAAACAAATAGAATGCGTATTTGGCCATAATTCGACTTACGGTCGCCAGTCGATGGAAAATTTCGTGGTTTGTCCTACGTAGACCCTCCAGTACCAATTCACGGACCCCGTACTAAAAGGCTTGATGGCCTTGGAGAGACTCGAACCAAGAACATGATTCGAGCTTAGACATGAGAGCCAGCATCTCCTTCAAGTGGGCTACGTATGATTCGCCAATAATAATAATTATTATTATTATAATAATTCGTCATAATAATGATTATCATAGCGATAATCAACAAATAGAAGTCAAATTTTTAGAACTGCTGAAAAAATTGGCTGAAAAGGTTAGTTTAAATTGAATTTTCATCCCAGCTTTACTACATAGACATAAGTTTTCCCTATCACTCATTCCGTCTGTCTGTTCATCCGGGAAAAGATTATTTCAAGTCAAAAGATTGCACACCTACTAGATCAATATTATTGATCCCTTTTTAGAATCAAGCGTATTATCACTGCTCGAATACGATGATCAAGTATAAACAACAACAATAATAATAAACAATATAATAAGAAGCATAATAAATAAATAAATAAATAAATAGGTCACTAATACTTCACAACAACTTAACAGTATCAATCGAACACTGAAACAGTATCAACAGGACACTGATTTATCGATTGATTGGCCACCCTATGTCGTTGAAATTCGTATCAGTATCAAATCTACGCCATTGAATATTTTCAGAATCGGTCAAGTATCACGCAAAGATGAGGCTGAACTTTACACCAGATCGAATGTATCTGTTAATATCGAGCAATATTATCCATGTTCTCATTTTTGCTTAAGCCTAGAGCGGCTGCTACAGAAGATAGAAGCGGCTAGCAAGATGTTTAGTTGCGATCAAAACTCTTGCGCCAGGCGGGACTCGAACCCGCGCCTTCTACCTTGCGGGCAGCGATGCTCGCCTTACACCACCAGCGGCGTTTGACCGAACAGAACATCCACGATATCCTCCTAGCAATCTTCTATATTACCCATGCTCCTGGGACAAACTCCAGTCAGTTGCCAAGCGGGACCACTGCCTACTGGTGCGTTTTTCATAAACTGGCAGAGGCAATCTAGTCTCAGGTCAGTCTGAGCTTTTCCTTTTCATTTCTGAAGGGAACTAAGCAGCGGCTGCACTAGCGTGAAGATACAGAAAGTCGAAAACCGCCACAATTTCTTTGAAGTGTTGATGCACGTGCCCATAATTGAACTCATTGTTTAAAATTTTATAAAAGTCTTGTTTTTAATATAACTAATAGCATAAAGGTTGTTTTAAAGAGCAAAAATGCGGCCATTTTTGTGTCAAAAGAAGAGATTGTGCCATGAAACAGATCGCCCAAGAAGCAAAGATTTATTGATAGCAAAATGCCTAACTGCAAGAAGTTTCACACTTGTAAACAAAGCGTCAAAACAGTTGTAAAGAACGTATATATCGTTTGCCTGCAGGATTTACAGTATCAATCCAATAAAAACCAGGACGAGCCTCTCAAGTGCCCGGCGCGTTCTCGCCTTTTAACACACAAAATGATTGCTGCCCTGTTATGCTTTAAAATAAAACAAAATTCATGATTTTTTCTAGAGAGAATAAAATTCTTATATTACACATTACACTTAATCGAGCAGCTCTTTAAAACTGAGCTAAAAGATCTCAATCTATACAAAATTTTCCTTGAACGAAAAATTATTTTAACCATCTTGGAGAACCTGCTGTTTAATCAGCAAAAAACTCTTTGCAATTTAGATGAGGTTGACTTTTGGAAGTGTCTATTTTGAAGTGAAAAGTGCCAAATTTAATTTGAAAAGTGTTCACTTTAACGCGAAAATGATACAGCTGAGCTCTAACACTCAGCGAAGTAAAACTACCCCTACCACTATATAACGCCAATAAAGCAGGCTTCAAAGGTGCTCTGATAGGACGTCGCCTTCGCGTCCTGATCTCTCTATCGGACACAGGAAAGAATCTACAGGGTGATCCAAAATAACGTGATGGAGGTTTGACGTTGTCCCAAGTGAAGTATTGACCTTCGGCATGATTGCAATAGGGTCAATTTTTTGTGCGTATCTCTCTGTCCGCAGTGTAATTTTTAAGTTCTATTTTGTCCCAGTTACGGTTTTCCTTAAGATGTTGAACCACCACACTGCGATTTTGAAGCTTCATCGTAAAGAATGCGCAGTGCGACATCGTTGTCCTGCTCGGTCGACTGTCTCCACAGAAGCTCGTCTACGTAAGTAGCTTGGCCATGAAGGTGACCGTCCAGGACAAGGAAGAAATCGCGCTGTCAATGCGCTGAAGATCCGGGAAATCGCGGAAAAGCGAAAAATTCCCAAATCCGAGGGTCTCCTGAGGAAAATCGCCCATGATTCTGTTGATGATTCATGATTCCCATGATTCCATGTCAGTTGCACACCAGTGCATCGAATAGCCAGAAAGAAACAAGCGCTCATACCCTACAAGTCCCATAAAGTGGAGCTCCTGAAGAACAAGAATAAGCGAAAACGGTTCCATTGATACCGCCAGCTCATGCTGCGGGGCGGGAGAGAGCGAACACTGTTCACGGACGAGAAACAGTTCATTGTGGAATAGGCTCACAACCTGCGACACAGCAGGGTCTGATCTGGGGAGGCTCCAGCCACCGCTGCCATCGCCGAACATCGTCATAATCCGCAGGCGCTCATGGTTTGGGGCGGAATCTACACCAACGGAAAGACATCGTGGTTTTTGTGGACGAAGGAGAAAAATAAATAAATCCAAGTGTGCACCGACGGGACACTTTCGAGGCTGAGGCGCTTTTCTATTCTTAGCAGCATGAAAGCAATGAGCACCGGACGCCTCAGCGAACTCACTCCCTGCTCACAGGGCGAAAAGCACGCAAGCATATGCAAGGCCCAATGCCAGTTTTCCGTACTTCATCATGTCTGCAGAATGGCAACCGCACTCCCCGGATCGGAATCCGACGGACTACAGCGCGTGGTCCATTTTGAAGGCCAGGGTCCGTGCCAAGCCCCACCACGGCCAGGAGGCCCAGAAGGAATCTCTGTGTTGAGAGTGCGAACAACTACCTCCAGATGACCTGCTGCCCATCGCCAAAGACTTCACCAAGCGGTTTGGCGCTAAGGGGGACCACTTCGAAACCAGACTAATATAGTTTTGCCTAGTGTCTATGTCATTGTTACTTATGTATTGTTTTGTAAACTTGTCAGTTGTCTCATAGTTATAATTAAAAAAAACCTTCATCACGCTGTTTTGGAGCACCCTGTAGTTGAACCTGGACAACTGTCCTTAAAAGCTGCTGGCTCGCACCAAAATTGACTAGTTGAGTAGCACTAAAATTTCCATCGGACGGGACTCGAACTAGTACCACCTGCTTTCTGGGTAGAATGCTGCACCGCAACATCAATAGAGCTTTTTGAGGTCTACGAATAATGCAGGGAATTTCTAATGCGACCTTGGCGTTACTTTTGCGATTTCGACGCAAGTGACGCTCTGGTAGAAAGAGGACTCACTCTCACTCATCAATCGATATCAATCTTGTATCGGGTTAGTCACGGTCATAAGGGATTGCTCAATAAATAGTATGCTTTAGAACTAGAAAAACAAAGAATAGTCATCAGATTCATATGAATAATCACGCAGATCAATGGCAAGGATACATGGCGTACTCTCCTTTGCTCTTCAATTACATATATGGACCATGAACAGGTATGTAGGAAATATTAATACTAGTCGTTGATGTGGCCTACATTTTAGGGTAAGAATATCGATCAGACACTAATTGACTAGTGCGTGTTCGATTAGTATTCTGATTGAGAGGAATTGGCTGGCGCATTTCAATCTCCTATGTAGGCCATATTATCGACTAGTGCCGGAATTGTTAAAAATATGAAACAGTACACATGTCAAGCCAGCCTAAAGGTTACATCAGAAGCTCAACCTTTCCTCTTTCAGTAGAATGTGTCGCACATTCTACGCCAGTCACCTGACATCGTGGATGTGGCAAGACATTTTAACAGTCAGTGTGAATGATTCTGAAGCTGTGCGACATAGGAAGTATGGAATGGTTACTCTGGCTATGAGCGGGTTCATCTACAAAATCGATTGATGTTTAAGGGAGTGGCCCGAAACATGAAGAAGAGGGACGGCATGCTGACCTTTCTTTCAGCGCTTCTTCGCTACATTCCCCGTCTAAACATAGCTCACTAGACAGCTGCAGACGACGGTGCGACATTAGTCACTTCTGAAGTCATATATTCCCCATGAAATAGTGCAGCAGTTTGCTGGGCGACGACGGCTCTGCTCCGAAACAACAAGCGTGTTCTTCAACAAGCGCGTGGGGAATTAATAGGCTTCAGGCGGAAGGACTAGATTAGCTCCTATTTTTCAGCACTAGGAATCACGAGGAAATCTTAGCCCACTCTCGAGCCTCTTAAAAGTGAACTATGAAAATAGCTAGTCTGTCAGTCTGTCCGCCCATCCGCGCATAAGTAGTCGCCGCTCAAAGCTCTTACTATATCTCGGATGATGTTATTAATCTAAAGTCTTGAGATGGGTACTAGACAAATATAGTGACCGATGGAAGAGAGTAGCATAAATCCACCGTGTAATCAATATCGATCAATATTACTGACTACTGAGACTAAGCCTCTGTCAATAGTCAAAATAGCCACTAGAATGGCTGACCTTGCTACCATATATCATTCATTCGAACATTCTATTCTGTCTCCATATCAACACGGGTTCCAGAAGGGAAGATCGACGGTAACTGCTATGCTGCAGGCCTTGAACGAATGGACTCTGTCTCTAGAAGGAGGGAACCCGGTAGATGTAATATATCTAGACTTTTCGAAAGCTTTCGATAGAGTCTCGCATGCGAGATTAGTCCATAGGTTGAAAGCAATTGGTATCCATCCACGGATAGTGGCTTGGCTACAATCCTTTCTTTGTGATCGGACCTTTAAAGTACGTGTCAATTCCTGCCTCTCCACTGTCAGGCATGCATCTAGTGGTGTACCACAGGGCAGCGTATTATCCCCTTTATTGTTTAACATCTATACGTATGACCTGCCTTACTTAATTATTAGTAACGGTGTCAAATGCTGTGCTTTTGCCGACGATCTTAAAATATTCAACTCTGTCCGCTCCGCGGATGATCGTGCGGCCCTACAAAATGCACTTAATGTGGTCGATCACTGGGCTACTCAGTGGAAACTTCCGCTTTCCAGAGAAAAGAGCAAAGTTGTTCACTTAGGTGGCAATAATCTTTCTTTCAGTTACAGCGTGGATGGCATTCTTATAGAGGAAGAGACCAAATACTAGATCTTGGCTTCCTTATAACAAAGGACCTTAGCTTTGACCTACATTGTGAAAGAATTGCCAATGCAGCGAGTAGGATTGTGTACAATCTATTCAGAGCTTTAACAACTAGGAATACGATAACTTATTTGAGAGCATATAAAACCTACGTGAGACCCTTATTGGAATATGGGACGGTGATCTTCAATCCGTTCAAGAAGAAATTTGTATCTAAACTCGAAAGCGTTCAAAACAGTTTCACAAGAAAACTCATGATTCGAGCTCTCGGTTTTGCATATAACAGGATCCCATCGTCTCATGAAAGAAATTCCAATTTTTGTCTCGAGACTTTAGCTTATAGAAGGAAAAAGCATGACCTGATCTTGTTCCATAAAATCCTGCACGGCAAATGCGACCTTCCCTTGGATATGTTTTGCGTACTGAGAAGGTCTGTTACTAGAGGAGGCTCGCGAAAAATTAGCTTTCCTAAGGCCAGGCTTAATTGTAGGTACCACTTTTTCACTGTTAGGGCTGGGACCTCATTTCTTAAAATTTCGAAAAAGCATCAGCTCCCAGCAGTTTGACATTATTCAAGGCCTCTTTGGACAGATATCTCGGTCCGACGTAAAGTTTTGTCTGCAATTTTAGCAGCATAATACATTACATTTATTTTCGGCTGTTCGTTTCCTTTGTAGTTACTTTCTCTTCTTCTTTTCAATAATGTTAGTATACATATTTTGTGTTCGTTATTCACAGGGTTGCATTGTTTGACATGATGTTATTCATGTAATAAATAATAATATCAAAAGTCAACGTTTTCCGTCTGTCTATCTGTCTGTGCCTCAGCGCAAAAATAGTTGCCGCTTGAAGGTTTTCACAAAAAATCAGTTGCTGTTGTTGATTCTACGCCAGCGTTAATCTTTAGGATGGGCGTCATGTAAATGCTATGACCAGAGGTTGATTTTTATTGTGAAATCAAAATAGATCGATACTACTGACTAACGGAACCTAGACACAATAAGCGGGGAGAGTGACAGTTAGGATGAATAAATGCTGGTTTTCTTATTAAATATCAAAACGTTGGCGTTTGTCGTCTCTCAATCAATTTTTGATCTGCTTGTGCATCCGCGCAAAATTAGTTGCCGCTTGTAGGTTTTCATAGTAACACTGTTCAATAATCGTTGATTATTTAAAGTAGTAATCACGGAAATATTTAGGGAGTATTCATGACAGGTAATTAATATCGATGGAGCGGCATTATCCATCGATTTTATTGATTTTTCTTCAGAGTTGACCACCTGACGTGGCAACCACACAAATGCTTTTCGATGGACAATGTTTTTTGGCATTGAAAAAATAAGCGGCATCGATCGACTGACGTGGAGCACCTTATTCGGTTAGAGGGGGGGGGGGTGGGTTCGAGTCCCTGCCTACAACAAAACATCGTTGTAGCAGCTTACAACCTTAGCAATAGCCATTTGAGGCATTTAAAAAACTATTATCTATCGACTGGCGATTGGCTATTGATTTTATCGATTTTCTACCGGAGCTCAGCATTAGAGAGGGGAATCGGGCCAATGTGTAGGCCGCTAGACTGCGTTTACAACAGTACATATGGACCAAATTTTATTGAATACTTAGGCGAAGCTCTAGCCAGAACGGACGACAAATCACTGCGGGTATATATTAGGTTGGCAACTAATTTCGTGGACTCTCAAGAATCTTCAGCAAATGTATTTATTAACAAATAACTGATTACAATCTTTAATTAAAATAAGATCCCTCAGAACGCAGAAGTGCTTCCCATATATCAGGTAGCTGGTCTATCCCACGGCCATAGAATTATTGTGCTTTTAAGGCCAAGAATCTTTCGAGGTGCATATTGACCCGGTCCACACTATTAAATCGTCTTCCAACCAAGAAGTACTGCACCGGACTAAAAATGTGGTAGTCACTCGGCGCAAGGTCTGGGCTGTAAGGTGGATGAGTTTGACGCTCCCAGTCAAGGTCTTCTATTTTTTGAGGCGTCCGGTTCGCTACGTTCCCTCCGTTTGGTGGTGTCAAGAAGGTATCAACTTCTGGGAGCTCGTCAAGAACGGTTCCGGCATTAATGCTGTAATCTACTCTTCTCAACCTGGCCGCACGCAGGCTGAACTCCGCTGGAGTCGGTTCAGACAGATTTTCAGGAGCGGAATTATCTATCAGCAAGATAACGCCAGATCAGACGTCACGAATCGGGAGCTTCAAAAAATTCGAAGACCTTAGCTGGGAGCGTCTAACTCACCCACCTTACAGCACAAGCTGTCCACCAAATGAATAGCACCTTTATAGCACGCTGCAGCACCTCTTGGTTGGAGGACGATTTATTTATGTGGACCATGTCAAAATGCACCTCCAAGGATTCTTGGCTTCAAAAGCACAAGAATTCTACAGCTGTGGGATGGGCCAGGTAGCTGATAGATGGGAAGCAGTCCTGCGTTCCAGCAGATCTTACTTTGGTTGAAAACTGTTATTCGTTATTTGCTTGTGAACACTTTTGTTGAAGGCGCTTGGGAGTCCACGAAATTAGTTGCCAACCTAATATTTATGCAATTACATAATAATATAAGAAATAGGAAGTGCAAATATAAATTAATAATTTGGTGTAGGACTGAGAGAAGGACTTCTCGTCTGCTGAATTCGTTGATCCACGTGGCTGATAAGAACTCCAGCAAAATGCAGGAAGCGAAGGCAATTTAAGCATTCCCAATTACCGAGAAGCTTGGACACTAAGGCTACTTTTAGGCGTTAAAGTGACCAAAATTTCTCGCGAAGCTCCACCCAACAGATCAAATGCCCCACGTGCCCTCTGCAGACAATATTTGCCTGAAAAACCACAGAAAAACAACGACAAAAGACCCATTCGGATGCACTTGGCACTTGTTCGGGTGGTGTGTTGCTGGGCTGGCGGTGGGTGTGTGGGTGGACACGTAACGGGGGGCGGCGGAAACACATCTGAGCCCTAGCGGACGAGCGGGGAGCGAGGAGCACAGCAGTGTTGGATGGAGATGATCGCGCTCAGCCCAGCTCACTCACTGGCTGACGCCATTGGGTTACACTGCTCATAAATCAACCAGACACTTTGTATCGGCACAAAAATCCACGTCTCATTGAGACAAAATATGGCCGTCGAATTATGTGAAGAACGCCATAGCAGCCACAAGAAGTCGAGATGCAAGCGTCGAACCCTTGTGAGCAACGGGTTCATTCCCGCCGGAGACTTCTCGATCTATGCCTCGAAAGTGGACAGCATTTTGAGACTGGAACGCTCCAATCAATCACAACCAAGTAACGCACGGAACCTACATACATCAGCCAATCAAGCTACGTGGCATACACGCCCACTGAATGACACGTGCCTACGATGCGGCCTGACACTGGCTGGCGCGTTTCCACCGCTGCCCACATTGGCGACATGAGCCGGACGATCAGATTGATGCACGCGCGGACGCAAAGATGAATCTATTTACATATTATTTATATTTATTTAGAAGGAAGGTGCTTATCAATATTCTTTTCTCACATCGAACACTTGGGATGCAGGTTTACTCCGGACTGAGGCTACTCGTTTTACGTTACATTCAAACCAATGATGTCACTGGACTTTCAAAAGTTGAAAAACCGAAGCACGTGTTATTCGGTACCTTCGGAGAGTGCTATCCGTTTTATAACTATTAATAGCAAAACGGAATCGACGGAGTCAATCGAAGAACAGCAGACGTCGTCTTTTCTCCTCTCGACTTCGCAACAAAAATCAACAGAAGCTTCTTTCAATACTATTGTTGTGTTTTTAAGAAATTTCGTTGAACGAATGAATGAACGATTTTATTTGGTATTGAAAAAGTTCATGTCGAAAAATGAACTATTGAATTCATTCGCTCATTATTTTTTCGAAATACCAAAAATCCAATAAGCCCTTTTTTCGTTTGTTGGATTATTCAAGTAGCAAGTTGTTCGACTTCGTTTCTGTGCTTGTAGAGTAAAAATTCATTCGATATTCGAATAAATTTATTAGTGGATTTTCAAATAATGTCGATTTTTGAATAACATTCGAATATAGCCCTCTTTCGATATTCGAATTCGAACGAATACTCGACTTTTTAAAACCATCGATGTTCGAATTCGGCGAATATTCGAAAGTCTACAAATACGGAATATTCGACTATTCGACTTTTCGAATAGTTACTAGAAAATATTCATTCCAGAACAACTGTAATCAGTACCGGTGAACAAGATCAAAATTCGGGATAAGGATAAAGGATAAATGACGGCATTGCTCAATCCCTTCTGGAAAGCGCTGCGCATTCTACTTCTACGGGATATCGTGGAGGCTTTTTGAATGTGTATTTGGCCATACAATGACTTGCGGTGGTCAGCCGATGAACAAGTCAGCGCTTTATCCTTCCCAGACACGTCTGGTACCAATTCACCGACCAAGGAGGGATGGAAGGCTTGGTTGGCCTAGGCGGGAAATCTGAACCAGGAACCCGGTATCGGGTGCACGCGACAGTCGCGCCTCATCCGACTGTGCTACACGCGCCCAAAATCGTAGCAACAAAATTGAACGATTTTCGAGGGGGGAGGGGAGGGGGTAGGCAAACCTAGTCTAAATTCAATCTCGACAGAGCAGAGCAGAGCAGAGTCTTCGCCTAAATTTCTGCGGTTTTTCTACGTCCCGTGATAGAGGACAGTTCGAATTCCTAAAAGGCAAAAAGTCAAACCGACAGCCGGTCCGATTATTTGCTGGAATTTTCGCTCTCACTGCAATGCCTTGCAAATTGGTTAACCTTCTTACTCCCAAAAACCATCTAGATCGTCTACTCTTTCAGGAAGTCATAGGCATAGGTGAGCGAGAGACACTTGAACACGCTAGTCTGACGAGAAAGTAGGATTCCCACGTGAGAGGATCTTCAGGGGCTCTCGACAATCTAAGCCTATGGTCTTGCAAAGGCTTTCTTTGCCAAGACGTTGCAGAATCGAAAGAAACCAGCAGAATTTCTTAAGGCTGCTATTTTATGCACTAGAATGCTAATATACGGGCGCGTGTAGCGCAGTCGGAGGAGGAGGTGCCTGCTGTCGCATGCACGCGACACCAGTTTCCTGGTTCGGATTTTCCGCCAACCAAGCATTTCAGGTCTGTGAAGTGGTGCTGAACTTATCTGGAGAGAAAAAACCTGGCTTGTCCATCGGCTGGCCACGAGAAGTCATTATGTGGCCGAATACGCATTCAAATCGGCTCCACGACATCCCGTGGAAGTAGAATGCGTGGCGCATCTCAAAGGGTATTGAGTGTGTCATCCTTTATCTTTTCCTTTAGGATGCTAATAAGCATAGTGAAACTGGTCACTATGTAGTTTAAATGTTAGCGTAAGGTAACATATATGTTGTGTAATCGCGGATTGTCTCCAATTCTGTTCAACCCTCAGAGTAAACGGGGTCACCAGGGCAAAAATCCTTGCATCTACAGGCAAACTCCATATGGCGAGTAGTCACTAGTACACCTCGAAAGTTCACCTGCAGTTGAGGGTTGAGATTTTAAGGAATCCTTGCGGAATAGGACCGCGCCGATTGAAGGAAATCCGAACAAGAATGGTGAATTTAAAAAAAATCACATGGACATTCTTTTGCACCAAGGCGATGAAGGAGATGAAATAAAAAAATACATAAAAAAATCATAGTAAAGTGTTCAAGGAAGAAAAATTCTGCATCAGTAGTTGCAAAAAAATATTACGATTAAGTGACTATCTGAATTATAAGAAATCAGAGAAGAAGCGGGACCATGTCGAGAAAGTGGGCAGCATTGGAAGGTAGCAACGTGTTAACCAATGATACCCAGGAAAACAATAACATAACACATTCCAGCCAATCAGGGCACCAACTCTAATTCAATGCGGCTTCATTGGCTAGCGTTTACTATAGCTGTGCCCGAATGACCTACTAGAATAGGTATTCAAATGATTTTCATTCGAATTTGAATACATGGATTCGAACATTTGAAAGAAAAAATCGCTTTTTTGAATGTATACGAATTCAAATATTTCGAAAGTCGAGTTTTTCGAATGTAATCAGATTCGATTATTTAAAATTCACATTTTTTGAATGTTTTCGATTTCGAATATTTAAAAAACTGTGGTTTTCGAATGCATTCAAGTTCGAGTATTCAGAAAAACTGCGGTTTGCGAATATATTCGAACTCGAGCAATCGAAATTTGTGAGTAAGCGAAACTGTTCAAATCTTCGAAAAATAGTCGCGAGCACAACTATAGCGCTTATCCATTTCTCTACGCTGCTCATATTCGCGACATGTAGCGAAAAAACCACAAAATATCAATATTCAGGGTAAATTTTAAAGTGTTAGCTGGCTGAGGAACGAGGAGAGGGAGCTGCCTAAGAATAGAACGGCTGTGCGAAACGACTTCTTCGCCGATGGTGGATTTATGGGTAACATGTAATGGATAGCTCATGCGGACTCGTATCGCCTTGAAAGAAAGAAAAACGCTCTCGAAGAGCGAATGGAGAGGGGGACGAAAGATACGATGAATAATCGATCGATAATCGATCGTTTCAAGTAACGTGGGAAAGCAAAGCTAAAGATCAAAGGACACAAGGCCGGAAAGGTAGTAAAAGCGCTCGTAGGATCGCGTTGCAGTGAGGAAGGGAAGCTGCCGACAGGGCGAAGAACACAGCTGGCCAGCTGTCGTCCAGCCAGTCGGTTGAGGGAGAGGACGCATCAGAGACCAAAACTGAACACCTGGGACGGCAAAAAGCACATTCTTAGCTGGCTGCCAAGGAACCGAGGCTGATAGCATGTTTTCGGCCGTGCTTCATGCCGTAGTCTATGGCTTCAGCTGACTTATGGCACCATTCAAAGTTAGAGGCCCCTTTGAAGATCCTATAAACCGACGACAGCCGCACGACTATCGTCAACAGCCTTGATGGCCTCGGTTGGGAAGCGCAGGGTGCTGAGTGGGAACTTGTGGCTTCTGCTGGACATCATCTCGCTTCGTAGAAATCTAAGGAATACTGTAAGCCAACCAAGTGCCCTACTGTGTTGACCACACATGCACAATAAGCTATGAAATTCTCTTTTCATTGGGAATTTAGGTCCAAAGGACAGTGTGAGAACTGAGGGGGGGGCAAATTCCTCAAGGGGATCCGCAGAAACAGGCTCATACTCACTGTAGAGCTATCCTCTGTCTTCCTTGTGGTTTTCGTGCAGGTTACGGCAATACAACTGTAAGCAGTCTGGGTTACGGTAACAGTAAGCTTTCGGTATTATAATTGTACGCATTTCCCGAATTCTCCACCATATCCATCGACTGCATCGACGGTTTTGAGCAGAGCTCATTACTAGTCGGTAATATGGCCTACATGTGGGAAGAGGCCAACGTTCTAATCAGACCGCATAGAATGGGGTGCCAGTAAAAATGGACTGCCTGGCCGGTGCTCTGATGATCTGCCGCATGTTCAGTCCGACGGAGTTCTGATTGGTTATGATTGGCTGCCTCATCATGTAGGCCACATTAACGACTAGTACCCACAGTTCTTAATGGTGCCCCCTTCCTTGTGCCTACCGTTGAAGCTCCGACTTCAGAGCTGAACTTGGCGTCATCCCTTCGGTTTGTAAATTGGGTTCATCGGCTCATCAGACATTCACTTCCTTATTCTCCCCACCCCCTCCTATTCCTTGTCGTGCTCCTCTTCATACTCCCATCTGATTGCACAGAGAGAGACAGTTCAGTAGAAGAGTCGACTCCGTTGTGAATTCAGAAGACGTTTCTTTGATGACGCAGGAATTCGCTGCTGTCGTCAGACAACACAGTGTGACGTGAGCAAGAGCAGCTGGACAGTTCTGCATGTGACTGAGTCAGTATCATCTGAATTCCAGAAGCTGCGTCATCAAGCGAATCAACCAACCACTTCCATAGTAGAGAGAGATTGTTTCTCAACAGTATCAGAATAGAGTGCTCAAAAGACCTTTATGATGTTCTTTACCAATGTACTTCTTCTGAATGCTGGGCTGGTGTCAGACCCTGGGTTTCTTCCAGAGTCTGACTATGGCTTATGCAGCAAAACTGGTAAGCATCTGGTTCAAGCCGGTCAGATACCTCTAGGGTTGTGCTAAAGCCGTCAATGCTCAGCCCGCTCCATTAGGCTACTCTACCCAAGTTCTAACCAGAGCATTTTCTAGTGAGCTGACTGGCTTACTGCCTAGAAACGGAACTGAAATTGCTACAAGAATTCTAAAAAAAAAATCTCTAAAATCTCTAAGGAATTCAGCCAAAAATGTGAAATTAAAACTATCAACGAATGCCTAGGAAGCCAAGGAACTACATACATGCATCGGTGGTTAAGCGAGACCAAAGATACGGAAGAGCCGCGGTGGGGAAAAAGAGATCGAGCGATTGTTGTCGGAGGCGAGGGGGTAGCCTAGCATAGGGGAGAGGGCGATGAGGACAGCTGTTGTCATCAGAGAAATCAGCCGCTTAATCTCTAGAAAGAGCACCAAGGATCGATTCCAGATTGCGCTGATCGATAATTGATTGATTTACCGACTTTTGCGAGACGTGTGAAGTGGTCGAAGTAGGGAGCATTTAATCAACTGATGCCAAATGCGCCCTACTATTCCACTTTGAGACAGAAGAAATCAGGCTACTGTAGCTCCTTGACTTTTTCCATATTAACCGCTTTCACTTTTCCTTCTACTACTTGCTACTATTATATTTATAACTCTTCTACTGGTAAAGTTCTTCATAATTTATTTATTTAATTATGTGGGCAATTTAATATTAAAGATTTTAGATTGTAAATCTAAAGTTGTAATTCTCGTAGTTTCTTATGGTTTTAGTGGTATTATTAATAGTTGTTTTTATTTTACAAGGAATTGCTTCTATTACTTTGTATGAGCGCTATTTATTAGGTAGGAGCCAAAATCGTTTAAGGCCTACTAAGGTTAGTTTTAAAGTTTTTTTTCCAGGGTCGGTGAATTAGTATCAGACTTGTCTGGGAAGGATAAAGCGCTGACTTGTTCAACGGCTGGCCAATGCAATTCCAAATACTTCCCAATGGCCAAATACTTCAAATCGCCTCCACGACATCCCATAGAAGTAGAACGCGTGGCGCATCCCAAAAGTGATTGAGTAACGCCGTACTTTATCCTTATCCTTATCCTTAATTATTTGGGCGAGTGTAGCGCTGTTGGAGAAGGTGTCGCCTGTCGAGCGCACTCCGATTGAAGGTTCCTGGGTCGGACCCCCCCCCCCCATAGGCCAAGCAAGCATTCCATCCCTCCGGGAATGGTACCAGATTTGTCTGGGAAGGAGAAAGCGCTGACGTTTTCATCGGCTGGCCACCTCAATTCAAGTATTGCCAAATACGCATTCAAATCCACTCCATGACATTCCGTAGAAGTAGAAGGCGTGGTGAATTCCAATAGGAATTGAAGAACACTGCCCCTTACCCTTTTAATTCTTTGTTTAATTACTTATTGTGCGTGGATGTCCACGCACGCAGAACTGCTTGCGGTAAGCTGACGAAAATGGTGGCGAACCAGGATGTATAGAACGGCTTTGAGACAATAACAAAAATCAGATTATATCTATTGTAATGTTTAAATTCGATAAATTTTGAATGCCTAGAAGATTAATAAAAAACAGCGATGATCGATCTCTCCGGATGCGCCATGTTCTCTAAATTTTTGGTGATACTAGCACGAGCCTGAAATGCTCGGATCCTATACTACCATAGCACGAAATAGTCAGCTAGCTCAACTAATCTTATCTTGAAAGAGCAACGTAGCATTAAAACGCTAGAAATAAACACGTAATGCTTCCATAAACATGAACTTGGGGTAAAACCGAGCCCACATGATTCTATATAATAGGCGCATGTAGCGCAGTTGGAGGAGGCGCCTGCTCTCGTGTGCACTCCGATTCGCTCAAATTCGGTGCTTTCCGTTCAGGTCAGCCAAGCCCTCTATACCTCCGGGGTCCACGAATTCCTACCAGGCATGCTTAGGAGGGATAAAAATACGGTCCTGTCCATTGACTGACCAGACCCTCAGAAAATCATAGGCCTAACATGAATTCAAATTGCTTGGACGACGTCCTCTAGAAGTAAAATGCTTGGCGCATACCAAAAAGGGAGCGATCAGTGTCGTAATTTGTCCTTTATCTTTCCTACTTGTCTCAAAAAAGATAAACCCAATTGAAATATCCTACTTCTAGATGAAAGCTATCAATTTGCAATTGAACAGCGGAACTGCGATCATGCGGCGCGGTTAAGCTCTTCTATTCTCCTGAACTCTAAAGCATTCTCGTGCAAGCACGTCGGATAACATTCCGTCTACTTCTAAGCTTCCATTGTAGCCAAGCGAAAAAGGAAAAAATAGAAAAAATGGAGAAAAGAGAATGAGAATGCCTTTCCTTGCAAGGAAAGGCCCTTGCTCATTTGCACTATAGGATCTATTCCGTTCTGAGGCATTTGTCGCCGATTTGGCCTACATTGGGAGGCGGAAAAGTGGCAGCCAATCACAACCCAACGGAGCACCGGTCAAACAAGTACCATGGCGCTTGTTACCAGTACCATGCCCTACATGGCATGCCTAATCGATGCGGCCCTTCCTGCTTTTCACGTAGGCCACATTATCGGCTAACATCTACTTCCAAATGTTGTAAGAAGACAATAATAACGAAGTACCGAAAAGGCATGGTTAGCATTCTGGCAATTTATGGTGAATTATGTGGTAAACTTCAGAAGAGTTATAGTCTGCCCCAAAGTGTTTACATTATCTTGCAGCAAGTAAGAGGATACCGTGGACAACAGAGAGCTTCAATGTAGTGGAATAAACTGTGATTCATCGCTGATTAATAGATTACAGCACAGAATCGAATTCCATTCTATGAAGATCTGCTAGCAGCTGGTATGGGATACTCTAAAATGACAAAAATTCTTTAGCTCAAGGTATCCATCATCTAAAACACATATTTTGGAAGTTGATATAAAAGCACAACATCGGACGCGTGTAGCGCAGTCGGAGGAAGTGCCGGCTGCGTCGCGCGCATCCGATATCAGGATCCTGGTTCGGATTTCGCGCCCAGGCCAATCAAGTCTTCTATCCCTCCGGGGTTGCTGAATTGGTACCAGTCTGGTAACGATAAGGCGGTGACTGACTTGTACCCTCGCATGTCATTTTATGGCCAAATACGCATTGAAATCGTCTCCACGGCATCCCGTAGAAGTGGAGTGCGTGGCGCCACCCAAAAAGGGTTGAGTAGCGCCGTCTATTGTCCTTGATCCCTAAAGTCACACCCAGATTGTACATCGGTGCTGGAAAATATTGGCAAACTGCTTTTGAAGACGTTAAAATTTTGGTTATTGATTTTTTTGTTCATGTGCACCATTTGTTTAATTCGGACATACGCCATTTTTATGTCGAATTCGACATTTTTCAAATCAAATTAGACACTTTTCTGAGCTAGCTTTAGGACCTTTGAAAAAAAGCAAACTCTTCCGAATCAAAGAGACGTTTAAGCAGATGAAACCACAGGCTTAATAAGATAGTTAGAGTAACCTTTTGTCCAAGGAAAATTGGGTGTAGCATTCTTTGAAATCTTTTGGTTTAGCTGCCCCACTAAGTGTAATAATTTTATAAATTTTTTATATTTAGAGAAAAAATAATAAACTGAAATTTTTCTTCAAGCACAGCAACGAAGTAAGTAAGCATTAGCGCCCTAAACGATCAGATCGCGCCATGCACTGAAAAAGTTCGCCGCAACTTTTATTTGATTGATAGTTTAAATTCTTTTCACTACTACCTATATGTACCATTAAAATAAGTAAATGTGATTTCTTTACAGTTGTTTTTGTCTTATCGTTGACAGGTGTCAAACTCCATGCAAACAGAAATTTGCAATCAATCAAATAAAAGTCACAGCGTATTAGATGAGGACATGGCTCATGCTTTTCGGCACTAAAAAATGGTCGCCTTGCTGCTCTTTAAAACAAGTTTTAAACTATTACTTTTCCCTCAAAAAATACAAATTCTGTAAAATTTCAAACATTATAGTCACTTATTGGGTAGATACGTACGCTAGATATAAGAAAGTTTTCCTTCAGCTAGAAATATTCTGCCCTTTTTGAGGAGTCTCTAGTTTAATGTAGAAGAAACACATGGCAGTTTAAAACAGTTCACTTTCATTTCAAAAGTCTTAGGCTTAAGCTTGGAAGAGAGTGCAATTTGATTAGAAAAGTATCCAGTTCGACGCGAAAATGAATAAATTTCTCGCCTGCTTTTTTAAATGAATTTATCTGGTGTTATCGAAAATTTTGACGAATTATTTTTCATCCTTCTTTGTTTTTTTCAATTTGATGTGCATGCAAAAATATTAAGTTTTCAAAATTTCCCCATCGTAAGTGAGCTATCTATCCTCCGCATAGGCAAAGGCTGGCCTTTTTGTTCATCGGCCGTCGACTCTAATCACCTGTACTAACAACCTCTTCAGTGTAACAGGCGTTGTCCGCTGTTTGGCTGCGACTTCGGGTCACCACGAGCGACCGAAGAAAAACCGAATCCGCCGCCGAGCACAATGGCCGGAGCGACTTCTCCGTCGACGGCAACGGCAGCGGCTATGACGCTGGCGGCAGCACAACAGCTGTTCTGCCAGTTAAACAGGCGATTAAACTCCACAAAAACGACGACATCGCGGGGGATCCAGGAGAGGGGGAGTCGATACTTCGGAACGAGTTTCTGTGAGCTGCTCCAGATGAAAAATTCGGCGAAAAATTGACGAAGCTGAGCGACGAGTAAGGAAGTTCGGAAGAAAATTGGACAGCTCCTCGTTCATAAATGGAGAAGCATCGCAGTGAAAGAGCCTCTTCAGATGTAAAACACACGACGTGGTGGTAGCGATGCTAGTCGGCAGCCACGGAATGCGAACACGACGACAGCATAGAGAGAGGAATTCAATTAGGAAAACACAACGAACGACAGCGAAATGCCACATCGCCGCTTTAATTAAGGCCACCAGCGCCACCGTCCCGTACTGTTTCAGGCCTAGTACTTCAGACAGCAGTCCTTCTTGTTCTTCAGAGGTCATCTTAAATCGGCTTCAAACCTCAAGCACCTCAAGCAATAGACAGACAACATAACAATGTTCTAACACATTTGCCTAAGCCTGGAGCGGCTGGAAGAGAGGCTATATGTTGTTACAGGATGTTTTGTTGCGATCAAAACTCTTGCGCCAGGCGGGACTCGAACCCGCATCTTTTGCTTTCCGGGCAGCGATGCTGCGCCTTACACCACCGGCGCTGTTTGACTACACGTAACATCAGCGATATCCTCGAGGTCCGTCAGCACCCACCCGTGATACGGGGATGAGCCGGCCGCTGATATCAGCATGGAACGGGTTAAGCTGAATACCTTACTAGTAACAATGTTCTAACACATTTGCTTAAGCCTGGAGCGGCTGGTAGAGAGGCTATATGTTGTTAAAGGATGTTTTGTTGCAACATAACAATCCAAATGTGATACAGGTACTGAACATTCGCGCAGCCGACAGGAAGCGCCTGCTCTTCCATGCACCAAGGGTCGAGCACAAAGTTCGAGCTCTGCCCAGTTTAACCAACCCTTCTGCCTCTCAATTGTAGGTCAGTTCAGCTCAGGTATTAGATTTATCTGGAACGGACAAGGCACTAAATTCGTCATTCACAAGCATTAATACATACAATTTTCACGTCGAATTGGACACTTTTCAAATCAAATTGGAAATTCCTCCAAGCCTAAAACAGCCTAAAACATTATAAATCAAAACGAACTCTTCCAAAATAAAGTGGTTAAATACCCAAATTTAATTACCCAAGTTTAAGGGCTCGCCAGTGTCGCCAAATAACCTCGGCTTCTGTGTGGTGTACAACAATGAGGCGACTACTTTCCGCTTTTGCCCCTCCTGTTTTGTTCCAAAGGCATCGGGCGACGTACTTCCAGCCTAGGAAAGGGATTGTGCCCGCATTTGTGAGGCGGTTTTTCCTTCGGTATCCTCACGCTCATCTGTACATAGTGTTTTGCCTTCTCTCTTGGGCGATGATAGGACCGTCACTTAGTTCTGTGTACGTGTATCTAACGACCACTCCGGAGGAGTTCAAGCGCTACGAGTTAGAAAGGGTCACCCTGGTTCGAGAACGGCAAAAATACGGGAAGTCGTTGTGGATACCCTTCATTTCGAAAGGAGAGCTTCCCTATGAAGAATCCCGAAGCGAAGAATGAGCCTGAGTATATAAATATTTCGTCACTGAAAAAAATAAAGTGAGCTTTCTCTACATTAAACTAGAGATTCGCTAAAAAGGTTAGAATAATTTTTTGTTCAAGAATAATTTTATTAAAATTTTCTTTGAGGTTTTAACTCACCTACCCAATAAGTAAACTTACTGTTTGAAATTGTATAAAATGTTTATATTTTGAGGAAAAATAATGTTCTAGGACTTGTTTTAAAAAGCAGGAAGGCGGCCATTTTTAATGCCAAAGAAGAGTTAGCGCCTTACCTTTTTCGAAGACGATGACTGCAAAGATGTGGATTACCTCCGATTTTTATCCTTCGTTCTTTATCCTACCTACTTACAGCATTGTTCTACGCCAATAGCATAAAGTACTACAACAGTAAAACAAGCAAAGTGAAATAAGAGATAAAATAAGAAAGTACGAAATTATTCGCAAAATAAAAAATAAAGTAAAAGTTAAACACTTTGGAGAAAGCAATGGGTATGAGAAGGTCAGTGATACTTCGCTCCGAACACACACTTCCACAAGCATCATAATAACGTTTTAACACATCTGCTTAAGCCTAGAGCGGCTGGTAGAGAGGCTATATGTCGATAAAGGATGTTTGGTCGCGATCAAAACTGTCGCGCCAGACGAGAATCGAGCCCATACCTTTTACATTCCGGGCAGCGATGCTACGCCTTACACCATCAGCGCTGTTTGACGGCACGTAACATAATAGTAACGTGATAACAGTAGGCCTCTGCATGTTCTTTATGTCACTAAAGAGGTGCCATTGCTCTTTTTTTGTTACCGTTGTTGTTTTAGCTAGCACCCTTCTCTCTATTTTCTTTTTCAGCATATGACTATTACTGCTTCTTTTTCCCCGAATTTGGAGCACGTCTTCTCGAAGTATAAAATAAACAAATAAATAATAGGCTCGCACGGATGGACCAGTGAGCTCTAGTGCTCTTTAGACACGCAGATATTGATTCTTGGGTCCGATTTCGCTGACGTATTTTTCTCCTTCAAACCCTAAAAGGTCGTTGATTTCTTAAGAGATGGGTTAAAATGTCCACGATCCAGAATTCCATCATCTATGGCACAAAGCAGTGAACTTCGGAAAACTGCAGAAGACGCCTTTTCAAAGTTCTCGCGCAAATGTGTAAGGCATGGCACACACATGAGGCTATTCTGGCACTTGTCATTACGGTAGTCCATCGGCGAGCCTACGCGAGCTGTTTACAGACCAAGACAAATGCGCAGTGTGCTCCCAGAATGTCAGATAAAAGTAGAATGCGTGGTGTACTCCGCAAACCGCCGGTCGGTGCATGCTATTTTCAGCATAAGAGAAGGGATAAAGGATAAAAGGATAAAGGACGGCGTTACACAATCCCTTCTGGGATGCGCCAGCGCATTCTACTTCTACGGGATGTCGTGGAGGCGACATGAATGCGTATTTGGCCATACAATGACTTGCGGTGGCCAGCCGATGAACGAGTCTGCGCTTTATCCTTCCCAGACAAGTCTGGTACCAATTCAGCGACCCCGGAGGGATGGAAGGCTTGGTTGGCTTAGGCAGGAAATCCTAACCAGGAACCTGGTATCGGGTGCACGCGACAGTCGCGCCTCCTCCGACTGCGCTACACGCGCCCAAGAGAAGAGATACAATTGGAAGAGAGACAAATGGAAATTAAACCCTGAAAAGGTAGAACTGATCGCTCAACCGCCCATTTTGGAGTGAGCCATGCATTAGTTCTAAATGATATGGACTAACGCGATAGCGAAGTGGGCGCGTGTGGCGCAGTCGGCGGAAGTGCCGACTGTCGCCCGTAGCTGATACCAGGTTTCTGGTTCTAATTTCCCGCCCAGGCCAACCAAGCCTTCCATCACTCAGGGGTCGGTGAATTGGTAGCAGACTTGTCTGGGAAGGATATACCGCTGACTCATCGGCTGGCCACCTCAAGTCGTTATGTGTTAAAGTGGCCGAATACGCATTCATATCGCCTCCACGACATCCCATAGAAGTAGAACGCGCAGCGCATCCCAGAAGAGATTGAGTAACGTCGTACTTTATTCCTTATCCTTTAAAGCGAAAGAACTCGGCTGCGTAACGACTCTTCGCCAATGGGTTCATGTAGTAGTTTCAAGACGTATAGATAAGTCCTGACAAAATTCAAAAAACAACGAAAAATTAAAAGTATTAATAGAAAGTAAAATAAACGGGAAGATACATGAAATGGAAGCTGAAGAACAGGAGAAGGTGTAACTATAGACGGAAAGAAACGCTAGATTCCAAAGGTCCACTGGTGGCAAACCGACCTTCAGCTATGCTGAAATCCTCATAGCTGTCCGTTCGATTGTTCTCCAGTGATCGTCGCTTCACAGCTCCAGATAAGGCCTTCGCCGTCGGCGGCTCCTGTCCGATCATCAACTCCAACACCACACGATTGTCGACGCTCGAGTCTGAACAAGGCTGCCGTATATAATTTCTTATCATTTCAAAGACAGCGGTAAAACAAAATCCTCGGAACTTTGACCAAGGTCATTCCATTATTATAGAAATAACACTCAGAAGGGCGCGTGGAGCGCAGTCGGAGGAGGCGTCGACTGTCGCCTGGACCCGATACCAGGTTCCTGGTTTGAATTTACCGCCCAGGCCAACCAAGCCTGTCATCCCTCCGGGGTTGGTGAATTGGTACCAGACGTGTCAAGAAAGGATGAAGCGCTGACTTGATCATCAGCTGGCCACCGCAAGTCATCGTATTGCCAAATACGCATTCAAATCGCCTTCACGATACCCGTAGAAGTAGAATGCGTGGCAATCCCAAAGGGGATTGAATAATGCCGTCCTTTACCCTTTATCCTTAACACTCAAAAAATCATTCGAGATGCAATTGAAATGGATATTAAAAAGCACATAGAAATATTTTCTTGCGCCGGTTTTGAAAGCACAAAAAACGATGACACTCTTAAGACAAATTGATCAAGCCTACTTCAATTTCATAGATCTGTAAAAGATACTCACTTAATTCTGCCGCTAAAGAAGCTGAGCTCATATGTGTGGATAGAAGTCGAATGCGCGGCTTACACCACACAGCGATCAAGTACATAACCTGCTGACAAATCTGATGCGGACCGAAACCATTTGAAAGATATCCACGGTGTCGCAAAAAATGTATACACTGCTTGAAAGGTGATAACTTTGCTCACAGTAAAGCTACTAAAAAAGTTCAAAGCTGATATCAAAGTTTAAGGAAATATACATTTTCGATTATATCAGCGGTATAGAATGCGCCACGCACTCGTCTAAAGTCTTGCATTTTACACTCGATTGATTGTCTTCCGCTTGAATACATGTTATGATTTCATCACAAAGTGGCCATTTCAATTGATTGATGCTTTTACTGAGGTTCAAAACTTAAAAACACACTTACGCTTACGAAAAATGCAGGATATTCTAAAAAAGCATATAGTGTTTGAAAGGTTCTAACAATGCTGCTAGTAAATTTTTTGAAAATGTTAGAGACTCATATGAAAGAATAAAGCAACGAGATTTCTTTGGCGTGCAAATAGTCACGATTGCGCCATGCACCCGCCTGAAGTCTTGCATTTCAGACTCCATTGATTGTGCATGAGTTGAATGCTTGTTACGGTCTTGTTACTACCTGACCACATTAACCTGTGCTGTGTTTTTTAACGTTTTGAACTTAAAAATCACGTGAAAGACACGAAACTTTATTGCTTGCACAATAAATGTGAGCAGGAATATCCATTTTCCAAAACGGATCTGTGAGCTGATGAAGCAACATTCAAGCTAAATGGAGAGGATAATCGGCACAATTTCAGCTACCGGGCGACGGGAATCGTTAAAAGAAGCACAGCTCAGGTTAATGTGGCCATGTAGTAACGAGATTGTAATAAGCATTCAGCCCATGCACTATCAATCGAGTCTGAAATGCAATGTTTCGAGCCGGAACATGGCGCAACCTTGACCATTTACATGCCACAGAAATCTCGTCAGCCAACGCTTTTATATGGATCTCAAACATCCTCAAAAGCTTCATAACAACAATTTAGAGCCTTTCAAATAGAACCCGCATTTTATGACATTCCCTGCATTTTTCGCAAGAAAAATTGTGATCTTAAGTTTTGAACCTTCAAAGATGCACGAATCAATTAATACGGTCACTTTTTGAAGAGATTATAACAAGTATTTAAACGAAATACAATCAATCGAGTGTAAAATGGAAGATTTCAAGCGAGTCCATGGTGTAATCCATACCGCTTATATAAAAAATTTCCATTTTCTTAAACTTTCATATGAGCCTTCAACTTCTTCATTAACTTTACTCTGAGCAGAGTTATCACCTTTCACACGATGCATACATTTTTTTGAGACACCCTGTAATGCTGGAAAGAATGTATGTCACGCAGTAGGTTGCTCATGCTAAAATCTACCCAGCCGATGGCAGGAAAAAAACGATGCTGCTTGAAAACGCTCAAACTTGTAGTTTACGCTTATAATATTTTAAGGATAAGGATAAAGGACGGCGTTATTCAATCCTTTTTGGGATGCGCTACGTATTCTACTTATAGGGATGTCGTGGAGGCGATTTCAATGCGCATTTGGCCATGCAATGACTTGCGGTGGCCAGCCGATGAACAAGTCAGCGCTCTATCCTTCCCAGACAAGTCTGGTACCAATTCACCGACTACGGAGGGTTGGAAGGCTTGGTTGGCCTGGGCGGGAAATCCGAACCAGGAACCTGGTATCGGGTGCAGGAGACAGTCGGAAGTTTATTAAGACGTGCTGAAAAACAATGAATTCGTTGGTGCGCTATATAAAGCGATTGCGCCACACACGAGTTCCACACTTCGTATCGCGGAACGCGATTTTTGTACTTGTTCAGGAAAAAACAGATGCGATTCCACTCAGTGAGCGATTGCTGAGGGGCGCGAGCGCCGTTCCGTTGACCCGCTGATCGCGCGCAACCGGGGTTTGAACTACCCATCGAATATTGACGCCCAGTTCTAGAACGTTCCCCAAGCACATAAAAGGGCAGTTCAGAGCGCGGGAACATTCATTCTCCGTCTCCTACCATCTCCTGCCGTCCCCTGCCGCCCTCCGTCGGCCTCCAGCTGAATCCAGGAGCTTGCGATTTAGTAGTGCAAGAAAAGGGGGGGGGTGTTATGACTTTATTCTTGATTACATAAGTGCGACTTCAAGGACAGACTCGGGTGCGATGTGGACCTCAGCCTGCTACCTTGCTACCTTGTTAACCTAGGGCCCTTGTGTGTGAGTGCCTCATTGCCCCCTTTTGGTTCTCGAAGTGTCTTGTTTCACATTTCACTCCTCCGTTAAACACATTCCTCTATTTCGTGCACTATTGTTGTTAATCCTTAGTTGTTCGCTTTGGTTTAATTACCCGAGTTTGAGGTTCTGGTTGTGCGCTAAGAAACTGTTGTTGTTAGAGACGTCGGATTCATAAGACCCGCGTGGCATGGAAGCGTTTTTACTTTGCATTGTCTAATTAAATGATAGTGTAGCTGCTGTTTACATGCGTATAAATACATAAACAGCACAAGCTTTCACGATAGCTTTCACGCTATCATTCTCCACTGCGAAGCTTCAGGTATACAACATTCACCCTATCAGTCAAATAAACACTGCAATGTTCTGGACTTCAGAATGCACCTCACACACTGTTTTTCAACTAAAAAAATTCGATGTTCATTCAAAAAGTGTACATAACTGCGTGCAAGAGGTACAAGAGCTTTTCCCACAAATTTTCTAAAAGCAATAGACTATCTTGCTTTCGTCATTAAGCGTCTATTCTGGCGTTTAATATGTTTATTTTTCCGTTAAAAGTGTCCAGTTTAAAGTGAAAAGCGCTCCGATTATAGCGAAAATGGTATAATATCAGCTATTTCCTAAGAGATAGTATTCCCGCCCAAAGTTTCACAACTTCTCCGCGTCTCCGCGTGAATGAGAACCTATTTAGCTTAGCCTCAGCGTCTTACGAACTTCCAGAGATCTCGAAGACAGCTGACTAACAAGACAGCCACTTCGGGTAGAAGATACGGCCGACAGAACGCCAAATGCAGCAGAATTCGTTGGAAAACCGACGGCATGTATGCTGTCATTCGATACTTTGTTTGTTTGTCTAGTGTTACACTTTATCCCGCGCTTAACTAACCATAAGACGTAACGGGGAATCAACAAAGGAAATAAATAAAAAGAAAGCATGGAATTGGGAAAACGGACTGACAGGACAGAAGAATGTTCTGATAACAGCCCCATGTTATCTGAGGTTTTTTTGTTTCTCATGGAAAACATCCGATCAATCTCATGTACAGCTGCTCCGAGCTGGGAAGTCCGTCCGTCACTTTTTAGCTCTTCTTCTACAAAGGAAAGGAAACGGAGTTTCGGTAATGTAGGAATATGAGGGCCTCTATGACCTAAGGAGCAGAAGACTGGACAACATCAGATCGGTTCAGGCCCAGGAAGGGTTTGAATCTGTTCTCGAGTCGTAGTTTGAAGCTGCAGTAGACTTCGGAGAACCTCCAGAATCACAGAAGCCAAGCGGTAGTCTGACGTTCCTTCACTGCTGGCTGCGGAGCTACGATGAACTCACCTTATTGCCGTCTACCACATCAGCCGACGACAGATAAGCCTGGGAGGGTAAGCTAGTGACACCAGAAAAAGCTTTTAGAGGAGTCAGAGAGGCAATTCTTCTAGCCGTGGTCGTTGATGTAGCCTACTTAGAGAGGTGGAGACGCGGCAGCGAATAAGAACCAATCAGAGCAATGACTGAACACACGCCAACCAATCAGGACACCGACCCCTCCCCTGGGTGGTATGCTCACTCAAATGCGGCCTGATTGGTCTGATGTACTCCCTTCTCACAATGCAGCCTACATTAACAACCACTACCGGATCCTTTCACCTATCATCTACAAATGGTGCCGTACGGTCGGATTCACCAACGACTTACATGAATTTAACTGAGAATTCACAGCGGAAAACTCGACGCGGGCCTATCGCTCACCATATCGCTTGATAAGCCGTGTTACCTGAGTTGTCCGCTGTGAATTCTTTGTCAAATCTCTGTAAGTTGTTGATAAATCTAGCCCCTGGACGCCCTCCGGGTAACGATGTCCAAACAGTTGCTTGTTTTTGTCGTTAATGTGGCCGTGGTTGGGCAAACACGCGCAAGTCAATCACAACCAATCAGAACACCGACCAAATACGCCACAGCCAATCAGTGCACCAAGTGTACATTCCCATTCTGGGTGGCACGCCCTTTCCATGCGCCCTGATTCCTCTGGTGCGCCGCGCCCTCCACGTAGGCCACAGCGACGACTGGTTTCCGTTCTTCTGGCTTCTTCAGGGCAGTTGCTCAAGAACGAGACCGGTTTGTCGTTAACGGGGCCTACATGTTGAAACTAAGACGCACGAACCAATCACAACCAAACAGAGCGCTCACCAGACACGCACCGTGCAGTCACAGCACAGATCGCCCAGGTATCTTCTTAGAAGTACGACCGTTCCTTGCGGCCTGATTAATCTGTCTCGTCCTTTTTTTCGGATGTAGGTCACATTAACGACTAGTACCGGTTTCCTTGACGTCTTCATGGCAACCCCCAATGGGAGACTTCAGAGCATTGATTTTGATTGGTCTCTTGAACCTGGTCAGCGCAACCATATTTCAACGAATCGTCGGTACTTGTCGTTAATGTGGCCTACATGGGGAGTCGACGACGCACAAGCCAATCACAACCAATCAGACCACCGTCGGAACATATGCCTTCCAAGAAGGACACCGACTGTCTCCGGGTGGTGTGCCCATTTGGTGCAGCCTCATTGTTCTGGCGATTTTCTCCACAATGTAGGTCACATTAGCGACAAGTAGCATTCTGCTCAAGCGACAAGTAGCAGTTTGACAGGCATAAATCGCTCAAGGGCTTAAAGTAGTCGTTTCCCATAGGTCTGTTGAACGCATTTGGGGTAACCGCACTCCAACGGTGCTCTGCACGTCTCCATCCAACAAAAACGAGTAGAAGCTAGTTCCCAGGGAGGATCCCGAGTTCGATACCTTTCTGGAACTTTATGAACAGTAAAGCGTGGCCATTATGGTCGCCCGCTCCTCATTTTATGATGACTATTGCAAGCCTTAATTAACGCTTCAGAATGGGGGAAGACGCTTCCTGACCTTATGGGTCCATCGCCGAGCCGAAATTTTCTTGAAGCTGTAACCTATTCAGGTCTTCAGAGCAGATGTCACCTAGCCAGCAACACTCCTATTTTGATGAAGGAGAAGAAGAAGAAGACGACGACGACGAGGAGGAGGAAGAAGAAGATGCACCAACTGGTCATGGACAGAGAAAGCGAAACCTGTGGCTCAGCATCGATTAAAAGTGTACAGCAACAAAAACAAAGCCAATAAGAAGCATATAAATAGCCCCGGCTGCACAAGTCGGTAGACTCCCACCTGCGAAGATCTGGTCGAGCTCCTCCTTGTGGAAGACCAGTGGTGTGGTGCTTTTCGGCGGCACGTCGAGGGCACAGGTGTTGATCTGGCAGCAGAACAACACCACACGGGCGTCTTGCCTGTAACATACAGCTGAACCCTGATGCTTCAAGAAGATGAGAAGCAGTAGGAGCTTCGTTCTTCAAATATTGCAAATATGATAGCCCCCCCCCCCCCTTATTCTCCTAAAAAATGGCTATACGTTCTCGGAGCTCTGAAGACTCTAAAGAGTACGTTTCGTACGAGATTGCTTGGGAATCCGCGAAAACAGGAAAAAATCAAAATTCAATTTTTAAGGGTAGCCTATAAAATATCCAATCAGCTTAGTGTGTCAAGCTAACCCTGAAATAGTACAAGAAGAATAGTTTCTTAGCGACTTAGAAGGTTATGCAACAGACATCTTCAGCGATACGCCATCGAAGGTGAATAAAACACTTTAGGGCTCCATGATGCAGCATAAGCTCAAGACTAGGACCTGTAATCTCTTTCAAAGTTCAAGAACGTTGAATTGAATCACTGTCATTGTAAAAACGAAAGAGTCAAGGCTTCCGAAGCGTGAACTTACGTCACTTGGTGGCACTTGATGAGTACGTCGCCGCGAAGCCGCAGTTCTTGCTCAATGTCAAACCGCAGGACATCTTTTGAGGTACTGAAAGAAAAAACTTCCAATAAAAGGAGGTGAACAGCGATTGAAAGTCCGTGTCACACCACGTTTAAGCACTCTGAGCGTTCCAAAGCTCTTCAGTCTTAGTGAAGATTGAATATTTTATTTTATTATATTTAAATATTTATTTATATATTATACTATTTAAATATTTAAAATATTAAAGATTTCTAAAGGATAAATAAATGATTTACATAGCGACTGACCACCAAAAGTCACTACACAAAAAGACCACACACGTCTTTAAACCGCCTTCAAGATATCACACAGAAGTCGAATACGCGGCGCATCCAAGCAATAGCTGGATAAATGCTGATCATTGATCTTCTTTTTTATAGTTGATGTTGATCGCAATGCATATACCACGAAAGATGTATCTCACAAGGAAAGGTTCCCAACTCATATTGAGCTTTTGCGATGCTATTTTGACAGGATATAGGGCCGAGTCTAGAATTACACTTAGTTTTTGCTGAACGCCTTTTTATGCACCGGAAAGAGAGGTGTAAGAACGTGTGCGCAGCAGTCATCAACCCCTATGATATCCCACGAGATGTGCCTTGGTGGCGCATTCGGTAGGAGTGCCGTGCCATAGGAGCACATCGGCGAGCTTTTGAGTTCGAGTCCGCGTGCTGCCAATACTTTTGCATATATTAGCTTGTTGTTACGCTTTCTCATGATCACAACGACCATCAATGCTTACAACAAGCCAAGACTGCCTATTTTCGCCTTTATATGTGCTATTCTTTCAACGATGCTTATCTACACTACCACCATATCATGCCATATCACCAACGATACCGTAACTGCACACAAATACGCGTATCTTAGGTTGAATATTATGAGCCCCAACCATTTCAGTATATAAGTGCACTAAAAAATTGATTGAGTCTCAAACTGACACTTGTGATCATGAGTAAGCATAATAATAAGAAAATATTATGTGCAAAAATATTGGCAGTATGCGGTCCCGAACTCAAAAGTCCTCTGGTGTGCTTCTATGGTTCGGCACTCCTACCGAATGCGCCACCGAGGCACATCTCATAGGGTGTCTTAGGGGTTGATGAGTGTTGCACACACGTTCTCACACCTCTTATTGCGGTCTTTAAAAAAGCGTTCAGCAAAAACTAGCTGTAATTCTCGACTCCACTTGGCCCTACATCCTATCAGAATAGCATCGCAGAAGCTCACCATGAGTTGGGAACCTTTCCTTGTGTCAGCTTCATCGGTGAAGGAGGCTGAATTAAGGCCAGCGTTGATTAAATGTTTGTTGGATGCACCGATGCAACCAACCTATGTACTTTTATGGGACATCAGGAACGCAGTTTCAATATAACCTTCTTGGACAAGTTTGGTTGGTGAAGGTGGAATGTTTGGTTGCGGTGAGGCAAAAGCCAGCGTTGCACGCGCTCTCCATCGAATACATGTAAAAGGCGAATGCGTGGCGAACCCTTAAACGGTTGGTATATGCAACCGTTACATTGTTAGCCAGTGTTGGTCGAAGTTCTTCGTGAAAGGCCATAGCGAAGGGGTTTTGACTCTCTTCGTGTATCTCGAACTAGGAGGAGCAATCGGGCCACTTTGGCACACAACAGGGACGAATGGAGACGTTGCTGGAGCCCGCTCCAGCAGTTTGATGATCAACGGACCTATTGACACCCTTTCCATGGCCGGCTTCGTTTCTAGGTGTGCTCCCAAACTTCTGCCAACCTCGCCGACGACCACCACACGGCGACGCCGGGCCGACGTCGCCTAATCCACGAGGCATTCTTTTGCATAATCGATGCCGGCGCCGCTCAAAGGAATCCGTCGTGGTCGCGGATGTGTTGCCACCCGAGGTGCCGCACTGGTAACAATGCTCGTCGTCGTCGTGGTCGTCGTCGTCGCCTGGCCCGGCTAATTGCCGAAGCAGACGGGATATAAGGCGCGTTCGAGCGTGCTGCTTTTGGAACAATCGCGCTTGCTACTGGTGGTGAAAAAAAAAGACCGTGGGAGTAAGAAACGGAGTTCAGGAGCATGACGTTTGAATGAGACGTTGTGAGGCTTTCTAGCAGGACACATGAGTCTCAAACCTGCAAATAGATGCGCCATGCTCATCTTTCTGACGCTTGTAATGGAACATAGATCTTCACTAAAAGCGTTCACCGGAATTCCCTTTACGTTCTGTACTACATCATCCGGTTTCCGTCAATTTACTGTGGATGCTTCAAATCGCGATGCTCGAATTGACACGATTCACGCAAGTGAAAGAAGGCCTCCATAGGCGCCGACGTTTGTAGTTCAGCGACGCTGTCGCTTGGGCCAAGCCGTCGAAAATTAGGTGGGTCGGCCAGGTAATGCGCTTTGCAGACATCCTCTGGACTAGAGCCGTCACCGACTGGATGCGGTGGGATGTCAAGAGAACACCAGGACGCCCATCAACACGTTGTTAGGACTTTTCCGTAAAAGCTCTGAACGGACGCTATGACGCTCTTCGTGTCCCTCGTATTGGAGCATTCTGGCACGAGTCAAGGACGAATGAAGTCGCTGCTCGCGCCCGCTAGCGCAACTCGATGATCAAAGGGATGACAGGTGACACAGGTGATACTCCACATCAACAGAGGCTGGGATGCGCCATGCCTGCTCCGCTCATCTAGAACTCATTTAGATAGAAAGGAACTTAGGATGCCGCTCTTCAATTCGACAATCACTGAAGAAGATAAGGCCTTGTCGATCAAAATGCGAAATCGGGCATGATTTAAGCACGTACGCAATTGTTCAAAAAGGAATTTTTGGGATACGCCACGCATTCTATTTACTTCAACGAGATATGTTGGAGGAATTTCGTTTTTTAGATTTTTACATATTTGGCCTACACAATCACTTGCGATGACCAGGCGAGAGACAAGTTAGGTTTTATCGTTATCGAACAAGTTTGTCACCAATTCGGCTATCTTTAATGAGGTGGGAGGGACACTTGTCCTCGACCGGAACCCAACCAACAACCTCTATTAGGGGTGCACTTGATAGCCGATTTGGAGTTCGACTGCGCTTCTACGTGACCGAAGAGAATGTGCTATGGGGGACAACAGAGACATGGGTCTAAACACGAATACTAACTAGGCTATCATGATCAAGCTGGACGTTACAAGCAGTAAGCACGTACGTAGTGCAGTTACAGGAGGCGCTAACTGTTGCGTACACCCGGAATTGGTCAAGGGTTCGACCATGGCCAGGTTACAATCCTTCTATCCTTCTGGGATCATTAAGTGGTGTCAAACCTATTAACAAAGGGCAGCGTACTGACTTGTGTATTGCCTGACCATTAGACCAAATACGCATTCAAATCGCCTCAGCTATACCCACAGATGATGAGTGCATGGCGTATCACATACAAGATCGAGTTGCGGCAACCCTTTAGCTTTTCTAGAACTGAACTAGAAGATAGGGTTGATGTAGTTAGTGACAACTCTTCTCAGAAACTCCACAGCCATTGAATCCTTCTCTAACGCCCCCATCCTGTAGCTGTGAGGTTGGCCTCAAATATTCCAGAAATGGTCCAGACCTCAAAAAACAAATCTATGATAATCGGGAAGGGCAGCCGTAAAGTATTAGTTTCGTATACCATCCCATACCACACAACTACGTGCCTTGAATGCAAAGGAAAGGTTTCGTACTCTAACAGCACTGGAAGAAACCCAAGCAAGAGAGTGGCGACACAAATCACTATATGCTCTTCTCGGATTAGGATAATTCCTAAGAACTAAGGTTTTTCTGGCTAATCTAACTGTAGAGTCCGCTATTTGCAACACCTAGGCGCATATATAAATCAGTTTTATTTGCTTATTGTCCGTGAAACAGATCAGATCAGGAGGAGGATTTCGAAAAAAATAAAATTTTATTGATTTATTGACTGCTAAATAAAACAGATTTGAAATGAAGCTTCAGATTTGAAAGAAGGGATGACTACCAAACCAGAAGAAACCAGCGCCCTTGAGGGAGCGAACGCGGGAGTCAGGGAAAAAGGAGGCGGGGGCTTATAAGATGGACACAGCACGTGCTCCTCACGCCTTGACGAACGGCTTCTTTTTCAGAATATGCCCCCACATACGTCCATGAAGACGCTAGTCGTTCAACAATTAGTGTGCGAAAAGTTTGCTTGGAACTTTAGAATACTCTAGGACGTCTGGGACGTCAAGGCGAAAATAGTGGCCGATTTCAGCCAATGTCACATGACGTAAACTCGTAGCAGGCTCCAGCGGTTGGAGTCATTTAAGTGAAGATAACCCACGTTGGTGTGGTCTGATAGACGGGCTTCAGTCGCTCGTAGATCTTCACCGACAGTACTCGGCCGACCAGATGTGACACCGTAATACGGTGCAAGTAGAGCGGTGCTGGATTCACTCGAATCTTTCCGGACAGCAAAGACGAGAAGTAGGTGATGTATCTGAAGAAGAGGGTTACTGTATATTTCTAGGCGTGCTCCGAGCGCGAAATCAATTATTAATCTAATCCTTAATTATTATTATTCTTTAATTGATCAGCAAATAGTTCAAAAATAGTCAAAGAAACTGACCTATTACTAAGACATAACAATGCCTCGGAAAATATGAAGACAACATAAGTCATTTTTAATTAGAAAAAAGAAAAAAGTACTGTGGGAGAGCAACAGCAGATAGCCAATCACATTCCTAGCTCGACTATTATACACAAGTGCAACATGTCATTGGTTATCTGTTCTTGCACACGCCCAGGCAGAGTTCTCCGGTAGTACTTGTTTTTTTTCTAATTAAAAAATAGCAAAAGTTATTTTCACATTTTCCAAGTGAGCATTATGTATTATCAAAATGTTAATTTCTTCGCCTATTTTTTAAGACCGCTCCAAAAATATTGCTATTGCTTCATTTTCAGCTTCAGTCACGCGTTTTAGCAATATATCAATTTCTTTACCTATTTTTTAAAACCGCTCCAAAAATATTGCTACTACACTCAAGCGACAAATTTTCAAGTGCGAGGTTCAACACTAACCTCTTATGACTTGGCTGGCCGTTGGCACCAATGTGCTTGTCGGCAAAGCGTTTCATATCGAAGCGGTCTTCGACTGATTCGTCACTAAAAAGCTTCACATCAGTAAAAAAATTTGAATTTAATAAAGTAGCGACATTTCATTTTAATTTATAAAGAAGAAAATTTCAAATCCAAACTTGGCCTTGGGGATGAACGCTTTGGCTCCTAGCCACATTTAAGAGCATTATTTTCGTTTAAGCGTTTGTGAATATTGCGAAATTTTCTATTTTTCTACTTTTTCTTTCGACCCCCTGGTTATGCCTTCGATACCGTGATACAACTTATGGACGACACGCCGATCATGGCTTAATCCATGGCTCCTCATTGCCATAAAATTTTGATGCCTGTCTTCGTCAAGGAACATGACCGAAAAAAAAACGCAGCTACCAATTTAGGTTCACCTCCTCGAAACGTTAAATCTAGTCCAGTGTTTTACACGAAACTTTGGAGATCGAAATTGCTGCTGAACAAGAAGATCTAATAGAAAAGAGCGTTAAATTCAGATATCGCCTTCCTTACCTTCTTGCAGCAACCCCTATATCCCCTTACCCTCTTACTTCACTTTTTTCTTTCTTTCTTTACATCAAGCGTATACTACATATGTAGTATACGAGAATAGATCAATTTCAAAATCAAAAAGACTAATTTTCCAATTTTTTCTAACAAGTTCAAGGTGTAACACAAAAGGTACTGGTGGCGAAGGTGGGCAGCACCGGTAGGTGGGAATGAGCCAGCCAATCAGATCGCATCAAATATTAGGTTGTCCCATAATTCGTTGCAGTTTTTTCAACGATTCACTGCAGATTTCGCCGGCGGTCTCTTGCATAGCGCTGCATAGCTTTCGAAAGAGAATGATTTGCTCTATCAGAACATGTATTGCATTTTTTTTCATCATGAATTTGGTCAATTTGTAGGTCGTTGAAGTGAAAAGTGAAAAAGTGAAAAAGTAGTCATTTGCGCACTTGTTCTCTCCGCTTAGGTTTGTAATTTTTTGCACAGTTTTTTTGAGCATTTGGAAGACAATGTTCTGTACTACAAGAATATGTGTTGGTCCTATTTTGCCACTTGCCCTTTATTGATTTTTAGGCCATCAAATTGGGAGTTCCGACTTTTCCGTCCGAATTTCTACCAAAACTCCGGTTCTGTGGTTGGACTTTTTTGCTTGGTGTTATATGTCGTTCGAAAGAGGATGTCTTGCTCGATAAGAATTTGCGTTGCGTTTATTGGCTCCCGCTGATTTCTGTCGAATATCAACAACTGAAGAAGGAGAAGGAGTTGTTGGTGAAGACGATTTTTCTCTTTTTGGAATTTTGTTGATATTCACAAGAAATCAATAAACACGACAAACATTCTTATAGAGCAAGACATTCTCTTTCGAATGACATATAACACCAACCCAAAAACTCCAAACACAGAGCAGGAGCTGTCGGCAAAAATAACCATCCTCCTTCGGACGTCCCAATTTGATGGCGTAAAAGTCAATAAAGGGCAAGTGAGAGAATAGGACCAACAAATATTCCTGTAGTACAGAACATTGCCTTCCAAATGCTATAAAAAACTGCGCAAAAAATCACAAACCTAAGCGGAGAGAACAAGTGCGCAAATGGCTACTTTTTCACTTTTTCACTTTTCACTTCAACGACCTGAAAATTGACAAAATTCATGATAAAAAAGAAACGCAATACACTTTCTGATAGAGCAATTCATTCTCTTTCGAAGGCTATGCAGCGCTATGCAAGAGACGGCGCCGACGAAATCTACAGTGAATCGTTGAAAAAAACTACAAGGACTTATGGGACAACCTAATAGATATGCCAGTCAGAGAGATCGTGTGCGGTCAATAACTCGATTTGCTTGTGTGTGCGTGTGCCTAGTTAGTCACGATTGGTTGGCGCATTCATGTCTCCCAATGCTGTCCACATTCGCGACATGGATCCAAAAAATAATGGAAACTCGGATAATCTTCTGGATACTTTAAAAAGTACTCTTTAAAGGTCAGCTTTCTGTTTCTTGCTGTCGGCAAGTCTACCGCACATTTCGAAAAATGTTTTCAGTAGTCTTTGACATCTACCAGAGCACCCCATGAGGTTTTCTCCTGATTCAACTGCAACCAGGCTACGGTATTCGCGGAAGCAAGGACTTTTTCTACGCAACTGCTTAGGCTGTACACCCTTATAGACCACCGGACGTCTGGATCACGTTCCCATCTTCGTAGGATAGATAAAAATATTGTTAAATGGGTGAAAATTCAGAAAAAAAAAGAATCAAAACAAAGGGCCTGGTGGACTTACTTGCTGCAGATTGCATTGTAGTGCATGAACGCGGCCAGTACAATAGCAGCTCGACTGGTGTTGCCCTGTAAGAATAACCATTTCGGGTACATATCGATGCAAAGTCCTAAACGAGAACAAGGTGCCAGCACACGAAAGAGCCAGCCAATCATGGAAGAGTGAGTGATGCCTTCTTTCTCTGACTGGTTGGTTCCTTATTTCCGCGCGTTACGACTTCCCAAGGTGCCAACTCGTAATCTACCAAATTTTAATCGGGTAATAAGAAGAAAAAGAATCAAGCTTTTGCGCTAAACAAAAATTAGTAAAAAAAAAGTAAAGAAAATCACCTTGCAGTGAATAACGACCACATTGTTGCTGTTGGCCGCCAGCCACTGCTCGAACTGCTTGCAGAGGCTGCACAGACGATCGAGCGGAGGAGCTAGTCGAGGTGGCCATCCACTGTTCTCCACGGACAGACATCGCTTGAGGTCGTGCCGTGGTCGGGACACGTTCCACACCTAAATGATTCAGAGAACATATTCAAGAATAACGAAGTTCGGGGCTAGCTAAAGACCTTCCCAGCAACGTGACAGGCTTGCAGATAGCAAATAGAAAGAGGATAAAGGCACACGTTAATCGCTACAAATGTATCGTAAAGACGCGCTGCAGGGGTCCGGGAACGCTGCTATCGTAGTCGCAGCAACCAATGATGTTCCCGCCTAGTAAGCCGATGCACGATTGTCTACTGTGGTTACCAACGGCGCATTCCTGCACCACTACTGACGTACTCAGACACGTATCCGTTAATCAGTCCAATTTGGAGTGCGTCTGTAGAATTCTATTCTAATAATAAGCAGAACTTCGAGGGAGGCTAACATTCAAGACTTCATGACTGGTAAGAAAAATCACCTAGGTCAAGCTAAGATTTGATTCATCTGAGGGAAGAAAAACTGCCCCCATTTTTGGGAGGAAGGCCACGGACAACCCTGATGTACTTTTTAGAAAACATCATCTGCTGGGACGAACTGGCTATGGTTCGATTCCGCTTCCAAGCCAGTACTTTTTCCACACCCTCGAGATTCATAAAATAGTAGCCCCCATAGATACGACCACTGTCAATCGCAATTAAGTTTTAGAGTCCGACAGAATTCACGTCGAAGTAAGATGTATGGCGCATCTCGAAACGATAAACATTTGACCTTTGCCGCTAAGTTAAATTCTGGTTACCTTGAAGTGCTCGAAGTGCTTCGTCTTCAGCGCCAACGCGGCCGTTTTCAGCGATGCGACGTAGGCCTTTTCCGAGCCCTCATCAGGAGAGCAGAGAACTGAAAAATCCACAGTTTTTACTTCAAACTGGACACTTTTCTAATCAAAGTGGACACCGTTCTAGGCGAATGTGACGCTTCTGAAATCAATTTGAACATCTTCCGAATTAGAGCTAGCTTCCTCCACATTAAAATAGTGATTCTCCGAAACGCTTAGACTATTTTGTTTTTATTTTGCTTAAACCTAGGGCGCTGTTATAGGAGATAGAAGCTGTGAGAAAGATGTTTTGTTCGACACCACTCTTGCGCCACGCGGGACTCGAGCCCGCACCTTTTGCTTTCCGGGCAGCGAAGCTACGCCTTACTTCTAAGAAGATATTGCTACTAGGAAGATATCGTGGATGTTCTGTTCGGTCAAACAGCGCTGATGGTGTAAGGCGTAGCGTCGCTGCCCGGAAAGCAGAAGGTGCGGGTTCGCGTTCCGCCTGGCGTATGAGTTTTGGTCGCAACGAAACATCCTTCTAAGAGCTTGGATTATTGTTACTCAAGGAAAATTAAGCACGAGCTTGTTGGAAATTTTTTGTTTTGTCTGCCCCGATAAATGAATACACTGATACAAACTTTATGAAAATTATGTTTTTCAACGAAAACAAAAATATTTTCAAAACGAAGAAAAGCAGCAATTGTAGTGTTGTAGCATTAAAAGTGACAGGACTAAAAGAAGGGATCGCGCCATGCACTCGGTTAGATTGTCGCGATATTTATTTGATTAGCCGTGGAGCAACAATGATGCGAACGGTGCAGCAGAAACGGTTATAAAAAACACATGTCCCCACATCGCGGTTTCAAGTAAGCGAACTTTACATATCAATTGGATAAAAAATTAAATAAGCTAGGCGAGCGCATGGCGCGATCTCTTAGTTCAATACGCTATGAAATTTCTGTCTTTTTATGCTTTAAAATAGATTTTACCTCATTACGTTTCTTGAAAATAATTTTTTTAAAACTTCAAACAACTTGTTCACTTATTGGGACAGGTGAGTGAAAAATTTAAAAAATAGCCATCCTGGACTTTCCTTTGACAAAAAATTATACAAAAACTCTTTTGGGAGTCTCTAGTGTAACGTAAAACCACTTTTGATTTGGAAGATGTTCAGATTGATTTCAAAAGAATCGAGCTTGATTAGAAGAATGTTCAATTTGCCCGATTTAACCCTTATTCTTTTATACATATTTTTAATATAGATCTTTTTAATATAATGTGTATGAAATGTTTATTGTTCTTCTTATATTTGTCTAAAGAAAAAAAAACGATTACGTGAATTTTTATTGCACTTTTTCCTCATGACCTCTTGTTTTGTATTATAGTGTAGTATGCTTTTGCTCATTGGGTTGAAAAGTGTCTAATTTGACTTGTATATGGTACAAATTAATGTATAGAGGTCTGTATACAGTATATGTGTGTCGGCCTTCAAAACATCAAAGTTATTTATTCGTCAAAAAGCAGCAATTAAAACGGTGAAAAAGTAGGGAAACCTCGAAAAGAAACGGACGTGTAAGTGCCAGCTTATGACTACAGATAGGATACGAACCCTCACCTTTTCGTAGTGAAGATTCTACCCATATTAGTTTCCTCCAACTCGCATAAAACCACTAATGGTTCATAAAGCAACGGATTCTAGGCCACGAATGAGAAAAGCAAATGTGCCCCAATTGAGAAACGAGTAACGACGTAGTCCGACAGTCAAAATACCCTATAGTGAGCCTGAACCGCATGGGGTCAACAATTTTGCTGTCAAACGAAAACAAGGAAATCCATAAAACAACCACTTAACGTTGAAACAACAACGAAAACTGTAAAAAATTGAGAAAAATATTGTAAAAATCATTCAATAATAATTTATAAAGAAAAACCTACCGATCACTCTGGAAGTGACGTACTGCAGTGTGAGACCTTCATCGACAACACCACCATTACCAACCATGCGAGCGTTCTGAAACGTGTGGAGTTTTTACCAGGAAGTGAACCATAAGTCAATCAACCGATAAAAATATGAAGCGCCGACAAAGCAATGTGAAGTGATAGCAGTATAATAATATAAAGGATAAAGGACGGCGTTACTCAATCCCTTTTGGGATGCGCCACGCATTCTACTTCTACGAGATGTCGTAGAGGCGATTTGAATGCGTATTTGGCCATACAGTGACTTGCGGTGGCCAGCCGATGAACAAGTCAGCGCTTTATCCTATCCAGACAAGTCTGGTACCAATTCACCGACCCGGGAGGGATGGAAGGCTTGGTTGGCCTGGGCGGGAAATCCGATGCAGGAACCTAGTATCGGGTGTTCGCGATGCCTGTGCCTCCTCCGACTGCGCTACAAACGCCCAGTATAATAATAGTAAGTAGTAATATTAAGTTCTTTTGAATCACGAGTGTTCACATGTTTGGATTCTTTCATTTCCTTTCGTTGCATGACTCATGTGTAGTCATTTCTCCTAAAAGCTAACTAACAGTTAAAATCCAATAGAGGCTAGACGACGTACTGCGTGTCGAATAGTTATAGCACGTCATAGAAAAGGATTAAAATAGGCAACATCCACACCTCGTAGGACGTATCAGTACTCACCCGTATACCGGGATGAGCCGGCCGCTGATATCAGCATGGAACCAGTTAAGGTGATGGTCAAATCAGTTTCCTTAAGCCTCAAGTGGATGGTATCGAGGTTGTAAGCTGTCATAACGATGTTTTGCTGCGATCAAAGCTTCTAGCGCCAGGCGGGACTCGAACCCGCACCTCCCTCTGACCGGGCGGGAATGCTCTACGATTAAAGAAGGATTTTCATTCGTCGAGTTTCTTGATTAAATTTTTATTGACGGCAAAAAATATCAAAAAAGTAAAGAGTCAAACAAGAGGTAAATTTAAAAGCTGGTTATTTTCTAGATAGGTTTTACAAAAATCAAAAAAAAGTAGAAGCATTAGTTTGTTTAAAAAATTATAAATTTTATGCTATATTTTCTTTTCGGCATGCAAAGAGAGAGGGAAACAGGACTAGGGAAGAACAAGACTACCTTGAGAACGAGCTGCGCCGAAGATTTTATTTCCGATTAGTTATCAGACTTGTCTAGGAAGGATAAAACACTGACTTGTTCTCCTAGTGCCCGCCGCAATTCAGTTGACAAGACAAATACGCATTCAAGGTACCATCACGATATCGAGTAAAAGTAGAATGTGTGGCGCATCTCGCAAAGGGGTTTAACAACCCTAATCTTTATCTATTCTGTTGCAACTACAAACAACCAGACATTATATTCTGTAATCTGTTTTCATGAGTTTCGCTGGCAAGGAATCGCATCTGTTCGAACAACGGAAAGCTTTGCTAATCCATTGTGGGCTCGAACCAGATTGATTCAGACTAGATTTTAAAGCGCTAAGGTGTTCATTACCCTACGTGTTACGTAATATTTACGAAATATTTTCTGTGCAATATTGATAACTATCTTGTAGTCGAATGCGAATACACCTTAGGATATGGAAAAATGTCCCGAATTTCAAACTAGAGATCTTTGAAACGAACAATATAAAAATCAGATACCAAAACCAACTCGAAGCAACGAAAATTGCTTCTTAAACCCGCCTAAATTTTAGAAAAATAAGTGGCACGTGTAAACCACTAGATAACTAGACATAGGTGTCCAGCAGCGCCTTCAGCTGCGCAGCAGCCACTTCTGCACCTTGAAGGCGCTGCTGGATACCTATGTCTCCAATTACATTGCTCGCCACCACCTTAGAGAGTCTTGACCAATTAGCCCAGTCTACACACCGATTAGCCAAGAATTTAAAAAAAAATCTAAGCAGCTCTAAGAGCTCTAAGCATGTATACACAATCAATAACGCAACAAAAAGTAGAGGACGCAGTAATGTTGAGAGCGAATGCGTGAAAATGAACCTATACATCTGAGGAACGTCCAAAACGACGAGCACGTCCTCGATTCTATGGAACCGCTAGAAGAAAGCCGAAAATAGAAGCGAATTCCGCGGCGGAAACACTAACATTTATCCTGAAGCGATGCGCGCAAAAGTGCCTTGGACGTCGTGGCTACGTCTTCTAGAGGAAAGCGGAAGGTCGCGGACGGACTCACTGGTAAGCAAGCTTTGAAGCAACCGCACTCCTCCTGCTAGGAAAAGGGCAACTTCTGCTCGAAACGTGAAATAGTCAAAAGTTTACAGTAGTGCTAGAGGTGCACTCGTAAGCTAGAACGGGTCCTTGTCTCGAATGTGGACAGCAATGGGGGTAGGTGCCTCCAGCGAACAGGGGAGGTAAAGCGTGAAATGCGGTGGTGCTAACAAAGATGTTGAAGTTGCTCAACACACACACACATAGTCAATAGAGGACACAGAAATGGCTCTAGCAGTCTCGTAGGAGAAAGTACGCTGTGCATTCTGCAGAAATACGTGTCGTGCCAAGGTCTACTTTCTGCAATCTGAAATGATTAGGGTTAATGTTGCGAATGTGGGCTGCTGGAAGTAGGAGCGCGTAGGCCAATCACAACCCATCACAACAACTACGAAACACGCGTTGGCCAATCAGGACACCGACGCGCACACCCCCTCTGACTGACACGTGCATTCGATGCGGGCGGGTTGCATGGCGGGTTTCCACTTCGGCATGTTGCCTACATTCGCGACTAGAATCCTGGAACGAATACGTCGACGTTTCCTGCTATGAGGAGATTCGGGGTACACGCACTCGGGATATACAAGCATCTCCAATCAATTAGACCACCACTATCGATTGCTTTTATTGATTTTTCACTAGTAGATGATTTGAAGTGGGAGCAGTGTGAATCTTTATTTTCGCTTATTGTTTTTTTGGTATACAGATGACGATATAAGTATAGAACCAGTGTAGGAAGAATAAAGCACTGGGAGGATCGCCCTTAGGTTCTGTTTTTTTGCAAATCAGCTCTTCCACGATGTCATACTATGATGTCAGTCTATTAACAATGGCAAGAAAGTGGATATCATCTATTTCGACTTTAGCAAGGCATTTGACAAAGTAGACCATGATCGCCTTCTTGCTAAGCTAGACAGTGTGGGAGTTCGTGGTCAAATGCTCCAATGGTTTGAGTCTTATCTCTCTGGATGGAAATTGAGCGTTAGAGTAGGAAACCACTTGTCAATGCCCAGAAACTGTCCATCGGGAGTCCCCCAAGGCGGTAGTTTATCACCAATCCTGTTTCTTATCTACACATATGATTTGCCAAGCTATCTCAAGACGGATCCTAGAATTTCGGTTGCTGCTTTCGCCGATGACGTTAAGGTCTACATTTCATACGAGAGTAGTGAGTCAGAAGAAGCTACGCGCTTATTGAATGAAGCAGTGTCGAAGATGAGCACCTGGTCCAAAGAATGGTCACTGCCTTTAAATAAAAAGAAAAGTCATATTTTCTCGCTTAACTCCTCCCCGCTAGAAATAAAATTTCCAGATGGCAGTCCTCTTTCCCCCTGCGATCAGATGGTAGATCTTGGCGTGCTTCTTTCAAAAGGCCTTTGTTGGTCAAATCAAGTTCAGGAAGTTGCTAAAAAGGGACTTAGGCTAGTTCACCTATTATTCCGAAACATCCACTGTTCTGATGTAAACATTTGGTTGAAGCTGTATAAAACCTACGTTCTTCCAGTAGTTGATTACTGTAGCCCTGTTTGGAGTCCCCATCTGACTAAAGATATTCAAGCACTAGAAAGAGTCCAAAAGACCTTCACTAGGCTGTTGTACTACAGAGCGTTTGCCAATGATGGTTGTGATTCGACCATTCCTGAGTATACGGTAAGGCTTAAAAATCTCAATATGAAAAGTCTTTTCTATCGTAGAACTGTTTCAGACCTACTTCTTGCTTTCAAGATCTTCAGAGGAGAGCTTTGTCTGAGTCCGTCGAAATATTGGACATTCCGTCCATCGACTGGCAGGAGAAGTCGTTTCAACGTATATAACTACAAGTTGGGTCCATTTCAGAAAGGCCTACGTATAAACTCGTTCTTTGTTCGTACTACGAAATGGCTTGAAAGTCTGCCCGTCTCAGTTTTGTCTTGTGAAAAATCTTCTCAGTTCAAACAAGCTGTAAAGAAGATTGACATTTTAACTTCTCTTGGGATCCCAGATGTCTCCTAGTACTCTTGTAGACCTGTTCAGATAACTCGCCCAACTGATCCGAGTCGTATTTATCTTTTATTCTCTAAACTCGTGGCTTTTCCGTGAACGTTGCTTGCTTATACTCCATTTTCCATTTTCTTGGCATGCTGAGTGAATTAAACCCTGTCTCCTTCAAAAAGGATTTTTTTCTAGACTGCGCCCCTGCAAGGGTTATGAAATTGACCGGTCTCACCCTGTTTCACAACCAGGTAGAGTCCCTAGGAACCACTTCCGGTGGGGAGGGCTTCACCTATTATGATTCATGCTTCCTTGGCATAGGCGGCTCTCCTACAGCTTTTAATGGTACGGCAAACGTCTTCTATCCCTTCAGCTTTCTGCCGACCATCTAGCCTTTGAAGAGCAGTAGACGTTGTCCTGAATACGCCTGCCCTGCAACTGTGCTTAAGCCTGGTCACGCCCGAGGAGCCTCTACCAAGGGGAGGGCTACACCTACTACTATGCACAGTTTCGATTTTCGGCCATCACGGGTTGTTGCCGGTCTGACATTTTCCTCTCTTCTCGATCATCTTTTGCCTGGACTCAGCTTACACGACAAAAACGTTTTGTCAAATCATGGAGGATATTCTAACCTCGTTCCCGGGAAACCACGAAAAAAAAAAATCGTAGCTAGAGGTGATCGCATTAGGACACTTGAACCGATTCGGTCCACTTGGCGAGAAATCTCCTTCATCTGTCAAATTGTTTCTGAATAGCACTACCTTTACATTCCATGATTGTAATTGCTTATTTTGTTTGTTTGGTTGGTTGGATTGTTTCAACTTTAGCGTGTCCTTCATGGGCGCATAAATAAATAAATAAATAAAAACTGCCAAAGGTGGAATGCATGGCGCAACTCAAAGTAAATCTGAGCCCTTCACTAGATTGGCCTGTACTAGTAAGTGGCCAAAAAGACCTTCAGTACCCAAGCAGTCCACATATTCAGTCTCCAACTAAGCGGCTCTAGAAGGGGAGAAGGCCCGCCTGAACAAGACTCTGAGTCCGAGAAGTAACAGCTCCACGAAGCACATAACACAGGTGACTTCTGTCTGTAATAGTCCGAAGTGAAGACATTTCATTCCGAGAAACCCTCAACTATCGGAGAAGTGGCGTATGGACTTAGTAAGCAATAGCATGAGGCCGCTAAGCCATCGGAGTCAGAACTCGAGACAGAGACATGGATGAATGACGAGCTGAGTGCCGACGAGAATCAAAATGCCCTCGCGGTCGGGCGGAAGGCTTTGCGAGGTCGGACTTCATCACATTGTGTCTACTCATCGTCTGCTTGGTCGTCCTGTACGAGATGTGTTCTGGCAAGTCTCTTCTAAAGCCAGTCTTAGACTCTGTTAGCGTAAAGGTGCTTTATGACTCGAGACAATATACAGGGTGTCCAAAAAATGTATGCACTGTTTGAAAGGTGATAACTTTGCAGCCAGTAAAGGTGCTGAAGAAGATAAAACTCGTATGAAAGCACAAAAAATAATTTGGACGAGTGAACAACCTAATCCCTACCTCTCATATATCAGCAAAATTTCTATTTTATTGCGCTTTTATAAGAGCTTTTAGCTTCTCCAATTCCTGCGCTCGCAAAAATTGTCATCTTCAAACCTCGCTTACTACTTTTAGGACATCCTGAATTGTGACGGTGAGGGATGGACGGATACCCCGATCAAAGAAGCGCGTCCTCTCAGGGAGCAGCCTGACGAAGATTTTTTGCCTGAATGATTGAACCTTTCTGTTCAAAGCTTGGTCGATAGGATTAATCACCGGAGGAACACATAAGTTGCCACATGAGCCAAGACCGCGAAATGGACCGACCAACTGATTCGTTTCGTCCACACCAGCTGAATAGCAAGGGCAGGAGAGAAGACACCAACACGCCTGCCATCCCCTAGGATGGTCTATGTCATAGAACCTATGGTGGGAAGACACTACTCCTTATGTGATCCTAGACACCCAATGGGTCAATTTGGCACGCGAGAGGGATGAATGGAGGTGTTGCACGCGCCCTTTTAAGCAATTCAAGAAATAGTAGAAATACCGGTGACGTTTTCTTGTCACTGTTAACTTTAACAGCAAATCTGTTGTCCTACTGTAATACATACAAAACAGTTAATCCGTCTGTACATCTATCCATTCGTCCGTCCGCACAAAGGTGGGTAGGGCGAGCAGAAGATTCATCGCCATTAATGACTGCTTCTCAGGATTCACTTCTTAAGCTCGGAATCACGCTAATATGATGGCCGATTGACAGGCTTTACAACAAATCAGGATTATTTATCAGCTACTTTATGGTCAATGGATTTTATCGATTTTAGACGATAGATCGTTTGAAGTAGGACCAAGTGAATCCTTCCTCTTTCTTACTGTTCTACTGGTACTATAGATAGCTGTACAATAATAATATTAATAATAATAGAAATAACCACACAAAAATGCTGGCCGATGGAAGGCTTGAAAGCAAGTAAACATTGTCGATCCAACAGACACTATCAGTTAATCTTATCGATTTCTGTTCAGTTATAGTAAGGGGAAAAAAGCCACTAGAACAACAGCCATTGGCCTTTCTGAATGAGTTTTGCTGCGATCAAAATGCCACCTTGAACGTTAGATGGTGTAGAGCATCCCGCCAGGTAGCCACGATGTGCGAGTTCGAGTCCCGCATAGCGCTAAAGTTTTGATCGCAAATAAGCATCGTCATAGTAGCTTACAACCTAAATAACAGTCACTTGAGGCATAAAGAAAAAGACTGAAAAGCTGGACAACGGCAAGGCTTAACCACGAAGGCCTCATCACGGTTTTGATACTGGGCGAAGCCCCAGCAAGTGGTAATACGAACAATTCACCTATGAGATGAACAATGAACCAATACGTCTACGATAACAGAAGTCGGCTTGCGCACCGTCATCCGATGCCGCACGTCTAACGAACAGCTAGAATTGAAGGCGCCGAGGAAGAATAACTTGTCGCTGAACTGGGAATTGAATTCGGACAGCATCACCAGAGGGATTAAGCGGAGGAACATCTGGGGCCGGATTCATCAATGACTTACATAACTTCAACAGAGAATTCACAGCGGAAAACTCAGATAACGCCGCTTATCGCTCAGCATATCGCTTGATAAGCCGCGCTATTAGGGATTTCGGCTATAATTTTCTCTGCTAAATTGCTGTAAATCGTTGATGAATTCGGCTCCTGATCAGAGGGGTTACTACTATATGGCCGGTCAAGGAAGCTTATGTAAGGATGAAAAGTTCTATCCTAGTATGTGTAGGGGCAGTCAACACCGATTTTTTGACGACGGCGACAAACTAGTTCGCAAAGACACCGTTAACACGCCTAGAAGAGGATGTTTCTCTGCAATTTCCTAGTCGGCTTACATTTTCCTGCTTACATTTGTATAGTTTTTAGCGATGCCCCCTCTAATTAGGATGAATCTGAATGGAATTCATCAGCTGAGCTTCTCACAATGTGTAGCATGGCGCAATGGTGTGGGTAAAAACATGGAGAACAAGCATAGAAGTCGACTTTACGTTCGATTCCGCTTCATGCCAACCGAAGATCCTCTTTACACCGTAACTTTGACCTTTAGGCAAGGAACGTTCTATGCGGTATACGGAGGGCACCAAGTCGATTCCTCGGTCAATCAGCTGTCGGAACACATTGTCTAATTTAAATAAGCATTTAAACGAGCTTAAGAAGGACCCAATGGGCGAAGTCCAGCCAAAAGACGCAACAGCCGACGGACGAACTAGCGGCGAACCTTCGTCGAAGCGAGATAACCGAGTTTTCACGCCGACTCATGCCCGAGTTTTATTAGCGCATTGTTTCTGGATGGACGACGGCGGCATCCGCTTCCCGGCCCTCCCTCCCGGGCTAGAGGGCCCCTGCGGAACCGCAGCGCCCTTCCGGTTGTAAGTCGTCCTCGCCTGCAAAGTGATCGCGACAGACAGCGTCGACGGGTAAGCGGAGGACGACGTTGTCCTTCGGGAGTGCGGCGCTACACTCTGAAGGTCAACTCTGATGGTTGAAGTTGTTTGTTAAATGGTTGGGCAGCAGATGGTATAACTTCGTTACCGGCTTCGGTAAGTTGGCACCGGGCCGTTATGGGAAGGAAGGACAATGATTTTTACTGATGTAGAATTGGAGCGCAGCCAAGAGTGGTGTGGATTCCGGCTCCGGCTCATTCCGGCTTACACTTCGGTGTTGTTGCATCCTTCAAGGTTTGGAAAAATGGTATAATTTGAGGAATTACACTCCGAACTAGGCCTCTGGGTAGCGTACAGGGAGCAAGCGCCGGCTCTCTCGTGCTCCTGCCTTCGGGTACCTGTTCCGATTTCCCGCCCAGGCCAACCAAGCCATCCATCCCTGCGAGGTCAAAACTTCACTCTTTCAAGTGAAACCATTTGAAGTATTTAAAAAAATCATAGACACAAGAGAGACAGAAGCAGAACCTCAAAGACCATGGAGCTAAAGCAGCGCATCAAACGGAGCTGTGTTTCAGTGGAATTCGAGTGAGGACGTGGGTCGTCGAGGGACCATCCATCAGACGACGCAGCTGTGGACGTCGTTGACAACATTACGATCTCCACGGCTTCATGTGCACGTCAGAATATAGGCTCATTCTCTTCAGAGGCATTGAATGGGAGATGACCGTAAGGTGGTTACCACATAGAGCCCTAGGCCTATGTAAACGACCTATCAATTCTCTCCGCAAAGGAGTCGAGCCAGAGAGCCAGAACTGCTGAGAAAACCATCTTTCCTGCAGGAAAAAGAATGCGTTGCCTGTGCTGAGGCATTCCGACGGGTGACAGATGGCGATTTTTTCGCGGCGTCGAAGTGTCACATCGACAGAAAAGACAAGGAGGTGGCGAACACCCCTGGGAACCCCGGAAAGGGCATCGCCAGGACCTCCCCAAAAATTGTTTAGCGGCCTTTGTAGCGGAAGACTGGTGAGCGAAACAAAGGACAAGTGTTTGGGTAGCAGAGGCAAGCCATGTCGCTGGGTTTGGGTTCAGCTAAGGAAGTGATCAAGCCCTTCCGGTTTGTGGCAAGCCCCTGAATCCCAGGTGGCCTCGATCATCTGAGTGTACCCATTCGAGTCAGACTCATCGGCTCGTCGTCGTCGTCACGGGTCACAGCTGTTGCTCTGCCTCTAATTACGATCACCTTACAAAAGACTCAGTCAGCGTATGTGCACAGCAAATTAGAGGGCTCAGCCTACAGTGTGACCCCCTCCTCTCCCGAAGCCCTACACCGAAATGAGCGGTCTACTGAGAAGAAAGGGTCACAATACTTTATAAAGGATAAAAGGATAAGGGGCAGCATTGGTCAATCGCAATTAACTATTTTTTAAGATTAATTCTTGTAAAATAAGTATTTTTTTAAAAATTATTAGTCAAAAATAGTTTGCTTGTTATTATTTCATTATTTTATTTATTTATTTATTTAAATACGTCTCAAAGACGCACACTCTATCGGGGAACGACAAAAACGAACAAAAACAGGCCCTGCAACAAAAAATGAAGAAGACTAAGCAGTATAGAAGATGGAAGCGGCGATTATTATTTATATTTAATTATTATTTATACTTTCTTATTTTATTTTAATTTTTTATTTTATATAAATCTTATTTAATATTCAATAAATAAAGATAAAAAATAAAGAACGACGTTATTCAATTTTCTTTGGTATGCGCCACGCACTCTACTTCTACGGAATGTCGTGGAGCCGAGTTGAATGCGTATTTGGCCATACAATGACTTGCGGCGAAGAAGTCAGCGCTTAATCCTTCCCAGACAAGTCTGGTACCAATTCAACGACTCCGGAGGGATGGAAGGCTTGGTTGGCCTGGGCGGAAAATCCGAACCAGGAACCTGGTATCGGGTGCAGGCGACAGCCGGCACCTCCTCCGACTGTGCTCCACGTGCCCAATATTCATTATTATTCAAAAACTGTTTCAAATTTGACTGATTTTTTTCAAAACTAAATGTAAAGAATATTTGAAAAATCATTCTTAAAATTTTAAGGAGCCATTACTATTTTATTCATTATTGTATTATTATATTTTACTATATTATTTTGCTTCAACTTTTTAAGCGAAGATTAGTTAAGGCTTAGGATCAAAAAACTGAAAAACACGATGACTGTAGCATATGTTTAATGTTGTTGGTTATACGGCTTACTACTCTATTAGTGATTTAAGGCACATAGTTTGTGTAGTAAATTATGAAATTAAATAAAGTAAATATTAAGTAAAGAATGGCGGGTTGGAGCGCGCCAGCCAATAACCAAACAGAGCACAGCTCGAACGCATACCAGCCCATCATGGTACCGACTGAATACGCCCTCTCTGAACAGCATGCCCACTCAATGCGGTCTGATTGGTTTATGCGTTCCCACCTACCAATGCTGCTCACCTACGCGACATATACCGAAATAATGTCCAAATTATAGCATCTCCTTAGTTATCATTCCATAACACCTCCTAATGCATCACCAGGGAAGATTTATAATGATTAAGGTTCGCCCAGAAGCGTGAAGCGCAGTAGAAGGAGGTGCCGGCTGCCGCGTGCACCCGATACCAGGTTCCTGGTTCGGATTTCCCGCCCAGGCCAACCAAGCCTTCCATCCCTCCGGGGTCGGTGGCCTTCTCAGATAAGTCTGGAACCAATTCGCCGACCTCAGATGAATGGAATGTTTGGATAACCTGGCCGGAAAATTCGAACTAAGAACCTGAAATCGGGTGCAAACGACAGCTGACGCCTACTCCGACTGCGTTACCTCGAGTTGCTAGATAGAAAAGCTATCTTAAATTGGCTTGGAAGCAAACATAATTTTTTGAAAAAAAAAGGGTCTTAGTGATTTTAAAACCAAAAATGGGCAGAGATTCATAAGTAGGTAAAAAATGTAGCTTATCATGTGGTGGGAAAATACAAAAATGACAAAGCAAAAATAACAGAAAATAGTGGTGGTTAGAACAGTAAAAAATAAACAAATAAAACTTTTAAAAATAAAACAGAAATTACAAGAGGAATGTTTCGCCGTACTCTTCAGACAAAGAGTACGAGCAAAAAAGCGCTAAAGACTCACTGGAGCCACATTCGTGTCGACGTTCTTCGCCACCTCAGCTCCGTATGGGGTCGCTCCGTCCTGAAAATATCTTCCCATAGTTGAGGACTCAGAAACCTGTATTATAGAAGTGTTGATGATGGTTAACAAAGGAGTCATTTGGCGCAATTGGGAAGAGGCACCGGTTCGCAGGTGCATTTTGAACCGATTTTTAGTTCGGTTATGGCTGCCAAATCTTTTATTCCTTTGGAGTCGTTGAATTATGTCGACTCCACCAAATCTCTTTAGTCCAGAAGGCCATTTTCACTACGATACACAGCAAATTGGAGTGAATGCCTTCCAAGAAGTTGTAGAAGACCAAATTTCAAGCGATCATCATCTCTGTAAAACAGAGACCACAGTCAGATTAAGAGGTTTCCTTTTTAAAAAGTAGAATGGCAAAGGGTTGTTAGATGGCCAAGTATTGGGCAGTGCATGTAGTTTGTTTCAAATCGAATTCTAAGGCAAATTTTCCAGTAGCTCCCGATTTTATGTCCCTCAGCTGGCTCAATGGGTTCGGCCGACATTTCGAGTGTCGAGCACGACCACTGATTCTCTCTAAAGCGGTGGACAAACACTGGCTGGCTCACAGATAAAGTACATCACGGGCCGGTGGTGGCCTGTACGTGAACACTACATGGCTACCGCTTATCGAGGGCTTTGTTAAAACAGTTGTAATCACCTTAGCAGGTTTGCGCCATTGGTTTTACCTGCATATTTATTTATTTATTTATTTATTTATTTATTTATTTATCCACAGCGTGGGCATGATGCTCACGCGTAAAAGAAATGAGAAGAAGGATCAAGTTCTACTGAAAAAAAGCCCACAAAACGGCCATCCAACGTGGATAGGAGGCATTCATAAGTTTCGAATAGCTATGCGTGAATAAGGATAGGGGATTTTCGTTTTTCGTAAGCCGAGAGGGAGCTTCCAAAGTCTTCTTCATGTCAAAAATGAAGATCTGGGGCCAGATTCATCAACGACGTACAGCAATTTAACAGAGAAAATACAGCCGAAATCCCTGATGGTGTGGCCTATCGCTCTCCATATCGCTTGATAAGCCGCGCTATCAGAGATTTCAACTGTATCGTTCTCTCTAGAGCTACATTTTTTGTTAAATTGCTGTAAGTCGTTGTTGAATTCGGTCCCTAATCCCTGAATTGAAAGGTTCAACCGGAGCCTTCTTCTTCTTCTTCTTCTTCTTCTTTTCTTCTTCTTCTTCTTCTTCTTCTTCTTCTTCTTCTTCTTCTTTTCACCACATGACTGTCCAAAAGTTGCAAAGGGTTTATGTTGTATGTTGCCCGGGAAAATCTTGAGCATGATTTTTAGATAAGCAACCTTCCTTAGCTAGCGGATAGATGCCGACTGCTAATGGAAAGCTGCTCCGATGATATCATCAAGAAGTGGATTGCATGGCGCACTCCGGAATATTCTATTCAAATTTTCACCATCAAAGAGTGAGTATCGTTCTCTCTAGAGCTACATGTCTTATAAAAATACAATTTAAAAATAAAAATACAATTGTAATTTTCTTCTGTTTCTTGTCCGCTTGAGAAACAATTACCAGATACTTTTGTTTTCACCCCGTTTTATTTGAATTCACTGATATCTTCCTAGCATATTTGCTTCTTCGGTGTTTGATTTACTACCCTAACGTGCATAAATAAATAAATAAATAAATAAATAAATAAATAAATAAATAAATAAATAACGGCGTTATGAATTCCTTTTGGGATGCGCCATGCATTCTGCTGCATTCTACGGGATGTCGTGGAGGCGAGTTGAATGCGTATTTGGCCATACAATGACTTGCCATGGCCAGCCGATGAAGAAGTCAGCGCTTTATCTTCCCCAGGAAACTCCGGTACCAATTCACGGACCTCGGAGGGATAGAAAGCTTGGTTGGCATGGGCGGAAAATCTAACCAGGAACCTGGAATCGGGTGCAGGATGATTACTCTGCTATACCGTCCAAATAAATAAATATCTATCTTTACCACTATCTTTGAAGAAAACCGAGCCATCGACTGAACGTCAAAACTCATTCACCAGCGAGGGAAAACGCTCCTTGGATTCCTACAAAGTGAGAGTTGACCTTGGTGGGGATCCACTCACACACGTTACTCTACGTAACGCTCCTCGCCAACGTCGAGACCCTGAACGAACGAGCCACGTTCACGCTTGGAGGATGCCTGGTCTTTTTCCGCGAATTCCACAACTGAAGCGATAAGGCGATTTGTTTCGAGACGAAATTGATACGGAAACGTTTGCGGTCGGACGTTCGCCTTCGAAGGAATTCCGAGAATGACTCATGCCCGCCCACCTGAGAGGAGGACCGCTCTCAAAAAGTCTGCATTGCTTTTTAGATAAGGAAGCAACGCTGCAGAACCTCAGATTTCGTATATACAATGTATCCGACGTTGTTTCGGATAATTCGAATTCGTTTTTTTTCGAAAAGCCATTTTCATTCTCGAAAACCACGAAATGTAAGATGACTTAGTAACGCTGATTTTCACCAGAAAGGTTCCTTGGATGATTCAGATAACTGATTTTGATCAGAAATCAGCGGAAAAATAACTTCAGAAGAACGCTGAATAGCCTCATAAGGGAATTCTGGATATGGAACCGAAAGCTATCTAGGTCAGCAGTCAGGCAATGGTCTAAAAATGTGCAACGAGGCCAATAACAAGGTAATCGCCAAATTCTACATTTTAGTTGGTATTAAACAATGTTCCTCCATGGATTTGGTAAGTCAAGAGCTTTTGGCACTTGTCGTTAATGCGGCCTACATGGCTAAGACAAGCACCAAACCGATCAGGACGCATCGAAGAAAGATTCTACTGAGAGAGCGAAGGGACAGTCGGTAATGTCGGTCGGCATCATGATTGGCTGGAAAATTTTCTGCTTGTGCGCTGATTGGCTGTAATTGGCTGTCACGTTCCCTGCTCCCCATATTGGCCACATTAACGACTCGCGTCTTCGACCAAGCCGTCCGCAACTTGTGCCCGCTTCAACATCGTGGCACCAGTAGAAATGTCACCTCTGTGCTAGTCGTGGATGTGGGCAGCATTAGGAAGTGGACAAGCGCTAGGCGATCAGGCCGTATCAAATAGGCGGGACGGTGTATATGGTCGATACTCTGATCAACTGGCAGCCTGATTGGCTGGCACGTAGCCACCACTCTGCTGCTCACATTCGCGACCAGGATCGAGGCAATGTTTCTGCTGATGTCAATCTTGAATGAGAAAGAAGGCACGAACGGTTTTTCGCGAGAAGGCCAACCGGTACTAGTCGTTAGTGCGGCCTACATGGGGAGCTAGAAACGTGTCAGCCAACTGCAACCAATTAGAGCGTATGGAACATGTGACATGGCAGCCAGTCAGAATACCGACTGATAGTGCCGATAGTACCCGCCCTCCCTCTAAGGAACGTCTGCCCGATGTGTACTTCTTCTTCCGCAATAAAGTAGGAAATATAAAACAAAAATAACAAGAAACAAAATAAAATAAATAAGAGAGGAAACACATCGAAAAATACAGCTTTCGCTATGAAACTGCCAATTTTTGAAGCAAAATTGAAGTATCTAATGGAAAACGCAGATAGAATAAACGAGCGCACTGTTGTTTTTATAAAGTTGCCCTAGAAGAAAGCAGAGATCTTGTCGTGAATGTGGCCAGCACTGGGAGGTGGGAATGCGCTAGCCAATCAGGCCATATCGAATGAGCTGCCACTGACGTAGGGCCCGCACAGTCGAACCTAGTTGGCTGGCAAGCCGCTTCGATGCGGCCTGATTGGCTGTGGCGGGTTTCCACTCCCTTGCTGCCTACATTCGCGAGCAGGACCTGTGAGCTCTACCATGAACTAGGGACGTTCTAAGTTCTCAGCTCCACGACATATCAGTGTTCCCAACGCTCTCAGCCCCAGCCTGCCCTACATGAAGCCGATTCAGACCGGCTTTGAGATCATTGAATCAAGGAATTTCCGGGGTTTTCTCTGCGGAACCCGCGCGATAGCGACGTCAACCGTTGGACGGGTCGAATTATAATTGCGGCCGACGCGACACTCTAATCCTTCGTTTCGATCACATCAAATGGCATCAGGCTCGACCGTTATGGCTGACGCATTGACAACCGGTGTGATTCCAGAGCATTGACAGAATAGTCAGATCGAATTCGCTAGTACAGAAAGACAATGCCAAGGCTCACTAGATTCGATAAGCAAGTTGAGGTCACATTAGAAAGAAGACCCGTGCAACCCCCTCAGATTAGGTCAAATTTCTCTACATATAGGAACCTACGAGAATTTATCAAGTTAGAGTAAAAGATAAAGGGTGGCGTTACTCAATCCCTTTTGGGATGCGCCACGCGTTCTACTTTTACGGGATATCGTGGAGGCGACTTGAATACGTATTTGGCCAAACAATGACTTGCGGTGGCCAGCTTATAAACGATTATTTTTCCCATACAAGTCTGGTATCAGTTAACTGTCCTCGTAGGTAAAGGAAGGCTTGGTTGGCCTTGCCGGAAATCCGAACCAGGAACCTGGTATCGGGTGCACGCGACAGTCGGCACCTCTTACGACTGCGCTACAAGCGCCCAACAAGCTACATAATGAAAGTAAAAGTAAAACCTAGGACTCTCTGTTCAAGCTTTTCAAAATCTTATTGTTCGCAAAGTGACTGTTTTAATTGGACGCATGTTACACTGTTTAGATTTGTTTGTCAATGAGTTACAGTTGCTTAGTTTTTTCTTATAAAGCGAACTTTTTTTCTCAGTTTCTCTTCTAGTTATTCTGTGTGTTACTTCTTATCCGACGTTCTTGTTCATTATCTCTTTATTTTGTTTTATTTACACATGTGGTTGCATGTCAATAAATGAGATGAAATAAAATAAAATAAGAAGAAGGTGATGATGATAGTGGTGAAAAAAGGAGGTGAAGAAGAAAAGTGCATGCCGCACCCGAATAGCCAAGAGCAACTCCTAATCTCACTCTGCTCTTTCTACTACAATAAAAACGACTACAACGACCTATGTTTCGACTTCTCGATATATTAGGTTGGCAACTAATTTCGTGGACTCTCAAGCGCTTTCAACAAAGGTGTTCGTAAACAAATAACAAATAACAGTTTTCAACCAAAGTAAGATCTGTTGGAACGCGGGACTGCTTCCCATTTATCAGCTACCTGGCCTATCCCACAGCTGTAGAATTCTTGTGCTTTTGAAGCCGAGAATCCTTAGAGGTGCATTTTGACATGGTCCACATTAATAAATCGTCCTCCAACCAAGAAGTGCTGCAGCGAGCTATAAAGGTGCTAGTCATTTGGCGCACAGTCTGTGCTGTAAGGTGGGTGAGTTAGACGCTCCCAGTTAAGGTCTTCGATTTTTTGAAGCTCCCGATTCGCGACGTGTGATCTGGCGTTATCTTGCTGATAGATGATTCCGCTCCTGAAAATCTCTCTGAACCGATTCCAGCGGAGTTCAGCCTGCGCGCGGCCAGGTTGAGAAGAGTAGATTTCAGCATTAATGCTGCAACCATTCTTGATCAGCTCCCAAAAGTTAATACCTTCTTAACACCACCTAACGGAGGGAACGTAGCGAACCGGACGCCTCAAAAAATAGAAGACCTTGACTGGGAGCGTCAAACTCATCCACCTTACAGCCCAGACCTTGCGCCGTGTGACTACCACATTTTTAGTTCGGTGCAGTACTTCTTGGTTGGAAGACGATTTACTAGTGTGGACCGGGTCAATATGCACCTCGAAAGATTCTTGGCCTTAAAAGCACAATAATCCTATGGCCGTGGGATAGACCAGCTACCTGATAAGCGAGAAGCACTTCTGCGTTCCGAGGGATCTTATTTTAATTAAAGATTGTCATCAGTTATTTGTTAATAAATACTTTGCTGAAGATTTTTGAGAGACCACGAAATTAGTTGCCAACCTAATACTAAGAAGATCACGCTCGTTCAAAGAAAGTGCGACAGCGATTTTTCTTTATCTAAGACCACAGATAGCCCAGCTCTATATTCGGCGACCTTCTAAAGTCGAGTGCCATAAACAAGTGCATGGCGCAGCCCGAGTCGACAACACACCATCGTTCTCTAAAATTCTGGATCAAATAAATGTGGGCAACGGATTTTCTAAAAGCATTGTGGTTGCGTGGTTTTAGAGACTAATTTCGAGAGGCGTTTATGCCTTACAAAGCGCAGAGTTTGTTTCATAGAGCAGAAAAAACCATCTATCCTAATCGGTGGGGGCATGTAGTGATTTACGCCTCTAATCCCTTGCATGTGTTTCTACGAGAGCTTCAGCCGCTACATCATGATGCCAGGTGTTTCATTTAGGTTCAGGGAGTGGCTGAGTGGCACGGAATGACATTCGAAACTGATGCTTAGCGGTTGAACCCCCCCCCCCCCCGACTAGGATAGATGCGAAAAAATTTCTAGATCTCTTGTGGAAGGTATACCTTTCCAGAATCACAGTGCTGTGAGACCATAGCAAGAAAACCGCGCTTTCTGCTAGATAACGCGCTCGCAAAGAGCACTGTGGGTCAATTTGGCACAGAGCTGGTCTACATGCTTCTATACTGCTCGGCGTTTCACCACAGATCGGAGAACAATTGCGATTGACTGAAGGCGATTAAGGACAAGGACAAATGACACTGGTTTGTGGAGTTAGTATAAGTGGATATGCTCTCGAATTTTTTCGAACATTCCAATGGTTTCGAATGCTCACAAATTTCGAATACTCAGGTTTGAATATATTGGAAAACAGCAGTTTTTGGAATATTTGAATTCGAATACATTCGAAAAACGTGGTTCTTTGAATACTCGAAATCGAATAATCAAATTCGAATGAAAATCATTCGAATAGGTTATTCGAGCACATCTGTAGTTGTTAGTCAGTCGCATTTGGGATACGATGTGCGTTCTATTTTTGCGGTATATTGTGGAGGATCTATGAGTTCGTTTTTGGCTCTTGGGCGCCTAGCAGCGCAGTCGGATGAAGCGCCCATTGTCACGTGTACCCGAATAGATTGACAATTCGAGGGTTCCCGCCCAGACCAAAAAGCCTTGCATTCTTCGGGGTCCATGAATTGCTACCAGACCTGTCTTGGAGGGAAAACGCACTGACCTACCGCTAGATATGCCAAATATGCATTCATGAGGCCTCCACAATATCCCGAAGAGGTGCCCTGCGTGGCGCATTCCAAACAGCAAATGAATAACGCTGTACTTTGTCATATTCCTTAATTCCAAGACCGCTCCATAGGGTCCATTGTGTGGCTGAATGGGCTCTCCTCTAGCCACTCCAGCCAGATAATCAACGAATGTGATAGATGCCAGCGGAAACGTGCACCTCTATTGCTTCCCTCTGGCACATGATTCATAGCGGTTCCTGATAGCCAAGCCAATAGCTCCAAAACACAGCAGTAGGCAAGAAAGCCAGTATGTCCAGTTTAGCTGAGCACAGTTATCTTATCACAATAAAAAACAGCTGAAGAACAGCATCAGTGAACTCATCGGGTCGCGCCATGCACATTGCTCCACCTAGTGACAAATCCATCTACCTTATTGCAAGGCACAGAAATCGCATTCCATTAGCCGAGCACAGCACCACTGTTTTCTCACCCTGCAATAAGAAGAATATTGGTGCTATTGAGGGCATACAAAACAATTTTGCAAAGCTTCACAAGGAAGTTAGTGCTTAGAACAACCTGCTTATACTATTTTCACGTAAAATTAGACACTTTCCACTTTAAATCAAAATCTTTTTAAATCAAGCTGGACACTCTTCTAGCCAACCTGAAACCTTTTAGATCAAAAAAAGTTCCTCTAAATTAAAATGAACTTCTTCTTCATTAAACTAGAGGCTCTCCAAAAAGGTTAGAAAAACGTTTTGCTCATGGAAATTTTTTACATAACTTTCTTTAAACTTTGAACTTCTTTGAAATAATTATCCAATAAGTGGTCGCATTGTTTAATTTTTTTTTTGTTTTTTGAGTAAAAATAATGATTTAAAGCCTGTTTTAAAGAACAGGAAGACAGGCAATTTCTAGCGCCGGAAAAAGAGGTTGCGCCATACCGTCTTTTAATACGGGGTTGCGATTTTTATTAATATGATAGCAAAATTTCACAAAATTTCATATAAAGTATAAATGAGGAATGACAGCGTTAATCAACATTTTAGAATTCGCCATACATTTCACTCCACGGGATGTCGTGGAGGCGATTTTATTGCGTATTCGGCCATACAATGACTTGCGGTGGCCAGCCGATGAAGAAGTCAGCGCTCTATCCTTCCCAGACAAGTCTGTACCAATTCACCGAGCCCGGAGGGATGGAAGGCTTGGTTGGCACGGGCGGGAAATCCGAACCAGGAACCTGGAATCGGACGCACGCGACAGCCAGTACCTCCTCCAACTGCGCTACAACCCTTCCAACACCATTTACACTTCAATTAAATAAGCACTACAGTGCTATGGACGAGAGCACGGCGAATTCTCTTAAACAAGAAATTATTTTTAACAGAGCATTTTAAAATGAATCTAAAAATATCGTAGGCCTTGCTATATTAATGTATATGTCTTGTTTTTCTTTGCCAACGAGGTTTGTAGGTGGACTATTTAAATGTTTATTTTTATGACGTTTCAACCATGACGTCGTCTTCGGAAGGCCGAAAACGTCAGGTCACAAATAAACATTCCACCTAAAAAACCTCGTTGGCAAAAAAACAAGACCTATAAGACGACAATGCTGAAGTTTCAATATGAGAGAAATTGGAATTTGCTACATTTAGTCAAGAAAGATACATGTCGCGCAGACGCATTGCAGGGCTGCGGGAACACGCCGTTGCTCCCAGCGAACCGCGGCAGCCAATCACACACCGGCTCATCTGCCGCGGTTACGGTACGGCGCGTTCCCGCACTTCTGCTGCACTTCCCCGCACATTATGCGCTGCATCTTCTCGACATTAACCTCAAAAAGCCACACATTTGTTCTCAAAGCTCCGTATTTAGGTGAGTTTTTAAAACAAATTTTCGTCGAGTAAAAGATTAAGTTGCCTTTGTTAAAAATTGCCAATTTTGAGCATCGACCAAACGTGGACCTCCCAATCAGTGCTCCCACTTTTCAGTCTGGGAAATGTTAACTTGACTGACGGTATATAGGACCCTGCTTGGATTCAGAAAAGGCCTTCTGCTTCCCTTCTCTTCACCACTGTATCCCCCACCCCCATGAAGGACAATCTCGTGGAGTCGATCGGCACCATCGTACTAGTTCCACATCAGCGGTGATTGATGGACACCGCAGCAGACGCAGGAGAATAGCCGAGAGCACTGAGGTGAAATGGGTTGTGTACGCGTGCGCTCCGCCACTCCGGCCAAACCCGAAGAACCGACGAACAGAAGAGGCGCCGCGAATGGTTTTTTCTCTCCGAAAACTACCAGGCCAGCCGCCCGCTTCTAGAGCCGCGCCGTTTTGTCGCGTTTTTCTCGTCTGCAGTGGACTGTGGAGCGATGGGAATATTCCAGCTTCGAGAACAGCTGGCCACAAAAGAAATGTACATACATGCACGCCGTGGAAGTAGGCCATTCCAAGCGCTTTTATTCTGAAGAATTCGGACGCATTTAGGCCATGAACTAGGTTAAAAGAACATATCGATATATTCACTTGTTTCGTTACGAACACGACGTTCATGAATGCACAAGTTTCTGATGTGAATGGGACGAACATCTCCATATGCTCCTGCTGCGTGTATCAGGGTCGCCAAGCAAACATGGTCAACGACCTAGTGTCGGAGCTGGGCAGGAGGAAACGAGCGGCTTGGGGAGCTCTCAAGAGCGTTGAAGAAGTCGCGAAGAAGACGATGAACGTCCGACTCCGTGCCCACCTATTCGACTCTACCGTTCTTTCTGCCCTAACATACGCCTCAGAGACCTGGGCTACACGAAAGCAGGATGATAACGAAGTAAACGGTGCTCGGAGTCACACGGTCCACGCAAGTGGAAGTTCCGAGCTTCATCAACGTTCGAAGAACAGAGGCCCTGTCGCATGGGTCAAGTCGTCGAGATTTAGGTGGACCGGCCACGTAACGCGCTTCCCAGACACCAGCTGGACGAGAGCCGTCACCGAATGGATTCCGCGGGATGTCAAGAGAACACAAGGACACCCACCAACGCGTTTTTCGTACTTCTTCGTGAAATCGCTGAACGAACGATATGACCCTCTTTGTGTCCTCCGAGCGAGGAGGATCCATTGGAGCACTCTGGCACGTGACAGGGACGAATAGAGAAGCTGCTGGCGCTCGCTCGAGCAACTCGATGATCGAAGGGACGACAGGTGAAACAGGTGAACAATCCTTGGTAGGTTCCACCAAACGCCTCCAGATTCTTCGCTAGCCTGTTGGAAAACAGGGGTCGGATTCACCAACGACTTGCATAACTGTAACAGAGAATTCAAAGCGGAAAAGATAATGCGGCTTATCGCTCACCATATCGCCTCACAAGCCGCGCTACCAGTGATTTCGGCTGTGCTTTCTCTGTTAAATTGCTGTAAGTAAGAATCCGGCCATAGGTTTAGTAAACAGTACAGTAACGGCTGAAGAATGGGTGGTCGGAGGTTGGACATGATGGTATTTTATCTTTTCCAGACCATTCCAAGCAAATTATTCCCTGAGATAGTCAGGCGATCGAGCGGTCTTACGGTCAAGACCACTTTCAGCAATAGAGCCACCTAGAGCGTTACCTCTTCTTTCACCGCATAATGATAACAAGACCTCTAACCTTGTGCACATTCTGCAGAGCGCGTGGTAGCGCAATCGGAAGAGTCGCCTGCTGTCACGGGTACCCAATTCCAGGTTCATGGCTCCGATTTCCCGCGAAGACTGAGCCTCCCTACGGAGGTCACTGGTTTGATAGCATACTTGTCTGGGAAGGATAAATCAGCAACTTGCCCATCGGCTGGCCACCGCAAGTTATAACGAAATACGCATTCAAATCGCCTCCACGACATCCCGTAGAAGTAGAATGCGTGACGCATCCCGTTAAGGGGATGAGTAACGCCTACCTCGATCAGAAGAAGAATAGAATTCGGGTCAGTATAGGATTGACATTAGCGTTGGTTTAGCGATAAACAAGTCTGACATAAAACACTGATTGATACTGGCTTAAGAATTTTCGATATTGAAGCTCAATAACGGGCATAATTTTCGTGCTTAACGAGCTGACCAAAGGACACACAGAACCATTTCATCACGCGTGAAATAATCTCCGTTTTTGTGTAAGCATTAAGTGACAATCAACTTGTGAAATTTTAAGATTTTATTAAAATCAACCGAAATTAAAGCAACGCACGAAATAAAAGGGCAGTCCACGGAAAACTCGCTTTTAGCCTGGTTTTAGACGGGTCTTTGTTCAACTGCCCTGAAGTTGTGGGCAGATGCCGACAGCTATCAATCTCGTGGATGATTCCACTTTAATGATGATTGTTCATCATGAAGCCTGAGAGGAAAAAGCGGCCATTATTTTCGCGCTTTCACGATGACGTGAGCATTAATCATCCAGTATTTTGGCGAGGCCTAAGTAAAAAAGGAATAACGAGGAGCTTAGATAAACAAAATCAGGATATCTGACTGCATTAGCCTCTTGGAAGGGAACTTCTGGCCTCCCTCAGAGAGCAACTTCGTTTATTAAAGAATGCACAATAATGGAAGAAAAACTCGTCCACACCCTATCCTTCATCACGAGTAACAGGATGGATGTGGTCCTGGACGGCGAACCACGAAGAACTTGTCAAGTAGACATAATAATAAAGAATGGTTCCGCTCAAAGATGGCCATCCTATTAATAGTACGACTCACCGATGGCTCAAGTGCAGAAATTGCCTTGGAAGTTTTTAAACCATTTAGGACGTTCTCTCTGCAGAACAGTAAGGTTCACGACAGAGGGTCCTGGTCGCGGATGTGGGCAGCGTTGGGACACCCTAGCCACTTATAACAAATTAGAGCTCCGAACGAACACACGCCAGCCAATCGGAGGTACTGAAAGAACAGATCTCTCTGAAGCAATGGGATCCATTCCATACGGCCTGGGGCCAATCGATCAACCGCTCACCGCCCTTTAACGGTGAAAATACCGCCAAACCTAATGCTAATGAATACCATATCAGAGGGTTTGACGATAATGTCACCGTTAGAGGGCGGTAAGCGGTTGATGAATCTGGTTCCTGATTGGCTGACGCGCTCTCACCTCCCAACGCTTCACACATTCACGACTAGGACCCCGTTTGCTTATGAGCAGCGTTATGCGTGGCTTACCTACCCTAACAGGTACTTGTCGTTCGACAACACTACCCAGATTGAGCTTTACCACCCTGAGGATGACAAAGGTTTACTCCAACTAAAATAATGACAGTTTCTCTTTCGGTTCCTAGTTGCAAATGTGGGCAAAATTAGGAGCTGGAAACGCGCCAGCCAATCAGGGCTACCTGCCAATCATGCCTCGAACGAGTGACACGCCTCGGAGGTGGCCTGATTGGATGGCGCGTTCTCGCCTCCTAAAATGCTGTCCACATTAGCGACGCGGACCGAAAGTAGAAACCCAACACAGAACACATATGACTCATTGTCGAGCTTCTCTGCCAGGTAGTTAGGCGGTGAAAAAAGTTCTTCTGGAGAAGGGCCTCTGCTTCCTCATGATGTTTTCTAAAGCGATCCTTGTCAACGTTCTTCTTTCAACTGGCGGCACGGAATTCGGCCAGATCGGGGCGCCCCTCCCCTTGAAACTGACCGCTATCGGGAGCGGCTTGCCCTCGTCTACACCGCGACGACGCCCATCGGCTAAAGGAAAAGTGCAAAGAAACGGAACGATGTCGCGCGCCGTCCGTCTCGATTCCCATCAACCACCTCCTCCTCCTCTCAGAGGTTCGAGTCGCGCTCTCGTAAACCTGTTTTTCGAGCGTATTGTTTCGCAGTGAAAGGAGATGCCTATTGCTCTCCGCATTCTGATCCCGTCACATCAAACGGGACGTTCGTTTATGTAGGACGCGACGTCGGACGCATGAATGACAACGATGGCGTCGACCACCATGTCTTGAACTTGGGGATGCGCCGTGCACTCAACTTCTAAGCGAGAAATTATCGTCTTAGGCTTTCCACCAGTACTGTGGCTTGGTGGGGCTATATATTTATTTATTCATTTGTTTATTACACTCATAGGTGGCTCTAATCAAGAGTCAAAACTTATAACAGTAACAAAAATATCATTCAATGTAATGCTTCTCGACCGTACTCGTCGATTTAATAAAAAATTGTCCAACTGAATGGAAAAATATTGCATAAATGATACTGTTTCGTTCATGATTGTATCTATTAATATTATCTGTTCATTATTTAATTCCAAAAACTCCCCTGACTAGGGTCGACAAATAGAAGGATCGGTGTTTGTCTTTAATGTGTCCAGCATGGAGGGACAGGAACGCACCAGCCAATCAGCCGACCAAGGGAGGCGAGACCGAATACGGGCTTTGATTGGTTTGTTGTTGGTGTCATCGGTGCGTCAGAGAATACAGAAATTGCCTTGTCTTTAAACGATGATTCAGGTGCGACTACTACATATAGTCCAGCTGGAAGCCGCAGGAGTCACGAAAGAGAAACGGTCATTATTTTCGCTAGAACTTCCTAAAGCGACAACTGCAGGCTTGTTTGGGTAAACCATTCCCACTGTGCTGCCTGTGAATCCGGCCAAAAGGAATGTAGGATGCTATTCGCAAATGTGGGCAGCATTGGAAGGTGAGAACGAGCCAACCAATCAGGCAGCACCGAGTGGGCGTGCCATTCAGAGGAAGAGTGTGTGCGCACCACGATTGGCTGGTGTCTGTTCGGTCAATGCTCTGATTGGTTGTGATTAGTTGGAGGCATTCTCGCCTGCCAGGGTTTTGCTCTGCAAGCTATTTAGGGCAGTTCTTTGCGATGAAAGCAGGAGGATTTACCAGTTCTAGCATTCAAAAATATGTCATAAAAGTGCTTTGTTTTATTTTTGCAGCAACACACATTTCCGAGGACCAGAGATGCTGTCGCATGGGCTATTCGTCGAGAAATAGGTGGGCCGACCACGTAATGCCAGCCATAACCAGCAAAAGCGGCGCCGGAAAGCGCCGTTTTCCACTCGCCACGCATTGTACCGGACGCCAGTCCTCAACTTCTAGACGTTGAGCTTACTTTCTTGTTATTCGCTAACTTATTTGTTGCTTAGAAGAGCATGACCTATTTTGGAACTAACTGCCGCCATGGCAGGTTCTGTGAGCAATGCATATACAGACGGCAGAACTAATCGAGTGGGCACGACCGCTCGCAGAGTGAAGTTTATCCTTTTGATTGTTGGCCGGAGGGGCACGTCCGGTAGTGTACAGGCATCGAGGTGCTCTACCAGATCCAAGTAAGGACTTCGAGTTTGGTAATTAGAAGCAGAACTTCACAGGGAGATTCCCAACCACGGCTCATCAACCAAACAAATGATATGTAGCTCCAAATGGTTCGGACGCTGGATTGGACCAGAAGAGTGAGAGGTCCTTCGTTCAGCTATTCCACGCAGAGATAGCTAATGGAGGCTAAAAAAGACACGACAGGCAGTGAAAAGCTGCTGCTATCACAACATGATGACGATGACGGCTTCATGGATGATTTCTTTGTAGCCATCGAAAACCCACAATCAATAGGCCACTGTTTGGCAGAATGTGAGAGATCCGCAATGTGAAGGGTGACGTTTCATTCCCGTGACTTTCCCATTTTATTTTTATAATAATAACAATAATAAAAGTCTTTTTATTATAATAATAAGTTTGTAATTAGAAACAGAAAAACAAAAAAAACAGAAACAAAAGCAGAAGCAATATGAAGTTGATGACAAATGGCTGGGGTTATTTAGGCTCGTAAACTGGCTGGTAGCCCACCTAAACACTTTCTGGCGCCTTCCCATATAAGCTGGGCTGATTTAGGAGAGCTTTGCAGGGCGCGTGTAGAGAATTCGGAGGAGGCTCCGACTGTCGCGTGCACCAGATACCAGGTTCCTGGTACGGACTTCCCGCCCAGGCCACCCAACCCTTCCATCCCTTCGGGGTAGGTGAATTGGTACCAGAATTGTCTGTGAAGGATAGAGCACTGAGTTGTTCAACGGCTTGCCACCGCAAGTCATTGTATGACCAAATACGTATTCAACTCGCCTCCACGACATCCCGTAGAAGTAGAGTGCGTGGCGCATCCCAAAAGGGATTGAATAACGCCGTCCTTTGTCCTTTGTCTTTTGTCCTTTGCACGATCACTCCTAGGCCAAATAATCGATCCCAAGGTTGGATGGATCGGAAGGGTATGGACAGCCTCCCTCGGGGCTACATTCACTCAATCCCAGGTGGGGATGGAGATTCTATCAAAGAATAGCCAGGCATTTTCTAAGAAAGCTTGACTTTCATTCTTCCAAGAAATTCGAATATACGCGACCTGGGTATCTAGACTGCGCCTTGCATTTGACATTCACACAAATAGGGCCTGCTTTCTGCAAACAGAGCATGCAAACGGCTGCGAGACTTTTCCCCAATGCCAGTCGGCGTGCTTCCGTTCCGTCTGACAACGTCCTTGTACGATAAATCATCTCTACGACGCCAGTATCAACGACGACGACGGTAATGTCATTACCGAACGAGTTTGAGATTACAGAACGAGCAAAAAAATCCGACAAACGAGACAAACCAAACAAATTTCTAACAAAAAAGGACAGAAATTCAATAAAAACTAAAAATATAAGAGTCGTTGATGACGTACGTGTTTCTTCGACGAGCGAAAGCACATTAAACGGGCCATAGCTGAACGGTGACGGCGGCGGGCTGCAGGCGAGGAGAAACGACCTAGGACGATCTAGTGCTGTGAAGTCAGCAGGCTGAGATCATGTTGAAGCGCCCTTTTCTCTCTGAAACCGGCTAATAAAGAACAAATAGGCTGGAAACGGCTGGAAAATATGACCACGGATCGGGGCACGGATCACGAAATATTTCAGGCGAGCAAAAATTGCGAAAATTGGCAGAGAAACAAAGAAAGGAGGAAGCAGCACCAACACAAGACGATATATGTCTGGGTAAGATTTCTCGTTGAAAGAGACGGTGTGACCCATATGTGGGCGATACTTTAGCCCACCGTCCCAGGAAATTGGACACGTTATCACCGAGTGGCTACTACAGTAACAAAAAGCAATAAATTCAATAAAAAACGCAGAAAAATGCAAAAAATAGCACTTGAAGAACACCCTATCAGAATTCCGGCCCACCTATCGATCAATGTCGTGAATAATATCGCAAACACATCTGTAGGCAGGGCACGTGGAGCGCAGACGGAGGAAGCGCCGGCTGTCGCCTGCACCAGATACCAGGATCCTGGTTCGGTTTTCCCGCCCAGCCCAACCAAGGCTTCCATCCCTCCGCGGTCGGTGAATCGGTACCAGACTTGTCTGGGAATCGGCCAGCCACCGCAAGTCAATGTATGGCCAAATACGCATTCAACTCGCCTCCACGACATTCCGTGGAAGTAGAATGCGTGGCGCATCCTAAAGAGATAACGCCGTCCTCATCCTTTATCCTTTATTCGTAGGCTAAGATGTTGCTGAGAAAGTCGGTGAACGGTAGATGTGACCACTTCGAGGTCAGCTAATGGACATCGGAATACGATGTTGCATGCAGGTTAGACCTCGTTTCCGTCCAGAAATTCTATTTTACATAAAAAGATGTAGTGGTTTTCGAGTGTCTGAGAGTCTGTTTGTTCGTCGACGCAAAATTAATGGCCGCCGGACTACCGTCCACTAGTCGATCGTTGTCGACTGATTCTGCACACTGAACGGATCTCGAGAAAGGAAGGGTTAACTATCGGCAAATAAGAACCGATCGATATTATCGATTTTTGAGCAAAACTGACTGCTTGAAGCGGGAATCACGCATACGTATATTGGTCGGTGGGCAGCATCTACAAGATGACAGATCGACACTGTCAATTTTCTGTTCAGATTTCACTATGTGAGGCTGGATTCTAATCAAATCAAATAAAAATCTAATTTAAATTCAAAAATGGAAAGAAAAAACTCGATCGAATATGGGCCGCTAGGCAGCACCCATAATCCACCTATCAATCAATATCAGTAGTAATTAAATAGTCGTTTACTCCGCAAACACATTGTTATTTAATCGAATAAAGAAAAAAGAGTAAAGTACAAAGAAACATATCAATGATTCCTGGTTGGGATGCGCCACGCATCCAATTTCTGCGAGAATTATGAACGTGATTTGAATGCGAATGCGTAATTGATCTACTGAAACTAGCGGTGGTCAGCCGATGGTTGAGCCAGTGTTTCACCATTTCCCAGACACACCGACCAAGGAGGGATAGAAGGCCCATTGTCTAGGGGAGGAACTGAACCAAGTGCCTCGATTCGGGGTAGCCGGCGCCTTTTCCGACTACGCTACATACGCCAGGCCATAAAGATATACTACGCACGCAATAATCAAAAATAATGAGTAATTAATCAATACCCGATTAGTAAACCCTTTAGATATTCAATCGCGAATTATCTCCAAAGTTCTTTCTCTTGTATCGCACACCGGATAGGGCTAGAAGAGCAAATCTACTGCGTTGGTTGTGATAACCACGCTTATATAGTGGGGAAGAAACCGAATTTTTTAAGCAAAGGCCTCACTCAAGCACTTTTTTTAAATTTTAAATTTAAAAACTTCAGGTTTAACGAAGCACTTTATATGAATTTTTAAATTATCGCCACTGCATTTATTACTAGTTTTACATTGTATAATTTAATTAGGCAAAGACTACATCCAGCTAACAATAAGAAGACTTTGTTTGGACGTGATAAACAACAAAGAAAAAGGCAAAATTACCAAAACAGATAATGTTTTAGAAAAAAGTTGACAGATCGAGTAAAAAATTTTAATAATCACATCACAGTAAGCACAGCTTAAATAGTAAAAGTTTATTTCTAGTAAACTTTCAAAGCACACGCAAAAACAATGTCTTCACCGTCGAGAGGTAAACTGTGGTATGCGTTGAAATGAACAGATCACTGTCAAAAACCGTGCAGAAAAATCGACTTTCTGCGATTTGATCAGATCAGTCACTCGAGGAAAGAATATCACCAGGAAATCTTTAATAATTATTCGGATTCTCTGTAAACGATTATCAGAATCAACTAGAAATGTGATCGATAAGGACACGTTTGGCCTTAGAACGACCTTCAGATGCCGAAGAAATGTGTTCCGCTAGAAGAAAATGAAGCAAACTGATGGGGCAGACTGGCTGTTGGAAAACGTTGACGAGCGTAGGCGATGGCCAGATTGTTGAAAACACAAAAAGGATCCAAGTCGGAAGAGCAAAAAACGTGGATTCAACTTCAGAATGTGACCCTCCTGCTTATGGCTCACCATCACTTCCCTTTCTTCGTACGGAAGTCATGCAGTCATGCAGCCCCAATGGAACTATGAAGGGAATCAGAGCAAAAACGCAATCACCTCCATGGGGCAAAAGTGAGGGAGTGCCTAGAGACTGGGAAACAGGCTCTATATACTATCAAGTATGACGCAAAGAAGCCGAAAAGCACTAGCGTCCATCATGCTTCTGGAGAACAAACGACATCTGAAGCATGGAACATCGACTGGATGGGGTGATCTTACCATGCTTTGCTCGACATCGGAGTGCCGTGAGCCGTTACCGACCGGATTCCGTGGGTCAAAAGAAGCGAAGGACAACCGGCCGTTGCGTGGTCGGCCCTCTACTTCTTCTTCGATGTCCTCAACAAAGGCTTTGGACTGTTCTTCGAGCAGTTAAAAACCTACGGAACTGCTCTGTCACGCAACTTGAGGGAGGAACGGAGCACTCTGGAGGAGGATAAAGAAGAGTTGGTGGGATAAGGATGAGAAGGACGAAGATTCGGGGAAGTCACTCTGCTTTGGAGGCGTCTCGAACTGTGAACTGCAAACTGCTTACGTAAACTGAAGGTTTGTGTGGCTTACCGAACCCTAATAATTGCACTTAATGAATAAAAGTGAAAATGGTAATAAAAATAGGAAGTAATCGTCCGCTTGAACTAAGGAATGTTTCTTGTCACTTGAAGAGCAAGGATCGCAATCAAGAAGCTAGTATCGGAACAGTCAAACCAGCTTCGACTGCGCCACCACCTGCCCGCAAAAATAGTTTTCTAGATATGTCCTATATTGCCAGAAATCATCAGAACAGGACCCTTTTTAGTTTGCCTAAAACTAAGCTTTCTAGGGCGAGCTGAATAACTGATCCCTGAAAGGGGCGAAAACTATCGGAACTTTTGTTACAACCTAATAGTATAAGTGAAAATTAAGGAATATCACACTCTATAATAACGCGCTAAGCGATGAGTCATACTATCGATCGGCGCCGCCGCAGAAATTAGCCATAAAATTGGGGAAAATCAGGGGAAAAATGGGAAGAGAGAATGAGAAAAATTACGACACGAAAATAGCGAAAAACACCCAGACGTTTTCTACCTGCCTGAAAACTTAGCCCTAGGGTAATCGCGGTCGCTGAACACGAATCTGAAGTTCGTTTTCGAAGTATCGATCGCCATCAATCGATATTGATCAAGCTACCGATTTTTTGCGGATGTCGTTCAGGCGGTCCGAAACTTCACCCCTGGCGGTAGTCGAGGTCGCTCAACACAAATCTGAAGTCCGCTTTTGAAGCATCGATCTTCATCAATCGATATTGATCTAATTATCACACTATATAATAACGCGCTAAGCACTGAGTCATGCTATCGATCGGCCGCAGAAATTAGTCACGAAATAGGGGGAAAATCGGGGGAAAATTCGGGGAAGAAAGGGGGGGGGGGGAGAGTTACGGCACGAAAATAGAGAAAATACACAGACGTCTTCTCCCTGCCTGAGAACCTAACCCCTGGGGCAATCGAGGCCGCTGAACACGAATCTGAAGTCCGTTTTTGCAGTATCGATCACCTTCAATCGATATTGATCAAATTGCTGGAAAATAGCGGAAAATACCCAGACGTCTTCCACGTGCCAGGGGATTCGGAAGACATGCGGAATACGTCGCATGACGTGCCTGGGACTCAGAAGACGTGCCAAAGACGTCTCTCAACGTGTTTGGGGGTCCAGATAGACGTGCCGAAGACGTTGTCCGCTAAGGGTGGATCATTGAGGGGACCAGTGCCAATAATGGGGACCGTTTCACTAAGGGAGGACCAGTAGTGAGGAACCAACAGATCGACCTATCATACTATATACTGTACGTACTGCCTTTTATACTCCTAGGTAAGGAAAAAGCTGTACAAGTAGAGCAGCTAGCGATGTAATGGCGTAGAGCATTCCCGCCAAATCAGCAGGAGGTGCGGGTTCGACTCACGCCTGGTGCTGGAGTTTTAATCGCAACGAAAACATCGTTATAACCGCTTACAGCCTCGATACAGCCACTTGAGGCTTAAAAGAAATGTTCTAAATTGAAAAATAATTTTGTTAAATAAGTAAGTAAAGTAGAAGATCGACAAATCCTTAGATTGAGTGGCTAGAAACGGGAAATGGTGTGCGTAGTGCTGTAATAAAATAATGTAGCGTAATTATCTCCCCTCCCCCTGTAAGAGACCGGCCCTAGAAAAGTCTGAGAGATAACTCACTGTCTTTACACAGGTAGGTATGCTGACACTCCGCTGTTGTCGTCACGCCTCCGCCTTTCACCTTTACGACCACTAACCAGTCGCCTTTATGATAGCTGTAACCCAGCAGTTCTTCCGAGAACAGGTGAGAATTGACATGAAACCTTGACGAGGGAAATCCACGGCTGCATATGCCACGACGAAGATTTCAAACAGCCCGGGATGAGAGGGGAGCGCAGTTGTCATAGTCAGACAGTAGATGAGCATATGCATCATCGGTAGGAGACGAACAGTGCAAACAACGGCGACGAGTTCGTCATCCGAGCTTAGGCGTCGGCTCCGGACGTCGGACTGGCAGGGCGCCAGACGGCGCCGCCCCCACGGCGACCGCCCAGACTTCTGATCGACGACGACGCCGCCGACTGCGATGGTGCCGGCCTCAGGTCCGCTGTCTCGTAGGTGAACTGCCAACACAATGGCGCCGCGCACGTACAGCGACCAGCAAACAAGCACGAAGCCTCTCCGATGTGTACACAACGGTTCTGCACCGTGCGCCGGTGGCTAAACGGTTAATTGGGGCGGGGCCGGGCGGTGTCGCTGAATTTTTGCCAATTTTTTGATATTTGGTAAGAATCACGAGCGTCAGGCTACCAGCTGACGCCCTCATTTTATCTAAAAAGAACCGTCACCTACTTCAGAATGACAATGGAGAAGGTCATGCACGACTTCTACTCCGATCCCTTCGAAAGAAACATCCACCTGCCTCTATGCCACCTTCCGCAGGATGGATGGTTCGTCCCTTCTATTCTCCCTTCCAAGATCGGACACGCCATCTCGACGGCGAAGAAACGTACAGCACCCGGTCCCGACAGGATCAGACCCAAACATCTGAAGAACCTCCCGCCAGCGCTCATCAGCACCCTGGCGCGGCCCTTCACGCGCTACCTGTCGGAGTGCAAGGTGCCATACCAGTCGAAGACCAGCAAGACCGCCTTGCTGTACAAGAACGAAGACGTGCACATTCTCAGATCGGACGACATTGACAACTATCGCCCGATCTGCCTACTGTTCGAAGTCTACCAGCTGTTCACTCGTCGACCTGAAGAAGGCATTCGACTCCGTCGAAACGGAAGCGGTTATCGAAGCTCTGCTCACTCAGGGCCTTCCTACTAAGTACATCAGAGTCCATCGAGAGCTGTACAGTGGATTCACGACCAAAATTTCATCCTTCAACAGCGGCGTCATCTTCAACGTGAAGACAGAGATCCGACAAGAGAGCACCTTCCTTCGTCTAATACCTAGGCATCGCTGCTCGTAAAGCAGAAGGTGCGGGTTCGAGTCCCGCCTGGCGCAAGAGTTTTGACCGCAACTAGATCCTTCTGACGTTCTGCCTTCTATGACAGCCGCTTAAGGCTTAGGCAAAAGGAAAACGTCATTTAGGGGTTTTAAGATGGCCACGCGAGACTTGATCGAATTTCGTCCATACCTCAAATTTTGGTAAACGAACATTGATTTTCCTAAAACTTCATTATAAAGATGAGAAGCAAAGATAGAGAAAAAGGTCGACATCGTTTTATTATTAACAAAGCTGGTTACATGCTGAAGATCCGTACGAATGATAAAACATTATAACAACACCATACCTATAGAAGAACATGTGAACGACATTGTACTGCCTTTAAACGACACGAGTAAAGAGCAAGAAGAACAAAACTACAAAAATAGAGAAAGTCTACTGTTTTCTCCATAGGCTAGACTTTGAGGCGAAAATGGGGAGAACCTTCTTACTGGGAGTGCAGCATTTATAAAAGAGCACCAAATAAACTATAGAAGGAACAGGATGAAGAGGCTTTCAGGTAAGTGTAGCGCTCCAAATAAGGTTCAAAATGTAAAAATAAAGCAGGTAAGGCAATCGTTCAGCTGGCTGAACAACTGAAATGTAGGCCACGCTCGAGGCTCTAACCAGTTCGCAAGTGCCCTGGATGCTTGGGTAAATATTTACAATGCTTCTAGGAAGATGTAGAAAAAGCGGAGCGATTCTAGAGGCATGAAAAATGATATGTGTACTAGTAGAGTTGTAGAGGTGAGAAAAATGCGAAAGCAAACAAAACGACATGAACTCCACTCCTGGAGCTTGTAGTCGAAGTTTAGGACTCAACCATAAAAGAACAATAGAAGATTAGAGATCGTTCTACGGGTCTAATCACAGATAAATTATATTAGGTTAGCCGTCGAATTGAGGTTTTGCTGTCATCTTTTACGTCATGTGGAACTCTGGAACCTTTTTCTTTCCAGGCGCGATCCTAAACCACTATACCACCGGTACTGTTTAATCTCACCCGTACAAGGCAAGTTCAGTTGTGTAGTTCTCGTCTCCTTCCTTTGTAGACAACACATATACACGTCGTAGATCACGCTTTACCCCAAACTTGGGTAATGAAACCCACAGTATGAATACGTCGAAAATTAGGTGAGCCGGGCACGTAATGCGCTTCGCGTATTGCAGACATGCGATCAGCGTCGCGCAGCGGGGAATCGAGAGGACATGCTCGAAGTGACACGACTCACGCAAGTGAGAGAAGGCCTCCGGAGTTCCGAGCTACGTCGACGTTCGGAGATCAGAGACGCTGTCGCATGAGTCAACTCGTCGAAAATTAGGAGGGCCGGCCACGTAATGAGCAATGCAGATACTTTTTGGACGAGAGCCGTCACCGACCGACAGTATTTCGCGGTATGTGAAGAGAACACCAAGACGCCCACCAACGCGTTCGTCGGACTTCTTCGTGAAAGCCCTGAATGAACGACATGACGCTCTTCGTGTCCCTCGAGCGAGGAGGACCTACTGGAGCACTTTGGCACGCGTGAGGGATAAATGGAAACGCTACTGGCGCCGCTCGAGCAACTCGATGGTCAATGGGACGACAGGTGATACAAGTGATAAATACTTCACATATATCACATGATAAAAACCTAAATACATGTGTGAGAAGCTAACATGAAAACTAAGTGAAAAATATAATATAATGATATGAGCACAATGTGAATTTTCCAGATGACTGTCTTTTATAATGAGTTTTATTGTTTTTCTAGCGCGACAATCTGATAATGCTCGAAGCTAAATTCTTTTGCGATATTCCACTAATCGTCATATGATCGCGAGAAAGTCGGGTTTCTTACTACCATACCTGGTAAACTTAAACTGCATAAGCTCTAGCGGATCAACGACGACGACTGGTTTTACTACTGTCCTTAAGTAGAGGTAGCAGGGCTCTTTCTCGCTAACGATGACTAATACGTCCTGGTGAAAGCTGGTTGTTCGGGCGATCTACTCGCTGTGTCGCCTTGTACTCGTAGCATTGAGAAGATCGTCGTTGAAGCCATAAAACGACAGCAAAGTGGCAGCCGGATTGGGTCTCAACGACGGTTTTATTCTCTCCGCTAGGCGACCGACGACTCGTCTGGCAACCACCGACTATCGACCAGGGGCCAGACTCACCAACCGCTTACCGCCCTCTAGCAGTGAAAATACCGCCAAACCTCCTGATATTGGACATTCACCATTATCAGGTTTGGCGGTAATTTCGCAGTTAGAGAGCGGTAAGCGGTTGATGAATCTGGCACCAGGAGGTGCTGGCTTCCAACAGGGGCCAGGCTTACTTTGGGGCAGGTTTCTTCAGCTGAGTCAAATCGGAGACAGCGCTAGCATATAAAAAGCTAAGTGTAAAGGGGATAAAGGATAAAGGCTGGAATTAGATAATCCCTCTGCTGAATGCGCCACGCATTCTACTTCTGCGGAACACCATGGAGTCTACTTGAATTCGTGTTTGACCTAGACATAGAGTGGGTTGCGGTTGTAGTCGGTGGATAATGTAATGTTTTATCCTTCCCCAAAGCGCGCGTTTGGCGCAGCCGGAGGAGGTGCCGACTGTCGCGTGCACGTTGCCGATATCAGGTTCTTGTTTCGGATTTTCCGTCCAGGCCAACCAAGCCGTCTATTCCTCCGAGGTCGAAGAATTGGTATGAGGCTTGCGTGGGAAGGATAAAGCGCTGATTTGTTCGTCGGATGGCCACCGCAAGTAGTATGGCCAAATACGCATTCAAATCGCTTCCACGAGATCCTTATGGTTAGCAGTAGATGCATCCTAAAAAGGACTGAGTAACGCCATCCTTAATCCTTTTGTCCTTCCCGAATGCCAGGCACCACTTCACTGACCCTGAAGGGATGGGTGCTCGATTGCTCAGGACGAAGAGTGTGGAATCGGCTCTGCGCTACATATGTACAGCCGGCAACACCACGAGTTCCGTTAGTTTACTTCCAGGAATGAGCAGAAATCGCTTGGTACTAGCTTTGAGATCTAGTGCTTCAACCAGAAATGTGGCAAAAGAAAACCAATTTGGAGAATTCGGTGGAAAAGGTGGTTAGGTTTAGAAGAATAGACACGGAAGATGACACCTCTATAGCTAGTCCGTATAGGTGGGAGAAGCGCCTTAGGATGGACGATACACCAGTGGATTCGACACAGAGGAAGGTGAGGTGCCTGGGAGGTACATTTTCTAAAGGATGTCCCTCGGAACAAAGTGAAGAAGTCCGTTTCGAAACGCTGAATAGCTCCAAATTGTGAGCCTGAAGAAAACACGACAAATTCTGCATTCGGAAACGAACAACTTCCTAAGACATTGCATGACAGACTTCAGAGCAGACTGACACGATATTATGATCATGTGACGAGTCTCAGCAAGTCCGTCGGGTTGAAGCGAATGTACATAGTGCCACTTCTTCCCTGATGAAGAAACTGAACGGATCTGATATGGGAGAGGCGAAATCGGGGGAGAGAGAATGAGCGAAATTGATGAACGCCAAACGTAACGACGAGTCGCCAAAAAAGCGGCGACGACCTCGTTGTGGCCGGTCGTAGTAATCCAGCAGCCAGCGAGCGAGCGTTCCGTTGTCGCGGCGCGCACTCATACGGACCTTCTAATCAGAGTCGAGATTACGGCGGATTTGCTGGACACGGCTTAGCGGTAACGAGCTAACGCACCACTTTCGTTCATCCACTTCTGGATGTGTTACGGCCTCGAACTTTTGGTCTATCCCATTGTCAGGTTTGGACATTTGAAAGAATGGCCGGAAGATACTACAGGAGAAGCAGACTAATTTTACATTCCTCGAACGGACAACAGGAAGCTAGAGGAACGACTTCGAAGTGGAGAACGCTCTCTGGAAAATTTTTGTTGTGAGAGATGACGAATACGAATACATGGTCAATCAGGAAGGCCCCAAATCCTAAGTTGGGCCGGTGAAGGGGCAGAATGGGAACTGATGGTGAAGGAAACCAGAAAGCTTAGAACCTTTATTCAATACTTGTTATTTGTTATTGGGTGAGTGTGGCGCAGTTGGAGGAGTTGCCAACTGTCGCATGCACCCGACACCATTTACCTGGTTCGGATTCCCATCCCAGGCTAACCAAACCTTCCATCCCTTCGGAATCGGTGAATTGGTACCAGACCTGTCTGTGAAGGATAAAGCGCTGACTTGTTCGTCGGCTCGCCACCGTCATTGCATGGCCAAATACGCATTCAAATTGCCTCCACCACATCTAGCAGAAGTAGAATGCATGGCGCACCTCAAAGAGAATTGATTAGCACCGTCCTTCATCTTTTTTGTTTTTTAAGCCAATTAAATCTTCTATCCTTTCTGGGCTGTGAAACCATACCAAACAGGCTTTGGAAATATTAAAGAGTTGTTTATCGGGTGGGCGCGTGGAGCGCAGTCGGAGGAGGGTCAGTTCCTGGTTCGGATTTCCCGCCCAGGTCATCCAAGCCTTCCATCCCTCCGGGGTCGGTGAATTGGTACCAGACTTGTCTGGGAAGGATAAAGCGCTGACTTGCTCATCGGCTGGCCACCGCATGTCATTATATGGCCAAATACGCATTCAACACGCCTCCACGACATCCCGTAGAAGTAGAATGCGTGGCTCATCCCAGAGAGGATTGAATAACGCCGTCCTTTATCCTTATCCTTCATCGGGTGGTCATTGCAGGTAAATGTATAGGACAAACGCGCATAATATTCTATCCCCATGAAAACCTGTAGAAGTATGTAGAATGCGTGATTCATCTCCTAAAGGAATGGTCAATGCTAGTATTGACACTTACACTTGTAAGCTCTTCGGAACAAGATGTACCCGCTTGAACCTTCTTTTCACTTCCACACGACATTCTTCACTACTTGTTCATTTCCACACGACATTCCTGGCTACTTCTTTTATTTAATTTTATTTTTAGACGAGAAGTACGATCCGTCACACTCTTCTAAAACAACACAGAAAACTTGAAAGTATGCAAGAAAATACTTTGTACTTTGTAAAAGAATGATTAAATACATGATAAAGACACAAGCAACAATTTGCCAATAAGTGAGCTGAGGTCCAAATCAGTTTCTTTGAGCCTCAACTGGCCGGTATCGAGGTTGTAAGGTTTTGCAACGATGTCCTCTTGCGATCAAAACTCTAGCTCCAAGTGCGATTCGAACCTACACCTCCTGTCCTCTTGGCCGGGCGGGAATGCTCTGCCCCATTACACCACCGGCGCTGTTTGATCGCCCGTTCGGTCAGGAGGTGCAGGTTCGGGACTCGCCTGGAGCTAGAGTTTTGATCGCAACTAAACATCGTTGTAAGTTGAGATCTTTAATGTTTCGGTAAGTGAGAGAGTTAGACTTACCCTGGGACTTTGGAACTCTGTGATACAACCTTAAGAAAAAATAACTCACCATCAAGTGCGACAGAATTTGCGGCCTATAAGCCTATTAGATTTCTAAGCATTCCCAAACTTGCCTTACAGTTTTCCTATTTAATGGGAAAAAGTCCCGTTCACACTGAAGTTCCAAACATCTGCTACTAATTGCAATACTGCTCAGATAGGTCTCAGCTAGATTAAGGATAAAGAATGGTGCTATTCAATCCCTTTTTGAGACGCGCCACGCGTTCTCTTTCTACGGGATGTCGTGGAGGCGATCTGTACATATTTCGGTCATACAATGACTTGTGTATTGGCCAGCTGATGGAGAAGTCAGCGTTTCATATTTCCCAGATAAGACTTGTACCAATTCACCGAACCCGGATGGATGAAAGACACGTGACTTGGTTGGCCCAGGCGGGAAATCCGAACCAAAAACCTGGTATTGGGTGCACGGGGCAGTCGGCACCTTCTCCGACTGCGCTTCGTACCCGTGCGAGCAATAATTACGTAAAATTACAAAAAATTGCACTTTCATAAACTCGAAGACCAATAAGGCCTGCAACCCCACCGCTCTGTTGCAATTTTCTCTTAAGCAGGATTTATGTGCAAGACGGGCTCGCTGTAAATCAGCGTAAAAGATTCGGCAAAGTGGAAGAATATAAGACAAATGAAAAGTGAAAACGGGAGCAGGCAACATCTTAAGAAGTCGAGCTAATCACGTTCTCATTCCACCGCCCTTCCTTAGAGATAAAGAAGATTTAATGCGTGCACCTGTCAACGGTGGAGCAAAAAAGAACGATTAGATAGCGACAAAACGGCTGGATCAATCATTCTTCTGAGAACGATGCTAAAAAGAGTGAGTAGTTTAGGCTGTGATCGTCTAGAAAGGACTCGGTCACAACCTGCCAGAAAGCAGAATTGGCTGATGGTGAGACTTCTCGCTAGAAAAATTCCTGATCAAAATTAAGTGTAGGTTGACCTTTCTACTGGCCGACGGCCGTTGCCCATCCTATGTAGGTCTAGCTTTCTACTGGTAAATAAATAAGCAAACAAAAGAAGAAAATTGGTCAATTGATGACTACGATGATCAGAGTAGAGAAGGAGCAGAGAATAACGATCGACTGATCGATACCAATCAATATTAGCGATTCCCGTCTATACATATTTTAGTGCTTGAGGCGAAAATTACATACACGAATACGGCCGCCGATGGAATTGCTTTGTAAAAGATTTGAGCAACGATAGTCTGTCATCAGTCAGTCAATCGATAAATATTGTTCCCCAATTTAGAAGCTAACGGAACGGATCAAAGAACAGCGTCAATTCCGTTGCGGGATGCGCCGTGCATTCTCCTTCTACCGAATATCGTGGAGGTGATTTCAGAGGGTACTCAGTCATTACAGTGACCAACCTACACATGTCAGTATTTTATCCTTCCATGGAAACTCTGATCCTGTGTAACTTATCTGCGCCACAGGAATGGAAGGTCGGTTGGCCAGTGGGGGGATGGGAATCCGAACCTAGAACAATGAACCGGGCTGCACGCAAAAGCCGATGTCTCTACAGGGTATGCTACAACAAGCTCAGCTAAATAAAAAAGCAAGAGAATACATGAATGAGATGTAAGGTTTAAAAATTATTGCGCGAAATGAACAGCTAAGATTTAGCGACTAATAGAGAATAAGAATCAAGGACCGCGTCACTTAATTCCTTTTGGGATGTGCCACGCATTCTACTCCGAATGGATGTCGTGAAGCCGTTTTTAAAGCCGATTTGGCCACACAATGACTTACGTGGCCAGGCGATGAACAAATCAACGCATCATCATCCCCAGACGAGTCCGGTGACAGTTCGCCGATCCCGGAGGGGTGGAAGGCTTGGATGGCTTGGGCGGGAAATCCGAACCTGGAACGGAACATGGTATCGGGTGCAGGTGACAGCCGGCACCTCCTCCGACTGCGCTTTCCCGCACTGCTTGTCACTCAGACGCTCCGCTACCCCCGAAGGACTGGATTCCGAACAGCTGGAAGGGAGAAAATGAGGGCTTGAGAGCTGAAGAGACATATCTCGCTACAAGTGTAGATGAAGCCCTGGAGAAACTTCGAACTGACGACGATTCATCTAGCTATTAATATAATACGGTTTATGCGCTTAAATAAATAAATAAATAAAGAGTAGTTATTAATACAATAACTGCGCGAAGTCCGGGCTGGGCTAGTCGGGCAGGCAATCAAGCTGGCTCCTGGTAGAAAGCGAAGAGCCAGAATTCGGAAGATTTGGTAGCCGGGAGTGTAGAGCGAGGCAGCCATGGACTGCGTCTACCCTCTGACAATTACCACCTTCGACGACGTTATCTGTAGATGATTGACGCGTTACTTAGCGCACGTATGACGAGATTACGCATGGTCGCTCAGCCGGCCTGCCGGTCCGCACCAGACCGAGTGACGGGGAGGAGGACTCCAGTGCCGGCGGCCGGTCGGTCGGTCGGTCAGGGGAGCGGGTCGTCGTCGGCCACGGGTAAACGGGTCTAGGGCCCCCAATCAGTTTTACGACTACTATATCAAGTGCAGCGCCGTTTGCCACGAAAACGCGCGGCGTATTAGCGACCGGCGGTGATACCCCCTCCCAAGGACTAGCTGGAACTGGGTCGACGGGGAGAAACTTCTTGAGTGATGTTTTAACACATTTGTGTAATCCTGGATCTGCTGATATAAAGGCTATATGTTGTTACAGAATGTTTCTTGCGCTCGAAGCTCTTGCGCCAACTGGGACTCGAACCCATCACCTTCTGCTTTCCGTGCAGTGATGTTACGCCTTACACCACTGGCGCAATTAGACTGCACGTTAGATGTGTGAATTCTTTAGTGATGACTTCCTCTATAGAAAAATTTTGCGTCCTGGGCGATGTGAGCAATATTTTGATCTCTTGGCTAATCTTGAAGCTCTGCGGAAGAAGTGGAACTGCCGACGGATTCTCAGTGTTTTCAGGTGGAGTCGACCATGGCGCAGTCGCTGAAGGCGCCTGAAGCGCTCTAATTAAGCGCGCTGCGCCCCTGTGACGTTCACAAGAAAGCTATGCCAACGCTGGACCATATCTTTATTCTTACAAGGATAGAGGACGGCGTTGCTCAATCCATTTTAGGACGCATTCTACTTCTACGGGATGTCGTGGAGGCAATTTGGATGCGTATTTGGCCATACAATGACTTGCGGTGGCCAACCGATGAACAATGCAGCGCTCTATCCTTCCCAGACAAGTCTGGTACCAATTCACCGACCCCGGAGGGATGGAAGGCTTGGTTGGCCTGGACGGGAAATCCGAACCAGGAACTACTGGTACTGGTAACTGGTATCGGGTGCGCGCGACAGCCGGCGCTTCCTCCGACTGAGCTACACGCGCCTATCCGACTGGGATACATAGAGGAAATGGTATCCCTCTCCAAGACGTTCTTCTTAGCTCGAATGATTCCACCACCATAATCTGGCTCTCATAGGCGCGTGGAAGCGCAGTCAGGGGAGGCTTCGGCTCCAACTCAAGATTCTTAGGTATATGTCGCGCATGCGACCAGCATTGGTAGGTGGGAGCGCCAATGCTGCTCATCTGCGTGGGAAGGAATCGGGCCGCATTGAATGGGCATGCCATTCAGAGAGAACATGTACAGTTGATACACAAATGGGCTGGCATGTGTTCGGTTTGTGCCATGTTTGGTTATTATTGGCTGGCGCGCTCTCATCTACCAATGCTGCTCACCTACGCGACATGTACCGATTCCTGTTGTTAGATCGGATTTTTCGCCTGAGCCAACCAAGATTGTCATTGGTGAATTGGTATCAGACTTGTCCGGGAAGGATAAAGCGCTCACTTGTTCATTGACTGGCCATCAAAAATCGTATGCATTTAACTGGTATCCGCGACATTCCGTAGAAGTAGAATGCATGGCACATCCCAAAAAAGGGACTGATTAACGCCGTCGTTTATCCTTTGTTCTGCTTCTCTCACTTCTAATAAGCTTGGCTAAACCACTAATACGAAGAAGAGAAGACGTAAAAATGATTGTACAGTGTTAAAACGTCGGTCTCTGAAGGAGTAGGCCAAACTCTTATCTTCTTTTGGGTTGAATGACGACGTTCATGTCTTATGTCATAGAAAGGTAGGCACAGGAAGCAGATTACCGTAGTGGCAAGGATTGTTCCTTAGTGCATATTTGGTTTGGATCTTCCTCGAAATCAATACAGGTCTTCGCTTCCCTGGATGGAATAAGCTTGAAGACTTGCATTCCTATATCCTTTGCTGGTATTACATAGGCTAAACGGCGGCTATGAGTTTCAGCTTTCCGAATGGAAGGAAAATGCATGGCGCATTCCGAGCAAAAGACGCTAAGCTGCACAGTGAACGATTCTTCTGCTTTGTTGCTTGTGAATTCTGGCTTACAAAAAAAGGGAAATCCCGCTATCACCTTTTTGTCGAATCCTCCTAGCCTCAATCGACGACCTCAACGACCCCGTTATGCGCATGCATTGTCGGCGCTGATGAAAAGAATTATCGGGGCGCGAAATCTTTAGTGGAAATAGAGTTATCTGACCGCAGGATCTTTATGAGCGGTCGGTGAAATCGCTGCCGGCTGCGCGGTCATTCAGTCGTCAAAATAACCTACTCTTCCTACATGTTTCGGCAGATCTATGATATACTGACAGTCTGGGACCCAAAAGATTTCAGAAAAAATGTACAATTTTTTTTCAAATTGAACACTGGACACTCCTCTAAGCAACGTTTTTGAAGTCAAACTTAACATCTTCCAAAACAAGACGAGCTCCCTCCACATTGACCTAGGACTTTTCAAGAACGTTGGCTACTTTTTGTCAAAGGAAAATTTTGTATTGCGTTGTAATTTTCCTTTTAAGTGACACAACAAGTTTAAAAACTTTTATTTTTCAAGAAACAATTGAGCTCCAAAACCTATTTTGAAGAACAGGATGGCAGCCACTTTTAAGGAAGGGGACCGCGTCATGCACTTGTCTATTCCGCAGCGATTTAATTTGAATGATAAATACTGGTAAATGTGGATTTTTTACTTGAACCAGCAAAATAAAGATAGGTTTTCTTTACTGAAATAGCGGCATGAGGGCCGGAATGTTTTCAATTTTTTGTACCGTATACAAATGTGCAACACCACGCAAACGGAATTTTTCCTATCAATCGAATTAAACTCGCCGCAAGTTATACAAATGCATGGCGCGGTGCCTTTTTTACTATTCCAAAAAAAGTGCCTCCTTTTCGTATACCAAAATAAGCTTTAAACCCAATTTTTTCTTCAAAACAAAAACTTTATAAAATTTCAAACAGTATATTCACCTAATGGGGCAGTTATGTTGTAAAAAATTAAAATTGCTATGCTAAATTTTTCTTACACGAAAATTTATTTCAATTTTATCGGAGTTTTTTTAGTTCAACCCTTACGCTCTTTTTAATTTGAAAGATGTTCAATTGATTTCGAAGCCGTCAAGCTTGCTTAAAATAGTGTCCAATTTCGTTTTAAAGGTGTCTGATTTGATTCGAAAGGTGGAATGTATCCTAGTCGGGAGGGGACAGCGCTAGAGTGACAGTTTCGCTCCATACACCGCGACAAAACACCACATTCTCTGAGCACGAGAGCCACCATATCATTTGTTAGTAGCTCAAGCAGTGAGAGAAATTCAGGAGAAGGGATGAGAGAAAAACACCGTGTGCTCCCCTCCGACTAGGATAGACCGAAAAAGTATCCATTTCGACGTGGAAACGGTATAAATATGCGATGGAAGTCCGCAGGGATTCAGATCGTCAAGCAGAATTCCTCGGAACACTGGAAGAAGCTGTCGCTGAAAAGAGACCACGATGCCTGTGGAGAAGGGAGTATCGTCGGCCTGATGGAAGAAGCGAAGTCACGTCGCGAATGCTAATGAAGTGATTTCAGAAACGAGTCCCGTAGTGTCGTAGCGGACGACGACGACGACGACGACGACACCATCCAGCAACCACCACCACCACCACGGGGCGCAGCGTGCGGCCCCGTCGGTGCAGCGAGGAGCGACGACGCTCGATCGCCGTTCAAACAGTCAAACAGTCTCGAGAGAGCCGCCTGCACGCCACGGACCACCGACGACGGCTAACTGACGACGCGTTAGCCACCGACACAGCGAGCTGCTTGACCTCAAACCGCAACAACGCCGTCAAACATGACGAGCTGGGGAAGATGGTCATGGTATGCTGGAATTATTAGGTTGCCCGGAAGCTCTGGCAGGTTTTGAGCAACAGCTTCTCGTTCGTTCATTGCTGGATCAATATTCAACGTACTCTGCATTTTTGTACAGCGTCTAGTATGGAATTCTTCGCTCTATTTGACGATATAGCTCGTGTTTCACCTATGCTAAGTAATTGTGTTTCTTAGAAGAATTATTGAAGGGCGCGTGTAGCGCAGTCGGAGGAAGCGCCGACCGTCGCCTGCACCCGATACCAGGTTCCTGATTCGGATTTCCCGCCCAGGCCAACCAATCCCTCCATCCCTCCGGGGTCGGTGAATTGACACCAGGGTTGTCTGGGAAGGATAAAGCACTTACTTGTACATCGGCTGGCCACCGCAAGTCTTTGTATGGCCAAATACGCATTCAACACGCCTCCATGACATCCCGTAGAAGTGGAATGCGTGGCGCATTCCAAAGAGGATTAAGTGACGCCGTCCTTTATGTTTTATCCTCTTTTTAGGAGAAGTATTGAAGTATGAAGCATTGAAACAATTCCGAGCGATATTTTATTACAATTTCAATTCAGTTTTTCAGTTTTGAAGATTTCAGCCTTGGAGATGTCCTCAAGCGGAGCGGCAGACCTACAGCAATCAAGGACGACGAATCAAAGACTTTCGTGGAAGCTAATCCATCGCATGCACTCCATCCGCAAACCGACTGCCACCTTTCTGAGCACTTTTGAGCATAAATAGAACCACGCAAAAATAGCCTTTCTAGAATTTATCGCACCTCGACCACCCAGTTTTTCGCTGATGGAATATTTTAACAAGCAGCGGGTTTGAAAAAGTATGCTGATTCGAATGGTGCTTCCTTCTATTGAATCCGATAAATAAGAAGAAAGTTATGATCGTTTGAAGTGGATCAGTCAAAACTGGCAGAACTTTCCGGCCAACCTAATACCTACGACAGGCGCAGAAGTATAGCAACAATAGGACTCAGGCAAGACTTACGGGTACAAAAAAGAGGCAAAATGATAAAAAGTTGTTGCCCGCACAGCGCATTCCACTGTTCCTAAATTTAACTCTCTTGTCCCCTAAAACCCCTAGCCTTTGTGTAGGGCCGTAGAACTACACAAGGGTTGGGGAACAGGACACATTTGTCAAGAGAAGCTGCCTGGCAAAGGTTTTTTAGACGTTTCAAGCGTCTACAAGCGTCCAGATTTTTTTTGAAGCGGTAAATACTTCTCGTAATGGGAATGTCCTTCTACTCCTTTTTTCTTTCTTCACTCTTCTGCTTCCTTTTCTGTTACTTCTTTTTGTTTCAGTGTGTTCCTTTTGATAATTTTCTCATTTATGTTTTTATAATAAAGGATAAAGGATAAAGGAGGCGTTGTTCAATTCCCTTTAGGATGCGTCACGCATTCTACTTCTACGGGGTGTCATGGAACTGTGTTGAATGCGTATTTGGCCATACAATGACTTGCGGTGGCCAGCCGATGAACAAGTCAGCGCTTTATCCTTCCCAGACAAGTCTGATACCAATTCACCGACCCTGGAAGGATAGAAGGCTTGGTTGGCCTGGGCGAGAAATCCGAACCAGGAACCGGGTATTGGGTGCAGGCGACAGCTGGTGCCTCCTCCGACTGCGCTCCACGTGCCCATTATGTTCTTATACACTTGCCTATTGTATTGCTGTCTATCTTTTGTTTTATTGGCTTTGTGTAGTGCTTTAGTAGTTTGCTATCTTCTTGGTCGCGATGGTGAGCTACCATCACGTTTGTCGCCTCATTTGTGTTGCAGCACGTCTTTCAGTAAAGATGAAGAAAGTTAAAATGGACACCCGCCCACACTTGCACCATGAGGATTTTCATCTCCTTGTTAACAAGAAAAAGCACAAAGCTTCTGTGGCCTTGAGGGCACATTTATGGCTCTTAAATAGTTAAGCGGTGGTCTACCTTAACTTACCATCTGATACTTCTTCCATAAAGAGTTTATTAATGTATATCAACCATATGAGACTTTTCTATAATTTAAACACTTCGATTTCTCTATAAAATCCCTAAAGTCAAGGCTAATGGTACTTTTGCTAGCGGTGTCCTGGGGCCGGATTCATCAAGCTGTGCGTATGGGTAGGGATACCGTAATGCAATCGTACCTACCACTCGCAGTGGGTATCGGGTACGATTCGTATTCATGAAAGGAATCAGTGGTATGGTAGAACTAAGCCTCTTACGAGAACTGGGACCGGATTCACCAACAATTAATCCGTGGGTATGCGAAAATAAAGTGTAGAGATAAGACAAGAATCTGGTAGAGATAAGGTAAGAGTCTGAGGCTCAGGCTTCATTGTGGGTATCTCTACCCCTTCACCTGCGAATCACCTCGTTGATGAATCTAGCCACTGTATGGATGCGCCGTGAGTTTCTCGATTCGTTCCCACAGTTACTGCGGCAATTTGAAATTCCTATCGTGGATTGGTACTTTCCGCGACAGAAAAAAATATTGCGAAAATTCCAAAAATTTTGAAAACTGTAAGAAACATTTGGCTATGGCCATTCAGGATTTAAAAAAGACTTATTACTGGGTCCAGAATCCTTCAAAAGTTTCGTTGCGATAGGCAGAGGAGCAGCTCTTCATTGTTTTTGGACCAACATTAGAGCGACGGATTCCTTTATGGACCAACCTATGTAGTGGAATCTGTCCTATATAGCTGTGGCCCCCTACACATCTTTTTTGTTGTTGATAACAACGGTAAATTTGAAATTAACTATTTTACGGGACTGTAGAATGAGCCAGCCTACAAAACACTTTCTGCACAAGTTCCTAATACACCACCGTGCTTGTGCTTGTTTCACTTTTTTAGTTGCTAACCCCTCCGATTAGGATAGACCAGATTGCTGAAGACGCGAAGAGCGAAACTCGGTGCTCCTGACTTCACAACCGACTTGGAAGCGAACAACAAGCGGTGTGGATTGGATGGGGGGTTAGCGACCAGTTCCAAGGTGATTTGAACACAGCCATAAAAACGATGGCGATAGTAGACGCGTGGAAAATTGCATGGTTCACAGTAAACGCTTACTGTGTAACGTTTGTCGAGGAACTGGTTCCTGAGCGAGCGTGTCATCTGTACGGCCAGCAACTTGCCGTCAGAAGAGGGACGGATCCGCTGGCAAAGGGCATTGTGGTCTTTAGGAATAGCTGAAGGCGTGGAGACTGTTATTGCGCTTCCTAATGGTAAGTAAACACCGACGAATGTCACGTAAGGGTAGCGCGAGTTCTCCGTTGCCCCAACAGATGGATTTTGATGACGTTAAAATCCTCACAAAAGCGATTTATGAAGACCGGTCTTCAACCTTTTTTCCATTTTTCCTAGAAAGAACAGAGGAGGACCTTCCAAGGATAAACATCTTTGTTCTGGGAGCGCTGATCTGTTTTAAGCAACAGATAATCAAGTTTTGTTTCGCTTCAGAAACCCCCCCCCCCTCCCAGAGGCCGAATTCATCAACGACTTACAGCAATTTAACAGAGAAAATTACAGCCGAAATCTGATAGCGCGATATATCAAGCGATATGGTGAGCAATAAGCCACGTTATTTATTTATTTATTCATTGTGGATGCGTGTAGCGCAGTCGGAGGAAGCGCGACAGTCGCGTGCACCCGACACCAGGTTCCTGGTTCGGATTTCCCGCCCGGGCCAACCAAGCCTTCCATCCCTCTGGGGTTGGTGAATTGGTACCAGACTTGTCTGGGAAGGATAGAGCGCTGACTTGTTCATCGGCTGGCCACCGCAAGTCATTGTATGGCCAAATACGCATTCAAATCGCCTCCACGACATCCCGTAGAAGTAGAATGCGTGGCGCATCCCAAAGAGGATTAAGTAACGCCGTTCTTTATCCTTTATTTATTTGTTTATTTATGCCCAACAATGAGTGCGCCGTAAAGTGATAAAATGGGTGGAAATATAGAGGAGGAGAAGACGGAAGATAGAGAAAAGTACAGCCGAAATCTGATAGGGCGGCTTATCAAGCGATATGGTGAGCGACAAGCCGCGTTATTTATTTATTTATTTATTTGTGCCCTACAATGAGGGCGCCATAAAGTGATAAAATGGTTGGAATATAGGCGAGGAGAAGACGGAAGGTAATAAAAAACGAAAAACTATGAAAGCTATGAAAACAGGTGAGATCAGGTTCAGCGCAATGGAAAGAGTCCTCAGAAATGACGATGAAGAAAACAGCAGAAGTTTGTGTCCAAGTGTTTGCCAATAGGGCAAGCTACTAAGAAAAATATTTAAATATTGAATATTATTATTAAATATTTTTTAAAGAAAAACTGTATACGTACCTGTCGACCATAGTACCCTAAGACCTTAGGTATACAGATCTGTGCTGGAGCTTCAGGACACGCGTATGCCAACCACTTTCGTGGAACCGGTTGTCTGAGTTTTCCGTTGTGAATTCTCTGTTAAAGTTATGTAAGTCGTTGATGAATCCGACCCCAGATCTGTCTGATCGCATTAGAGTATGTATGTATGGTATCAGCTTTCCTTGCTCGCATTCCATCCGAATGCAGCTTTTCCCTCAATCCAATTCGGCACAATTTATTTGATATGAAAGTCAATATGCAAATGGAGACGAAAATCATACTTCATTTTCTTACCAAAAAGTGGAAGATGTTTCTAGATTTTCAAAGCAATTTTATTTAGCTACTTTTTGCGTATGTATATGTATTGTATTTCCACGGTACTATTGACGTTTACAATTAAATGATGTTTAATTTAATATAGGTATTAGCAATCAATAGAAACAGAAAGGCAGGAAGTTTTCGAGTGCTAAGCCGCGGAAACTTAAAACAAACCAATAGTCAGCTTTTCTAACAAATGGAACCGATTCGCATTCTATTAATCGAACATCATCCCTGCGTGGTTCCTACTTTAAATGGACGACTGTGCACAAAAACCGATAATATCGATTGGTATTGATTTGCTGCTCACTCGTTGGGAAACATACCGTTCAGTCAATATATACAATCTTCACGTCGAATTGGACACCCTTCTAAACTGGCCTATGACCTGTGAAAACATGCTAAACGTCTTCCGAATCGAAACGAGCGTTCTAGAGATTAAACTGTGTACAAACTCTCCAAGATGGTTAGAACAATTTTTGCTCAAGAAAATTTAGAGTACCTTTTTTGAATTTTTCTAGTCCACTTGCTCCTATAAGAGGAATAATTCTATGAAATTTCTATTTTTCGAAAAAAAATTGCTTAAATTTTGTTTTAAAGCGCAGCAAAGCAACAATTAACTCAGTGCACTAAAAAACCAGATTGCGCCATACACTCGAAAAGCTCAGAGCACTAAAAACCAGATTACGCCATGCACTCGAAAGTCGTTGCGATTTTTATTTGATTGATAGTACAAATGCTGCTTACATAAGGCATCAAAGTGAGAATATGTGTGCTCTTTATAACTGTTCTTGTTATATTACTTACAGGTGGAAAACTCCATGCAAAAAGTAACTTTATAATCGATCGAATAAAAATCGTGGCGTCTTTGACGGTGCATGGCGCAATTTCTTCTTTTTACCCTAAAAAAATTGCGGCCTCCTGTGCTTTAAAATAGGCTATAAACCTTAATTTTTCACAAAAAATGAGTGTTTTATGAAACCTCAAACACAGCGTTCACTTATTGGTAAGTGATAGTCAAAAGAAGTCACAATAAGTATTCCTCGATGAATTATTCTAACCTTTTTGAAGAGTCTCTAGTTTAATTTAGAAAAAGGTAATTTTTATTTGGAAAAGTTCTCTTGATTTCAAAAGTGTTAAGCTAGCTTAGAAGAGTGTCCAATTTGACGTGAGAAGTGTCCAATTTGATTTGAAAAGTGCCCGATTTAGGTTTGAAAAGTGTGCAATTCGATGTGAGAATGGTGTACATATTCACGCATTTCCGGAAAAATCAACAAATTCAATCAATAATAGTCAGTCGATCTAGATTAAGCATTGAAGCACGGAAACTGATTAACATATTTGTGCGTCAGTTTACCATGTGCGGTCATCTTTAGATCGAATTTAGTGGAATTGGTAGAGAGTGGTGGGTCTGCTGATATTGTTTACTGCTTGGCGGTCAACATACAGACGTGGTTTCCATCTCAAATTAGCTCCGTAACAATCAATAAAGTCGATCGATATTGCTTACTGCTTGTGAAGCCAACATAACAGTATACCGGCAAAATCTCTCTGCTGTTGGTCAGTTCTTAGTAGCGATCGGTACTATTATTCGAGATGTGAAGATCATTCAGAAGCCGTTAGGCGGTAGTCGAACAAACGAAAGGGCAGACGCACGGAGGCAGAATGAGAAAAAGACGAACCAGTGCTTATGGTCAGACACAATAGGGCAAGCGTGGCTGTTAGACATAAGGATCAACCACCCTAGCTCACATTTAAACTTCAACAGAAAACTATAATATGAGCCAGATGCACAGCGGGGATTGAGAGCTCGTGCGGCGTGTGACTTTTTGCTAATAGTTTTCGTGGCATTCAAGAATTACACATCAAAATAACGCAGAAGCCGAAGGCATAGACGAGCGGCACAACGTGGTGGGAAAAACGTTTGAGGCGTTGCCCAGATGACTGAAGCTACTCGAACAAAAACCGAAATTCATGCGGACCCCTCTTATGATTAATCATTGAAACTAGAGAACAATGAAAGGTATATTTATAGAAATAGACAAATAGACCAATTCAACGTGAGGTGTAGTATGTTTGCTGATGACGTAAAACTATACAAAAATACCGAGGATTGCTTGGCTTTGCAAGGCGCCATTAAAGAGATTGCTGATTGGTCTGACAAGTGGAAACTACCTCTATCTGCTTCAAAAGCTAAATTTCTTCATCTTGGTAAATCGAAGTCAGCAAGATACAACTACATGCTTGGTGGAACCCGTATAGTTAGTGTAGATGCGTTACGAGATCTGGGACTTATTATGGACAAAAAACTCACTTTCACTAACCACTGTGAAGGCATCGCGAAGAAGGCTGAGATAATTGTTTACAACACATTTAAATCCTTGTCTATAAAATCAGCACCACACTTTTTGATAGCCTATAAATCATATGTTCGCCCTGTACTAGAATACGCTACCACAGTCTTTAGCCCCCACTTGAAGAGTAGTGAACAAAGGCTTGAAGCAGTTCAAAATGGTTTCACTAGAAAGCTCTGGATACGCTTATATGGGTATGACTACACCACCATACCTTCTGCCACTATTCGCAACAAAATTCTCAAAATCTCCAGTCTTGAGACTCGTAGGAAGCGGAATGACCTGCTCATGATTTTCAAAACGATTACTGAACTGGTAGCACTAAAACTTGATGAGTTCTACACGCCACAAAATTCTGACCCAAGAGGTAGCCAGAGGAAAATTCATTTCTCCGAGGCCAAGAGCTCTATCCTTGCTTCCTTTTTTACCCAAAGGGCCGGCTCTGAGTTTCTAACATTCTCGAAAAATATGCGTTCCCTAATTCATTAGCTCAGTTTAAGAGGCTCGTGGACAGGTATCTCCTAGAGTAACTAAGTAGTTACTGTGCGTTGTGTTGTAGTGTTGTTTTGTTGTTGTTGAGTGTATTGTATTTTCACTGCGTGTAATTGTAACTATTTGCACGACTAAATAAATAAATAAATGAATACATATTTAACACCATTTTCTTTCTATAAGGGGTAGAGATACTCACTATGAAGCATTCATATCTACCTCTTATCTTATCTCTACCCCAACATTCTGCAATACCTGTATACCTGCGGGTTTCCATGTTGATGGATTTGGTCCCAGGTTGAGGATGAGCTACAAACGACGCTTATAGCAACATGAAGATAGACGATGAAAGCCTTGTGCAATGAAGATACCCGATAACGCAATATTATCTATCGCACCTGTATGTGCCGCTGTTCTCTTCTCTAGAATTCACCCCCACGTTCTGGGAATTCTAATTTGGATTTGTGAATTGGCCTGCGATATTTTGCGTTCATGGACGCGTGGTAGACCAGTTGGAGTAGATGTCGGCTGTCGCGTGCACCCGATAGCAGGTTCCCGGTTTGCATTTCCCGCCCAGGCCAACCAAGCCTCTCGTCCCTTCGTGACAGTGAATTGGTAGCAGACTTCTCTGGAAGGAATATCGCCTCCACGACATCGCGCACAAGTGGAATGCGTAGCGCATTTTAGAAGGGATTGAGTAACGCCGGCCTTTATTTATTTTATTTTATTTATTTGTGCCAACACAATAATTGAACAACAATAGTTAAGAAAATAGCAAAGGTGACTGACTTTGCGCAAAAAAAAACACGCATAAATCAAAAAAGAGAAGAAACAAAGGAGAATAAGAACATTAGAGATAGTAAGGAGGAAGGAGAAGAAGGAAGAGTATTTTCGTGACCAACCCCAGGGAAATCAATGCTGGAAATCCTTTAAAAAAAATGAAAAATGAAAAAATGAAAAGCGGAAAATCAAAACCGGGAACCCGGTGTCAGAAACACTCGACAGCCGGCACCTGCTCCGAGTGCGCTCCAGGCGCCTAGGATCGCTAACAACAATAAATTTTGAAACAAATTTTGTTACAAATTTCCCAAATTTATTTTAATACAAGAATTTATTTATTTATTTATCTTTATCTTTATCTTTATCTTTATCCTCATTTATTTATTTATCTTTATCCTTTTATCCTCTATTCTTTTTGGTATGCTCGTTGCAAGCCATAGATAATGTATTTAGATTAAAAAAGGTAAAATAATTCCTTAATGTGTAGTTAACAGCTTTAAAAAGAGGTAAAAAAATATAACAAGAATTCATCATGCAGGCAGCGAAGATGGGTTTCTGGTCGATTGTCGGCAGAAATAGAATCACCTCCCACGTCCTGCATGAAATTCTCTATTTTGGAAGGTATTTTTTCCATAGTAACGAACCACTTTTCTAGTATTTTCGAAACATTAGTGAGATTTTCGAAATTCAAAAAAACTAGTTATAATCATGTTTTAACATATTCGCTTAAGCTTGGAGTGGCTAGTAGAGAGGCTATCGTACGGTCAAACAGCGGCGGTGGTGTAAGGCGAACACCGCCGCCCGGAAAGCAGAAGATGCGGGTTCGAGTCCCGCCTGGTGCAAGAGTTTTGACCGCAACGAAACAACCTGTAACAACATATAGTTATAATCATTTGCGCAAGCCCCAATTTTCACACTCAAACGGCATTGGTGCAAGATCGAACTGATATCGATCCATCTTATTTGATTTCAGAAAGTCATGGTTTCTTCACTGCGTAGTGTTTATGAAATTCTTGTGCCAGAATTTAAATCGTATAGGTTGTTTGCTTCGGGTAGAAAACAATTTTACACTCATGAAAAATAACTTTGAATACGATTCCCTTCAATCATATCAAACATCTGCGTAGGAACACGGCATTTTTGCTGTATGATACACAGGACTTGAACTTTTGTACGGTGCAATTTCACTTTTTGATGATGATGAGAAAAATTTTTCAGATGAGAAAAATTTATTTCCGCAAGAAGTCCATACTTCTCATGCGATCGTCGTTCTCATGCGAGAGAACGTAGTTGTCGCACATAATCTACCATAACTCGGAAATTTATAGAGCTTCTGAAGATGCATAAACAATTAAAAACTAAAAATGTGGATTCTATATTTTAAAAAGCAGATTCTAAAAGTGTCAGATTGTGTGTGATTAGGGGATGGTTGATTTTTAGGACGTTTTTTTGACAAATGGTGCAAAATATAAACCTTGATCATACAGTTCATAGAACGTCGTTTCAGGAAAGCACATCTGATTTTATCACTATGTGTCGAGCGATGCTTGAAATTTTAATAGAACCATGTGACTATTTGATGTTGCTGACTTCAGAAAGGAGAAAATTATTTCCGTGACAAGTTTATCTTCTGTTTCGACCAGGTCATCGGTTCGAAGAGTGCTTGAAAACAAAATTCTGGGGAAAGCACTAAAGCTTTCGTGAGTAATTAGCGCTCGAAATTTTATAATATAAAATTTTAAACGCAAATGTTGCTTTTTTAGGCAGGAAGCTTGTTCCCATGACATCCTGAAAAAAATCTGCAGAAGTTGCATCTCTCAATGACTCGAAATCTTCCGGCAGAAAGTCTTATTTTTAGATGTAAGACAATCAGTATTGTTACAATTTTGTGGTTTTAGCATACTTTCTTTAGTGTGAAGCCACGTCTGGAAAGAACAACTTATCAAGAGTATCAAACCACCTAAAAAGCTGAAAATATGAGACAACACTGCCAAAATCAAGAGAGAATACTACTCTCCCCTAAAGGTTTTTAGAACGTTTTTGAACGTTTTAAAAACGAAAAACGTTTTTGATGTATCATCAACGTTTTCTGAGATTTGACCTTCTCTATGGTTCTTCAAAGAAGATATCTCCAAGATTATACTAGAATGGCCAATCAGTTCTTCCACATCACTGGAATACGTTCCACTGCTTTCATAAAACACATTATGCAATACATAGAATACACTTCAGATCACATTTTTAACAAGAGTTGTATGAAAGTAGAGGTTCCCCCTTACCGATGGAAGCATGCATACAAGAAGGTCAGGAAAGCTAACTACCGCATCTACAACATTTCTGAAGCGCTGAAGAGCAGAGATCCTCAAATTCTTCTGCGGGCATATAAGACATATGTGAGACAAATAGTAGAGTGTGGAACAACAGCTTTCAATCCTTCAAAGGAAAAAGACATTCTTCTTTTAGAAAATGTTCAGAATAGTTTCACTCGAAGTTGATGATGAGGTGCTACGGGAATAACTATTATCAGATGCCAAATGGTGCCGAAAGAGCGGAGATGTTAGGATTACCAAGCCTTTTCATAAGAAGGAAAAGGGCTGACCTTCTCATGATGTTTAAGATACTCACTGGTAGGGTTTCTATAAACCCACTCAACTTTTTTGGCACTAGGCTGACAAGAAACATAAGAGGGAAGCTCAGACTTTATGTTTCGGTGGCGAAATCACGAGCCCGAGCAAGCTTTTCACCTACAGAAATTTAAAGGAGTTTAACCACATTCTGAGCACAAATGAGGAAGTCTTAGGTCTATCCTTGCACGGTTTTAAGAAGCTGCTTTTGCGTATGCAATGAGTGCCTTCGGTTGTATTCGTTTGTTTTTGATTGAGTTTATGCGTTTTTATTCTAACATTGTATTTTTACGTGTGACCTTAGCTCACGTCATGAATAAATAAATAAATAAATAAATAAATAAAACTTTGTTGTCAATCCTCCAGCTATGTATTGCAAGTCATGATAAACATGATTGATGATTTTTTGATAATCTCCAACTTCTCTCTTCTTCTAACCTCGGCATTGTAAGTTTTAGTCAGTTTAACTTTCTGTGCCAACACGAGGTTTTAGGTGGATCCTTATTTAGCAGGGCCTGACGTTTCGACTTCTCGTCGTCTTCAGAGGCCTGAATTTTTGATAATGATTTTTTTATTACTTTATTGTCACCATTTTGTATTAAAGGCGGATAATGACCTAGTATGGCAAACATATTGTTTCGCTTTTCTAGCGGCGACGTTTCCGAATAGGATAGATCCTGATATCCAAAAAAAAAATTGATAAAAAAATACATAAAAAATAATAATATAATAAATAATTGATACACAATTTTGCACACAGTTTCTCCAAACATCGTATACTATACTAATTAACTATCATTTTTGACCAAATTAAAACAAAACTTCTAGGTGGGGAAAATTACCTTAGTCTTTTCGAAACAACGCGAAACGTTAAATGTCGTTCCTAAGTAGATTAGTTAGTTTTCAGAGGTGTCCAGCTTGGATTTTGAACCTGTCTAGTTTTTGTCCTTCAGTTTTTGTAATTATGTATTAGGATGTCCGGAAAGTTCTCAGCGTCTCGTATGAAAAGCAAAAAACGCTTTTGATGAGTTACCAAAGTTTCCTGAGATGGGATTTCTCTATGGTTCTGCAAAGAAGATAGCTCCAAGATTATACTAGAATGGCCAGTCACTTCTTCCACATCACCGGCTTACATTCCACTGCTTTCATCAAACACTTTATGCAATACATAGAATACACTTTAGAACACATTTTTAATAGGAGTTATTTGGAAGCAGAGGTCTCCTCCCGATGGATGCGTGCAGGCAAGAAGGTCAAGAAAGCTAACTACCGCATCTACAACATTTCTAAAGCGCTGAAGAGCAGAAATCCTCAAATTCATCTGCGGCCATATAAGACATATGTGAGACCCATAGAGTGTGTGGAACAACAGTTTTTAATCCTTAGAGGAAAAAAGACATTCTTCTCTTAGAAAATATTCAGAATAGCTTCACTCGTAAGCTGATGATGAGCTGCCACGGGAATAACTATGTATTATCAGATGTCAAATGGTGCTGAGAGAGCTGAGATATTAGTTTTACCAAGTTCTCTTATTAGACGGAATAGAGTTGACGTCCTCATGATGTTTAAAATACTGACAGGTAGGATTTCTATAAACCCACTTAACTTTTTTGACACTAGGCTGACAGGGAACATAAGAGGGAAGCTCGGACTATGGGCAAAATCTCGAGGCCGAGCAAGCCTCTTCCCCCGCCGAAATTTAAGGGAGTTCAACCACATTTTGAGCACAAATGAGGAAGTCTTATCGTTACGTCTATCCGTGCATGATTTCAAGAAGCTGCTTTTACGTGTTCATACAATGAGTGCCTTCATTTGTATTCATTTATTTTCGAGTTTGTGTTTTTTCAGCATTGTAATTTCACGTGTGGCTTTATTCCACGTCATCATTAAATAAATAAATAAATAATCGAGGACAGACACAACTCATTATGTAATGACTCATTATTCTTGCTAAATTTCTTAAAGTTCATAGACGCGAATCACACCCACTGACGCAGACAATAACAAATGCTCACATAATCTTCACATGAATCATATGCCAAAATTGGTTTGAATATTAGAAATATGTTTTGCTTTGCTCTCGCATAAAAGCCTAGCATGTCCAGCCTTCATTGCTCATTTGCCACGAATAAAGCTTCAACACATGGACGCTCTTCACAACACACGACCCCATCCTTCGTTTCATGAACAAAGCTTGGCCATGGTTGGGGGCTTGAATTTAGTTAGCTACCTCCAAGGGATCCAATTCAGATGAGGATGACTACGTGGGAATTGGCTGCTCTTCCGTTGCAGATATTAGGTATTCATCGAAAAATCTGAAACACCTTACGCTACTGCCTGTTAAATTTCTTCAAGCTCTTGCAGTATTGATCTTCTGTGGTGACGTCACAGTACATTCTCGAAGCTTCCTCAAGCATACTATATAAGGCCTCGTCGAGTACGAATACAGCAACAATGTCAACGATAAGCAGCAGCATCCTAGTCTACTACGAACTTCTGCAAGGTAACTCCGCAAGAACTGCAGCCTGCAACATCTGCGCTGCATTCAAGAAAGAAGTCATTCACTATTCCACAGTGGGTTGGTATCGGCGCATCAAGGCTGGAGATACCTCTCTCGAAGATAGACTTCGTTCCGGATGCCCCTCTGTTGTTGAAGAAGGCAGCTTGCTCGAAGCCTTCAAGGTCAAGCCAAACTCAACCACTCGCGAGCTGGCGGCAACACTTGGATGTAGGCAAAGCACCGTAGTAAGGCAGCTGGAGATCCTTGAGTACCACAAAGCTCTGTTGTCTTGGGTACCACATGACCTGCGGGACTCTGACAAGACATGCTGAATCAGTGTTGCTGACTCGCTGCTTCTTCGCCCGCACAGAAAGGACTTTCTTTCTATGTTCACAAATATACCACATAATGTCATAATAGAAAATATCAAAAATCTTCTGAATATATGTTTTAAAAATGCAGGAAAGCATTATATAGCTAGTAATGGGTATAAAACCTTCTATACAGATAATATTAAAGATAACTATAAATACAGATATTATAATATTACAGATATTCTATATTTAGTTAATTATTTACTAATAAACAGTTACTGTATATTTATTAATAAGATATACAAACAAAACATAGGCGTTCCACAAGGCGGAAATTTCAGTCCACTATTAGCAGATCTTACAATGTCGATGTTTGAATATGAATATTCTAAGAATACCATTATAAATGGTAATCAATTATTTAAACCATTTAGATATATGGACGATCTACTTATAATTCATAATTATAATGAAGAATTTATTGACAATACTTTAAATCTAATTTATAATAATGTAATTGCTTTAAAAAAGACACATGAAAATGAATATAAATGTAATTATTTAGACATGACTATAAAAATAATTGACAACAAAATAATTACTAATTTATATAATAAAACAGATTCTTTTAATTTTAAAGTTAATAGATTCCCGCACAGGGATTCGGAAATCTCAATTAATATAAAAAGTAATACTATTTATACAGAAACTTTAAGGGTTGCAAAAACATGTTCCCAACTAGAATATTTTAATAATAAAATAAAAGAACTTTATGATATATTTATACATAATGGTTTTACCAAAAATTTTATAGTTAAGAACATATTAAAATGTATTTACAAAAACCAACAAATTTTTTATAAATATAACTTAATAGATAATAATGTGAATAATAAAATGATTAATTTTATTAAAAACATTAAATAATTATTCCAAAACATACTTTACTACTTTTTAAGTTCTATATCCTCTCAATTCCTAATATTAATTATATCATGTTTAAACTACCCCAATACACCAACAATCAACACTGAATGCACATTAACCGTAACAATAATATCAATATGTTAATGATATACACAACTGTGTAGTTTCTATTTTGGCATACGCTCACTGTGAGCGGTACTGGAGGAAGGAACAAACATACGTGAGTTTAATCAACACTTATTTAGTTTGTAGCATCTCCCCCTCTTCACTGATGAGCCACAGGGGAGGTGCTACAACATAAAATAAGGTTCGTATGAAGAATAATGTGGCGAAACGAACCTTCTTAGGTATTTTTGTTTTCAATTTTAATATTTCTAATATTTAATATTATTTCTAAAGGACATTGTTACTGGTAATGAAAGCTGGGTTCTTTATGTTAACCACACCCGAAAGAGCCAATGGCTCCCGCGCGGAGAACCGGCTCCAAGCCAACCGAAACGTGGACACCATGAAAAGAAAGTTCTTCTGTGTTGCTGGTGGGACTCAGAAGGCATGCTTCACTTCTGCCCCATCCACAGTACTCTCCAGACCTCGCGCCTTCTGAATGCCACCTGTTCAGAGCTCTGAAGTAGTATCTGCGAGGTAGAGAGTTCGATGATCGATGTCAACTGGAAATGGAAGTTCTGAATTCTTGTCCTCACAGCCCTCGGAATTCTGGCGGAAAGGAATTGAAAGGCAGCCTGAAAGATGGGGCAGGATCTTAGACTTGGATGGAATATAAAAGAAAAATAAAATCGCAAACTGAGCTTTCGTATATTGTATTATATTGTATTGTACTGTAATATTGTTGTGCTAGTTTTGCAACACTTTTCGATCAACCCAATATGATATAGTGATACTTAAGTCGGTGATTATAAACGGCAGCAACTCTCGAATCAGATTTTAAGTGCCTTTTCATAACATACTGTGCAATATTGGTTACCTAGAACGTACAATTATCAGTGCTGGAAACATCGAGTCTGATGTCCGTTCTCGAACTGCGATGATGGCACTAAATAGCATCTCGGCAACACCAGTCACTGAGATGATCAGCTGTCATCTCAAACGACACCTAGTTGCTCCTGTATGTATTTGTCGATCGTTTTGGGCACCATCATTCATGTAAGAGAAACGTAGAAGATGTCAGCCATCGTTAGCCGCATTCCATTGCAAACACCTGAGACGAACAATGGGATTGCGCTTCACTTGCCGCGGCATCACAAATGGAGAAATATTGCACTGCTGCGCTATGACCACCTTTCATAAAATCGCGTTGACTTCGAAAGGTCGGCCATATGATGAGTAGGGAAAGTAGTCAATTCTATTCCCTAGAGTAGCCGTGCGATAGATCCTACCATGAGTGGAACGATCGAGATGCTGTCCAAGGTACCCGTTGCGGCAGACGTTCATGAATGATCTGAGGATTAGGAATAATTCTAGAAAATTCTAGCATATCGAATTTCTTACTGATTCACGCTCATTGATCCTACAATTGACAACACAGTTGTTAAACGAAGATCATACGGCCTCGTTGTAGAAACGAATTTTAGGCTGACGATGAGTCGTGCATGGTTTGTCAAGTCTACGATACAATATGGATGCCCTCTAATGATATTAGGGCGTCCAAAACGTATCTGCAGAAATACGACAATTTTTTCAAAATAACACAATTTTTTATCAACATTTTATTAATCAACCAAATAATTTCCATCAACATCGACTACTCTCCGCCAACGTTCCACAGGACCTCGAATTCCTCTGGCATAGAAATCCGGCGACTTGGAGGTGAATAAAGCTCGGGGGTCATTTTCGAGGTGGTTACGATCTTCACAACGCTTCCCTTCCAGATGGTGCTGAAGTGATCGAAAAAGGTGGTAGTCACTTCGGACCGGATCTGGGCTGTACGGTGGATGCGGCAGAACTTCCCATCCGAGTTCCAGAATTTTCTCAGAAGTCGTCTTCGCGATGTGTGGGCGCGTTATCGTGCAGCAAGCGAACTTTGTCGAGCCTGGGCTGTTCCTTGCGCATCTTGTTGGCCAGTCTCTGAAGTTGGGTAGCGTAGACCTCGGCAGAGACAATCTTGCTGTCAGGCAGCAGATCGAGATGTTAGGTCCCATAAGCTCCCCACCAGACGCTCAGCGTGACTTTCCTCGCATGAATCTCGCTTTTTACGAAAGATTTCGGCACTTCATCGCGTTGGCAGATTACGAGCGTTGTAGACGGAGAGGACCCATTTTTCGTCTCCTGTGACGACGGTGTCCAACCAGTTGAAGGTACGACTTCGGGAGAGCACCTGAGCGCATGTCCAGACGTCTTCGCCGGTTGTCGTCGGTCAGTTCGTGTGGGAGCCACTGACCGAGCTTTTCAACCATTCCAAGAGATCGCAGTCCATTGTCCACGGAGGATCGGGAACAGCCAAGAGCAGCAGCAAAATGACGCACACCTTCATATGGATGCTGCTCCGCCAGTTTCCTCAGTTCATCCAAAGATATCGTTGTCGGTCGACCAGAGCGAGGCTCATCTTCGAGACTCCTGTTCCCGCTTCTGAAGCGTTCGAACCAGCTACACACAGACCGTACAGAAGGAGCTTCAGAGCCGAATACATGACACAGGTTTCTACAGGCTTCTGCAGAGGAGTGCCTAGATTCAGACTCGTAAAGGAGTACGTGTCTAATATGCGTAGACAGTTCGGCCATCGTACAGTGAAATAGGCAAGGAAGACGGAACAATGCAACTATGCTATGCAGATACAGCAGGATAGCGTCTTAATATAGCGCTTCTGTTGAAATATTCAGAACCTTCTAGAAAAAATCTGGAACATAGCGAAGTTTTATGCAGATACTTCCTGGACAACCTAATATTCACTAATTCTACGGAACACTTCAAATAGGTCAGAGATACCATATACTGCGCCTAAGATAGCCAGCGGAGGAGAGAGTGCCTCGTCCTCAAACTAATCGATTTCTAAATAAAAACTTATTTAGATAGCAAATAACATGAAAACCAGGACTATTTTTGCACCAGCATTATCTTCTTTTGTAGCATAAGGTCTTCTTCAAAGGTGCTTAAGCCTGCCAGTTTGCTTTAAACATACTATACTAATATTGTTTTGCACTGGGTTAGTGGTTCGGTCTACCCTTTACTAGACACTGGAACCCTAACTAAAGTCGTATAGAATAGTCATATAGAATCGTTCTCTTGCCATCCCGGAGATTCTAGCGATAAACAGCCATAGCCTAATGTCTCTAATTCAGTGGCGAGGAAGCTTTCGGATTGGAGCGAATAGAGAGACGGGATCAGTGACGTTTTTGAGTGCGTGTGTCCGGATGCTTGAGCGTCGTACCCGATACGGAGCTTTTTGCTCCGGCACTTGATTGAAGCGGGGCCTATAAACGTCGAAGCCGCAACACCGCTGAAGCTCGTGCTTCTCCTCAAATCCGTCCATACTTCAGGTCACAGCCTCTGCGCTTCCTTCAAGGATGTCGAAGGCGCTCGCAATCAGCGCCTCCGTAATCATCACTTTGACTATTGGCTGCTTCGTCTACATCGGTATCATCATCAATGATATCGGCGATCTTCAGGAGAATATCAGGCAGGGCATGACAGAATTCAAGGTAATAGATCTCACTGCACTGCATTAGATAACTATTGTGTAAGGTGTTGCTTAAGACATAACTCTCACGATAGCATAGTGAGACTAATCACTAGCAAGCAGAGTTTGAAACCCAGTTAGAATGATTTGCACCGAGCTCATTGGTCAATGGCGCATTGTAGAATAGAGGTCTTTTCCTCGTTTCTACTGCTGTGGAGGAGTTGAACTGAGCTACCCCCGCAATGTATTCTACTTTTTTTCGACGCTGTGTTGTTATCAAATATGACTATTTTCATTACGACTCTCTCGACTCATCACAGGTTTTTAACATGTCTTTCACTAACAAGGGAAGGGTCTGAAGCGCATGTCTGAACGGGGGGAGCGAGTCATATAGGGAGAATCCTCATCCCTCAATTGGTTTGAAAATGTGTTTATTTTTTGCCAAAAAAACCCAAGGAGTAGAGGGTCACAAAAGGATACGGCGCAGCACGCGTTCAGGGGTCTTGTACGCCCGCGATGCGTCTGCAGCCAGTGGCTCGGAGCGCAGGAGGGGAGAGGATTGACTCGGGAGAGGGAGGTCAGGGGTTTGGCTCTTCTGCGTTGCTGAACTTTTGCATTTGAACTGATTGATAGAGATTTGGGGGGGGTTGGTGTTAGGTTCTAGAAAACCTTCAGCACACCTTGTGTCTCATTTGAACCACCTCCGACGTCACAACGCGGTCTCTTTTGAAAATCCAAGCAGGATGGTTTTTCCCGAGGCCTTTGGTCCATGTATGGAAACAGACAATGAGGAGCCTGCAGCCTTTATACGCTACCCGTAATGTACCCAGTGGTGCTTCATGCACTTTGTATCTGTGTATCATTGATGTTGAACGTTTCTACACCACCATGTTGAATACCACAGCAGCTGGAAAATGCGCAGAAAACGTCTGAAAATGGTATAGACGTCAGAATCCCCCATATCTCTATCAATCAGTTGAAATGCAAAAGTTCAGTAACACAGAGGAGCCAAACCCTTGACCCTTCTCGGATGAGTCGACCCTCTACCCACCTGCGCTCCGATCCACTTTCTGCAGAAGCATCGCGGGCGTACAAGACCCCCAAACGCGTTCTGCGCCGTATCCCATTGTGACCCCATGCTCCTTGGGTTTAACGACTTGGCAAAAAAATAAACACACTTTCAAACCAGTTGAGGGATGAGGATTCTCCCTATACGACTCGCTCCCCCCGTTCAGACATACGCTTCAGACCCTTCCCTTGTAAGTATCGTTCCACCATAGTCAACGGCTACATTATAACAATAACCGTTGAATATGGTGGTACGGTATTCAATGTAACATTCTTAATGCATATAAAAGAAGGCGTTTCTTGCCCAGCTCTTTTACAAGACTATGCGCTGATCTTGCTTCTTATACAGTTGGTGCTCGGTTTGGTCATCAGAAAAATGAACATGTCATAAGGGAGCCAACCAAGGATTCGTCAGATTACCCATGTTGGGGTCTACCCACACTCAGTTATACCCACCTGTAACTGGGTGGGTATAACTGAGTGTGGGTAGACCCCTGTAACTAAAATTTTATTGAACGGAAGAGTGAACGAACAAATTCGATGTCGAAAATTTTCCAGCATCTGAATGGAGGAATTTATCCGATATCAGAAAATTTCGAGCGAATGAACGCACGATTTCGTCAATTTTTTGAATAAACGAAAATCGAATAAGCCCCATCCTTCATTCACTTGAATATTCGAGAAGTCGAATAATTTTTTTTTCAAAAATCAGGCTTTGTAATTGAATATTAGAAGTTTATTCGATAATCGAATAAAATTATTCGATTTTTGAATAAAGTTGAAATATTCGGTTTGCGAATAATATTCGAACGCGGCCTCCTGTCAAATGTTCGAATTCGAACGAGTATGCGACCTTTTAAATCAACGATGTTCGAATTTTTATGAATGAATATTCGAAAATCGTATATTCGACTATTCGAATAAATTGTTCGAATGATTATCCCAATATATTCGAATGCAGGTAAACGTGTAAACTTGATAATTCAGAAAAGCTGAAGTTTTCGAATATATTCGAATTCGATTAATTAAGATCTGCGAGCATTCAAAGCCAATCTTCGAGAGGGGCAAGTACGAATAAGATCGACTTATTTTACAAGCTCATTGCATCCAGGACCAGAGGATCTAGCAAAATTTGATACTCCAAACCGAAATCAGGAGTTAGGGCTCACTTTTTTACTGTTAGCGGCGGATCTGCATACCTGGCATTAAAAAGTGATTTACACACACCCTCTCGAAAAAATTTTGAACCTTTCAGACGAGTTGCTGAGAAGGCTCTCCTGAAGTGCTAATTGTATGTTTATTGTTCTGTTTTTGAAGTGTTATTTGTTGTTGAGTAGTGATGTTCAATTAGTTGTCACACGACTGTCTTAAATATTCGTGACAAATAAACAATAAACAATCGAAAATTCGAAAAAATTCGAGAGCGTAACTATATTGGCCGAGCAATCAGAGGTGGTTTACACTGCGGTTCAAGAATAGCTTCAAGGCTTCGAATGAAACGGCTCCAATATCATTAGCTAAAAAGTGAAAATTTTTACTTGAAAAGGCTTGACGAAAAATGGGTTGCATTAGAGACTGCCAAGGAGGCCATGAATACGTCTCAGATTCCAATCTCATATGTGGGGTTCTCTAAAATTGTTTAGCCTGAAGATAATTGCCGCGTCTCTCTTATACAAGGCAAATAAGTTTGCTTCTATCTATTATCCATAGGGTATACCAAGAAGAAACTTTCTTGTTCTTCTACTCGCTTAATTGTAGACGATCAGCGACGACACCTGGTCAAATATAATGGCAGAGCAGACGAATCTGAGTGCCAGTCTCAAGGTACCTAAAAACACAATTGAACTCCTGTTTACGAGGAAAAAGAGGCAGGCAGAAGGATGTCGTGAGTTTGGGATTGTGTTGAACTCTCCTAGTAAGAATCTTAATTTTAATTCCATGCTTAGAATGCTCACAAAAAGCGGACCGATGCGCTCCAGGCCCACCTGGCCCACCTGGAAAACCAGGAGAGCCAGGACTTGACGGAACAGATGGACCGGACGGAGAAAAAGGGGCACCGGGCATAATGCTACTGTGAGCGAAGTCGTATCGGTTCACCGAATATTTACTGCGATTTACTCAGAGATTTACTTTAGGTTCGAGACCAACACACCGTCAGGTTGCATATCGTGCCCACGAGGACCGCCGGGGCTACCAGGACAGCAAGGACCCCCTGGGCCACCGGGAGCACCAGGAACACCGGGACTGCGAGGTCCTCCCGGTGAGAGCGGCCAACCAGGACCAGAAGGGCTGAAGGGTGAACAAGGACCACCGGGACATCCTGGACACGATGGCGCACAAGGACCCACAGGCAAGCCCGGTGTTGTCCATCTCCCGGGACTTGCTGGCCCACCCGGGCCGCAGGGACCAAATGGCCCTGTCGGAGAACAAGGAGAAGACGGCAAGCCTGGCGATGATGGAGATCCAGGGCGTCAGGGACAACCAGGGCTGCCGGGAAGACCCGGTCGACGAGGACAAGACGGCAAGCCAGGCGAGCCGGGCATGGACGGCAAGGACGGCAGTGACGCAAACTATTGCAAGTGTCCTCCGAGAGCCATGAAGACCTTTTAGCAGCAGTGTTGAAGAGTTCCTCACGCCATGACTTGCCAGAGCGCTGGCATATTGTGCCCATCAATAAATGTTTCTGTAGCAGACATGTCAACATGTGATAAAAGAAGCATTTTATCAAATCGATTGCATTAGATGTAAGGGAAATATCCGCCCATTCTGCATTTTTGTCAAAATTGTTTCTCTCATTTCATACATGGAACAACTAACAAACATATGCACCATTATTACCTACAACATATTTCTATTTGTCAGGCAATTTTTAGATCCCGCTTCTATAGAATTCTTGATGTTTTGACGAAAAAACTCAGCAAGGAACTTTTCAAGTTGCTCCCTGTCGTCACATTGTTTCATCGGTGCAACGCATGGGATTTTCCTGAAGGAGCTCCAGAAGGCGCTCCTCATTCACTACAGCTGGCCTTCCAGACCGTGGTTGTCCTCTAAGCACAAGTCCCGTTCCTGAACTTCCGGAACCATACTTTCGCTGTGTCGAAGGAGATAGTGGTAGGACCAATCGTTCCACATACATATGTTATCCACCGCGACCCTTGCACTATTTTGCTTTTTGAACTCGTGAAGCAGAAACAGTCAAACTTGCTTGCAGTCGAGAACGATTCTCTGCCATAGTCGTAACGAAATATGACGAGAACAGCGGTAAATGTAGGTTATAGGTCAGCCTATATATGCGTTATTGCGGGAAGGTTCTAGAATACTTTCCAAAAATTTGGCGATACGCTAAAGTGAGTTGAGGGAAACTTTCCTTGCAACCTGATAACTTTGTGACCTGTATCGTTCGTTCGGGTTTCTCCCTTATGGTTAGTCCTAGCGGATACTGAAATTTGGTCTACGGAGAATATTCACGAATCTCATGGTGTGCGTTACATGCGGCGAAAATGCCCGCAACCAGGGGAGGTAATGCCAGCAACCGTGAAAGGAAATGCCAGGGCCAGCAAACAGTATATCAGAATATATAGTCGTGTAGTGTAGACAAGCCGTATATTACACCAGAAGATTGTGACCTGATAACTAGCAAAAGTGCGACGATAAAGCAAACAAGGGGCGATGGGACCGATAAACGCCATTGAGGAAACTCGGAATAAATTCGAAACTGTTGGGAAAACTGTTTATTTGAACATAAATAGATGCATCGTTGATTTCCGCAGCGTTCCAATCAAATTCAAGCTTCAGTAAGAAATGGATCGAAAAAAGAATCATACTCGAAAGATGCCGTACATTTCAAAACAAGAGGGCTCGAAAGATTTGTGCAAAGGTACTGCACCGTAAGTTCTGTTCATTTGATGACAACTGAAACGCTTAGAACGGTGCCATTTCAAGGTTTTTTGGAAAACCCTTTATATAGCAACTAACCACGTAAATTCTCTCTGCAGTTGTGTGGAAATCCCGGAAGAAGAAAAAACAAAGCAAGGTTCTCAATCTAATTCAAAAGAAAAATTCTCTACTAAGAGAAACATCAATAAAAAAGCACAGAAAGCATTTACAATATCAGGAGTTCCGGGGGAAGAAACACTTTAAAAGCAAATACATACATGTCGAAATATGTATCTGATATCTCCTAAGACCGTAGGATTTACCCTCTTCGAACAGGATCCGCTCCATAGGCGTATGAAGTTATGAAGCAAATAAGGTTCTCTCAACTAAAATGTGTGATTACAACGTCACATTGCAACAATACGCAAAAATCTTTTCTTTTTTCAGTGGCAGTGGCTTCACATCTTGCTGGGTCAAACATTTTCATGCATCAGCAGCTACATAGATGTAAACATCACCGTTGTTTTCCTCCTCAAACTGTATTCGTATCACTGCCCTCAATCATGCGATCAACTGCAAATATAGCAATAGATTTACACCCTTTTTGAGAAGGGCTAAACTTTACTGGTGTGGGTTCTTATGACATTTCGTGAACTTCAAGTGAAAGAAAATGCCTACATTGCTCTTTTTGAGTATGCGGATAAGATATTCTCACGGCTGCAATTGCTACGCCCTTGACATGCCCTATCAAGGACGGAATGAGAAAATACCGTACCCTTGTTCATGCGACTACCATGTATATTATTGAACGGGTTTGATCGCGCTATCGAAAACCGTTCAATGGTTGCGGATGTTTTCTCCCTGGCAGTGGGCAATTTTCTCCCTAGTTTCGGGCATTTTCTCTCGTAATCCTGAAATTTGAGAGTAACCTTCTGCCAAACCAGAACGCGCCAAGAGTAGCCAAATATGAAAATATAATACCAGGCCTGAGACCTACCCTAGTGGGGGTGAGCTTCACGATGTCCATTTGACAACAGCTGGAAAATTGGAATTGAACTAATTTAAAAAGGGCAACGCACTGAACCCTACGAGAACACATTTCTCCGCAATTTACTAACCATAATAGGCCATCGTGCTTTTTTGTTTCGCTTCACTAGCTGTGTCCCTTTGAATAGGATAGATCTCTAGGCCTGATGGTCGCATTTTCATGTTCAGCTGCGTTATTCGTTATGGGGACTGAATGGTGATGTCTTTATTCCCATTGTCCTGAGCTTGTCCGAGGCGAGCTTTTTTTGAAACCCTAGCAACCAATTCCATCCCTTAGCTCCACTTCTTGTTAGCGCTTACGAAGTCTCATAAAATTCATTTTCATTGCTCAGAAGCTTTGCAAGCTTTTCATGGAGAAACAGCATAGATTACCCTACTCATTATGTTCTCGTAAAAGTTTGAACGGTGTTGATGTAATTGTGAACCTGTAAAATATTGCTCGAATTTGAGTAGCAAGTGCTCCGTCACGCCTAACGGCTTGACTCGCACTTGTGAGCTTCGTACGGTTCATTCAACTCATTGGTTTGCCTGCTCAGTGCTTTGTCCTTCAAACTGCTCTGCAAGCGTTCTCACGCTCAACGGTGCTTGGGCCAGGATATCGTTGACACTTATTTTGAATCCAGACGCTCGTTGACGCTTCTGAACCCATATGTTTGTTGCGTGACTCGAAGACACATCTTGCGAACAAGAAGGCCTGGGGCCGGATTCATGAACGACTTACTTGCGGGTAAGTGCAAGATTTACCCCTACTCCTCACTTACGTGCGATTCATCAACGCGCGGCCGGGAAAACCCGAGTTAAGTGTCGTGGTAAATACTACCTCGTCAGCGCATAGGGAAACATTTACCTACAAGGCGAGGGTTTTGCTCCGTTGCCAATTTCTGGCCCAATGAATCCCTCCACTGGCCCGTCGCCAGCTCAGAGCTGGCAGAGGGCCAACGAGGGGCGGTCTTTATGCACGAATGGTCACTGCGCCCACGACGGCGACTGCCGCGTGCGCGATGAGCTCCGCTTTTGTTGTGTGAGCTCTGCCTCATGACCTGCTGCAGACGCTAGTTTTGAGATGTGGATATCCCTTTCTGCCGTTGCAGGAGCTGCGGGAAAACATGCTCTGGTTCAGAAATTGAGTTCGAGTTATAAAACTAGACAACGTTCTAATGCTCAATTTTATATGATGCTTCTTCAGGAAAAGCTGAAAATATGACACATTATCGCAGTGAAACTGACTTTGTACACACTTTCTAGCACTTGATGCGCACGTTTTGATGCAGGTCTAGATATCACTGCCCGCTGAACTAACCCAATTGCAACGTCTTCTACCGCGCTCGCCGCACTATTCGCCGCGTCTGCGGCGGCTGCCGTGACTTTCGCCACGACTCTTGAAGGACGCAGAGTCTCTGCGCCCTTTTGGTCCCGCCGCGCATGCCTGTCGAATACGCAGCATCGATTCGCTGCGACGAAGTATGAACGCGAGCGCGGGCGCCACTTCTCTCGTCTGCCTCCGCCCCGGACGGTCGTGTCCGGTCGCCTCCTCCCTCCTCTCTCATCAACATCCACCGGACGCCACGAAGTCTGGAGCGAGCCGATTCTACCGCAGTGTCGAGGAAGAGGAGGATCTACTCTGGAATGCACGCCAGCAGGAGGTAACCGCAGGTGCGAGGCGAGAAGCACCGCCTCGTGGCACACGCCCAAGGCAGGACCTCGCCGGACCCTAGCGGGCTGCTGTTGGGATTCCCCTAGTGAGTTAGGCGGGTGATTGCGTGACTCGTAGTCATGTTGTTTAAGAAGTAGTAATGTGTAGATAGTAAATCTGTATATCTATGCGTGTCTGCGGGAGTTGCGTGAAGACCGGTGAATATCTTTATTGATCGCAACACTATGTGAGAAGGCGCAGAGTCGTAGACCGGTCAGGGAGCTAATGATTATCGCAGTTCCGTCCTAATGGTTCAGCTGGGGCAGCACGGCCATCTGTAGTTGGTGCCGCGTGGCTGGAAGGGAAAGAGCATTAGCGTGCCGTAAGTCCCCACCGATCTGCCACACACGTGGCCTCGGGTCTGGACCACCGTTACCGATGCCGATGGCGGCCAGCCCGGGGCACGACAACGGCCATTCGTACATAATGTCCCGCAGCCGCGGACCAGCGGAGGGAAGCGTCGGGTCAGAAAATGGCAGTGAAGCAAAACCCTTGCTTTGGCTGTCATGAATCAGAAACAGGAGTAAGTTCAGGAAAAGTGACCAATAAGTGGCCGTCGAGGTAAATGGGGGTAGGATTTAAATACCTCCGGCCGCATTCATGAATCCGGCCGCAGGTCCTCCTCACTCCTTCCTTCCTACTGGATCCCATTGCTGACCGTTCCCTACTAATCCTTCTTATTGGTAGCCATATTGGTTCCCTTTAAAGCTCCCCACCTTCTGGTTCACCTTGTTGTTATCTCTATTGTCACCCCTGGTCTCTTCTTGCTGATTCCCCCATCCTGTTCTTCCCACTTCCCGGCCCCTCATTCCTGGTCCCTCTCCTGGTCCTCAACCCCCTTCCCTTTCTAGAGGTTCCCTTAAGGCCGCCACAGACTTTTGCGGCGCCGCTGAGCGGCGCCGCTGCCCTATGCTTAACCATAGGGCAGAGACGCAGAGCTCGCCTCCAGCGGCGCCGCCAGCGGCGCCGCTGGGCGACGCCGCTGGCCGGCCGGCGGCACCGGCGGCGTCGCTGGCGGAAATGACTTGAATCATTCCACCCGGCGGCGCCGCTCCAGCGTCTGTCTGTCTGCGCTCTGCGCTCTGCCCTTTCGCGGCGGGATCCAGAGCGGAGACGGTCGATGCGGGCGCGCGATCGTCATCGGGGCGCGTTATTGTTAAGCACCAGTCGGTCCCCACTAGAAACAGTACAGTACCTCGCCGTCACCGCTCCCACTGATGATGAGTCAAGCCGCTGAGCGACGCCGCCGAGCGGCGCCGCAGAAGTCTGTGGCGGCCTTTACTGACCTTCCCCTCCCCGTTTGAGAGGTCGTCGCATGCTCATGGTAGAGTCGTCGACACGCCTTCAAAATTCGGACGCCTGTTGCACGACATCGGTGAGATTTTTCCGATGGCGCACGTTCAAGATAGCCGTTCAAGATAGATAGATAGATAGATAGTTTAAGTAGGAATAAATACCTTGCACTTCTCCCTTCCCCCTGCAGCATCATTCCACGTTGAATAACAATCCCTGCCCGCGCGGGATACGGTGAGACGTATCCCGCGATGGTAAGATCACTCAAACGTCGTCGACGGCTAACTCAATTAGGTAGTGGTAAAGGTAGGTAGATAGAAAGTGAGCTATCAGTTTTGTGATAGCCGCTCATGCTAAACATCAGAGAAACAACAGTCCCCATACGCCGCAGCTATCAATAAATACATAAACCGTATGTCATCGACGTATAAACTCTTTTACATATGGGTGTGATACCCAGTCGGTCTTTTCATTCCATTTCCTTCTCAATGTGCCATATAGAACATGGAAAGGTTCTGCTCAATATAGGAGTTGTGTATCAAATTAGACGTTATATAAAGGAGCTGTGGGTTCAATCATATTCAGTTCACAATGACTTGTAACTCCATTCAATAGAAGTACGCTGTGGGACGATGCGTGGAGCCCGCAAGAATCCCTCTACGTATCGCCCACGGTGAATGAGCCGACGCATTCTTTCGGGCACAGCGCGGGAACTCAAACGACTATTACGAGCAACGTCGTTGCCGCCCTTCATAGTTTCATAACTATTTTTTAGAGTCAAACTCGTAAGGGACGGGATCAGGTAAAGTTAGGTCGTTCATGCGTTATATTGCACGTTGTATGCATTCATGCATAACTAGAAAGTTTACAAGTTAAAGTTATTGTGGGCTGCCCCCCCCTCCCCCGATTGGGATTGAACCAGGAGCTGATGCATGTCTAGCTATAGAAATGATTCTACCATACAGGCACAATTTCTACACCGTAATTTATTACGCGTTCACGTTCACTTCACGCCATTCCTTCGTATGTGCAGCAGCTCCATCGCAAATGTTCCTCGTGTTAGGTTCTTATGTGTTGTTCTCTGCATTGACTGGAAGTACACTCCCCCAATAGCCACAACAGTCGATGTTTTCCGTTGTTACAGAATCATTTCACCAAAAATGTGGGCGCAATAAAAGGATGGGGCAGTCGGAGGACTGCGTCCGCCTTGAACGTAGCAGTCGGATATGGTGACAAGGAATTTCCCACATCGTACGCAAACTGACGTGTGCGTACGTGCATGTATGTTGCAGCGAGAGGGGCCTTTGTCAAACGGTATATCATGGTCCAACTAAACGGGTAAAAACTCTTTCACACGTGGGAGATGTCCCGTAACCTGTACTTGTGTTTGAGTCTTGATGGGCTGCCCCCACTTCCTTACATTGCTCCAAAATGTACACCTGGCACCGGCAAAGAATGATACGGAGTGGTGGCTAACGCAACCGCTCAGCGCAATGTCGACGTGAAGAATGAGTTCTTGATGGCTTTGCGAATACCACTGGCCTGGAAGATAAGCAATAAAGTTACGGTGTAGATTTTGTGCCCGTATGGCAAAATCATGCTTGTTGACTAGCTCGCTGTAGTTCGATTGCCGGAAAGTGTGCTTGAATCCCAGTTTTGCGCTCGAATTCAAGGATCTAGCTCGTCATTCCTGTGGGTATCGTCGTAACTCCCACTTGCTTGATACAGCTTTCACCAATCGCAGCTCTGCTCATAGCTATGCTCGGGTCAAGATACTAGCATTTCGTTAAGCAACTTTCACACTGCCGTTGTTGCTGTTGCGCAACCGATGCCGTAATGGTGAAGCATACCGCAAAGACGCAGAGGAGCAACAGCAGCAACGAGGGTAGCTTTCACACCTCTGTTGCCGCAACCCTGCATTAGCAACACCGGCATTGGTTGCACAGCTGTTGCGCGGCCTCAGCAACGTGGAATGGTCGCCATCATTCCTTGTTGCTGATGCTCGTCAACGGAGGATATCACAGGTCTTATCCCATTATCTTATCTCATCGCGTTGCGGCTGCAGCAAGCATCCAACTCCACCCCTTTTTCGTTGCTCGTTGCTGCAACAGCAGCAACGGCAGTGTGAAAGCCGCTTTACCTTTGATGGTGAGAGAAAAGAGATTCTGCCCACATGCGCCGTATCAGTAGTTAAGACCTAGACTTTAGGCACTTCACTAGTGCGATTTAGCCGACGTCTTCCACTTTTTATGTGTTTTTCAATGACAACGCTACTGGTTTACGGTGGTTACGGTGGTTCATCACATTTGTTTATCAGAACAACACCAAGGGCGTAAAATGAAAACTTTATGCTTAGCACACCGCTGGACCAGTGAGTATCCGCAGAAGAAAAACACGATCGGAGGGCGGATAGCTGTCGCACTCGGCACTTCTTGGAATCACCTTCTGCTTCTGCTGCCAGAGCGAGAAGACTTTCGCGAGTGGGAGCGGCCGGACTTGGACGAGCGGCCCGAGCGGCTCGACTTGTGCGAGCGGCCTGAGCGGCTCGACTTGTGCGAACGGCCCGAACGGCTCGAGCGGTGACGACCAGAGCGTCTCGATTTGCGCGAGCGATCTGAACGACTCGACTTGCGGCTCGAGCGGTCCGGTTTCGATCGGCTCGAACGGTCCTCCGACTTCTGCGAGCGACTCGACCGCTTCGACTTTGTGGAGCGCTGCGAGCGGTGCGAACGCCTCGATCGCCTCGATCGCCTCGACTTACTCGACCTCCGAACTCTACGGCTTCTCCCCTGAAATAGAGTCATCATCAGGAGCTCACAATCCGTTCTATCATATTCATTCTGCAAACTCTGGTAATTTAGTCAGTCTGGGCTAGGATTCATCAACGATTGAACCAGCTTGTACACGTGGTATAAGGGGTAGAAGTACCCACAATCAGCTCTTCACTTTTAGGGTATCTTTACCCCGTATACCCGGCATATTTGCGTGTTTAACAGGCCATGAATGCACCCCTGAATCTACTCACACTGGCGTAGTGATAACCGGCACAAATATGGTCGGTGTACTTCTTCCATCTATCCGCCTGCTTCCAAAGAATCGCCATAGAAATGCAGAAGATAACGACAGCAAGGCATATGCCGATGTACATATAGATCAGATAGAGGGTGACATTAACTGTCGAGTTCAGAAATGAACCGACGAAGAACATTTCATAGAAATGTGCGAACGACGTGTTCGGACTACGTATATGGCTGGTCGTTGTCATCTGAAATGAGACGTTCGTCAGATCAGAAGGGAAGGGTATGGATGTATCAAGAGGTCTACTAGAGCTAGTTCAACCTTCTTCCGCTAATGGATGGGAAGGAAGGTACCATTCCCAGTGAAAGCGATGTCTACAACCCATCCAACATCAGAGCTGAACCCCATCGGAGAACTGACCTTCTTTTGCGAAACGTGATAGAGAAATAGAACCTACTCCACCAGTAACCGTCTGATGGTTGTAAGCCAAATGTGTTTACGTCACTGTATCTTAAAGTAGCTGATAAGCATTTGCCATTTCAAGAAGCATTCGGGCTGAAGCGGCCTAATTACACATGTAGAGTGAAACCTTTTTATCTCTATCTTTATCACCTGTATCAGTTGACGACTTTTCGATCATCGATTTGCTCAATCGACGCCAGCAGCGCCTCCATTCGTCCCTGTCGCGTGCCAGAGTGCTCCATTGGATCCTTACCGCTCGAGGAATACAAAGAGCGTCATAGACAAACCTAACCCTAAACTGTACGTGTCCTAAACCTATTATTTCGAAACTTCGGTATGTTTTTTGCACTAAAACCCGTAACGTCGCTGTAAGACGATTCTGACGAATGTATCCCGATTGGTTACCGTACACCGGTTAGCGATGGAGCGGGGAAACTGTGGCTCGGAGCGCAGCTGCTTCAAACGAGGGATGGCGGAGGTTCGGTTCTCCTGCATCGCGGTATTTTTGCATTTTAACCGTCTGGTTAAGATTTGAGGGGTTTTGACGTCTACTCAACGTTTTTAGGTGTTTTCTTCGCATTATTCTAGTTCTATACGCTTCTATCGTGGAGGCGAGTTAAATGCGAGTTAATTCTGTAGGCGAGTGTAGCGCAGTCGGAGGAGGCAAAGACTGTCGCCTGCACCCGATACCACGTTCTTGGTTCGGATTTCCCTACCAGGCCAACCCAGCCTACCATCCCTCCGAGATCGGTGAATTGGTATCAGACTTGTCCAGGAAGGATGAAGCGCTGACTTGCTGGCCACCGCAAGTCATTATGGCCAAATACGCATTCAAATCGCCTCCACGATATCCCGTAGAAGTAGAATGCGTGACGCATCCCCCAAAAGGGATAGAGTAACGCCGTACTTTATCCTTTATGCGCTTCTGCGCTCGAAGAGTGCAGAATCCAGCTGTGGACTCCCGCAGTCGACGAAAGCAGTTTCCACACGATCAGCTTGGGATGCATCACACCCTGAAGTCCCTTCCCTTGTTCGAAGAGCGCAGAACTCAGCTCCGCATTTCCTGAGTGACGAGAGGTTCGCGTGTGCAATGCTAGGAATGAAGGATTTCGCGCTCCATCGCGAATGCGCGATACGGTAATCATTGGAGGTGTGTTCGTCAGGATCGTCCTAATTGAGTTTGATTTTGACTCAAATTCTCGTTGGTTTTTCTGAGCCTAGCTAGTCTTCATCGCGTCGAATCTGTTCTTTATTATTATTACTCTTTTTGCTTTTTACCGCCTCTTCTACCCTTTCTGCGTTAGCATCATGGTTTGTTTAGTTGCTTTATGGCACACACTCTGTAGTGTTCTTAGCAGGTAAATAAATAAATAAAATTCCCTGCTGAGTGAAGTTTTGGTTATTTTGACTTTCGTCCATCAAATTAAGTAATCGTCCACACATAGACGGCTACTAAACCAGCCTGCTCACACAGACCTAGCATTAATTGTTCGCTACAAATGAAGAAATATTTATTCCACAATAATCAATCCAGCAGGCTCATTTCGCTGACTGGCATCGTCACAATGGCGGTGACAATAGGCGTCGGTTTGTCCTCCCTGATGAGCAGCACACGAATGTCTTCGGAAAGACCCTGAAAGAAGAGGTGCATCAATTTCCGTCTTCAAAGTTTCTATGCTAACTAGTGGTTGTTGTGCTGGTTACATATTTGCAGGGATATGCACAGCATTTTACTGGAAAAGTGTTCCCTGATAATGGATGGAAAGGATTCCCCTCTCAGGATGCGCCACGCAATCTGAAAATCTGAATCTGAACCAACAACCTGGTATCGGGTGCATGCAGCAGCCTGCAGCTTTTCGGAATGCGCTACATATCACGCGTCCGTAAACGAAGAACATCGCAAAATCCAATTTAGTTTTCCCAGAACGTCGGTGAATTCTGGAGAAGATAGTAGCGACACAAACAGGTGATAAAGGTGCTACTTCGTTATCGGATTCTTCGCTACACAAGACTATCATGAGGCAGAGTGGGGTGCTACCCTCCCCTGCCCTCTAAACCGAGGCGTTTTAAGTGTTACGGAATGGACTCCCTGGAATCGGTTCAGCCGTAGATATGGACGTTGTTTCCGTAAAGCATCGCGGTTTCTGTGATGTCTCGTGTTCTCTGGACGGCCTTTGAAAACCAAGGAAGGCTATTAATCTGTGATGGGGATGAGTCTTAACAAGGCAGCACTGGACTTTCGAGGAAGTCCAGAGGGGAGGGGGGGGGGGTTGGGATGGGCCGGCCAGAGGCGAGGGTTAGAACGCCCGTCCCCCATCATGGTCTATCCTCAAGGTGCTATCGGCTAGGAGTGTTGTTTGTGACTCATCCCCACCAGGGACCGGATTCCTTAACAGTAAAGAGAGCAGGTACAGTGGCGTCCAAAAGTTTATGAACGTCTGAATTTTTCGAGATAACTTTCTTTAAAAGGGTCCAAACAGAGTAAAATTTGGATATGTGGTAGTAGTTAGATCGCACTAAGGATACTTTGTTCTACGTTCGTTATAATCGACTTTTTTGCAAGTGCAATGTCAGTCTTGAGCAACGGTCATATGTGAGCTGCTAAGGCATCGAGTGTATTTGTCAATACATTTTCTTATGAAGCCAGAATAGTAGCGTTTTGATATACTGTAGTCTTTAGAAACTGACTATTATACCGAAAGGAAAGAATATCTCTGCTGAAGTACGAGAAGCCATTTTTCGACTCGTACAGAAGAAATTCTCTTATCGGTAGGTAGGACTGCTTTTCGGATGCGGAATTTCGACAGTTGCTGCTATAGTCAAGAGAATGAAACAGTCCGGAACAGCAGAAGACGCTCCTGGGTTAGGCAGGCCACGGATTACGACTTCTAGAGACGATTCTGTCATCCAGAGGATGTCGAGGGAAAATCCGTCGCTGATCGCCGTCGATATGAAAAAAGTCTGTAGCTGCTCACCATGGTTTAGATGTGAGCGCGAGCACGGTAAAACATCGACTATGATCTTCTGGACTCTATGGAAGACGTCCCGTTATGAAACCTTTCGTCAGCGAGAAGAATAAGGAAGATAGACTCCTGTTTACCAAAAAGCATTTGAGCTGGACGATGGACGATTGGAAAAATATGCTTTTCAGCGATGAGAGCAATTTCAACCTATTTGGATCTGAAGGAGCACACTACGTAAGATGTCCAAAAGACGCGAGGTACGAGAGAATGTATCAACTGCCAAGTACTAAACATGGCGGAGGAAATGTTATGCTTTGGGGAACCTTCAGTCCACACAGAACAGGCTCCATTCACCACATCCAAGGAGTTATGGGTTACAAACGTTACAGGGAGATTTTTAGCAATGTTATGCTTCTACACGCCAGAGACACGTTCCAAACGCCGTAGACTTTCCAACAGAACAACGACCCGAAACATGTTTCGAAGACGGTGAAGGAGTGGTTCAGTGAAAATGAAATTCATCTTATGTTGTGGCCTTCTCAGTCACCGGATCTGAACCCAATCGAACACCTTTGGGACCACTTTGCTAGAAGTTTAGCAGGTTTCGCAGCAACAAACAAGGCCGAAAAGTTCAAACAATTAAGGCAGAAATGGAAAACATTCCACCCTAGCCTGATCAACAATCTTCTGGAGTCCATTCCGAGAAGATGTAAAGCAAAAGTTTAATTACAGCAAAAGGTTTTGCAACTCGGTACTAGCAAAGTTACCTTGTTTCAATGTTCAACTTGTCTGTCTTTGGTAATAAAGAATGCTGCCGAACTGCTGTAACCTATGTGGCAGATTTCACGGTTTTTCCGTTTTTATGCTTGAAATATGGAAGACCTATATAGAGTAGCAGTGATGATCCGGTATCAGAAAATTTGTAAATTGTCACAACATATCCAAATTTCACATTTTTAAAGCTGATTTGAAACAAGTTCTGGCGAAAAGTGCAGGCGCTCACAATTTTTTCTACGCCACTGTATGCGGGGTATAGCACTGTATTGAGGTATAGATAAGATAAAGGATAATGGACGACATTACTCAATCCCTTTTGGGGTGAGCCACACATTATACTTCTACAGAATGTCGTGAAGAATGCGTGGCCGGTTACTGACTTGCGGTGGCCAGCCGACTTACATTTCAGCGCTTTATCCTCCCAGACAAGTCTGGCACCAATTCACAGACTCCGGAGAGACGGAAGGCTTGGTTGACATGGGCTGGAAATCCGAACCAGGAACATCGTATCGGGTGTACGCGACAGCTGGCACCTCTTCCGACTGCACTACCACGCGTCGGTAAATGAAAAATGTCGCGGGCCAATCGACAATTCCAAATCCAAATTAGGATTCACAGAATGCAGGGCTAAATTCTGGAGAAGACAGCAGTAGCAACAGGTGATATAGGTGATATTTCATTATCGCTATCTTCGTTACACAAGACTTTCATGGTCTGTCTTCAAGGTGCTATCAGCTAGGAGTGTCTTTTTTGGCTCGTCCTCATGCTGGAACCGGATTCATCAACAGTGAAACCCGAGGGAATGCAGGGTATTGCAGAGTATTGGGGTAGAAGTAAGATAGGGGTGGATATGAACGGTTCACAATGGGTATCTCTACCCCTTATACCCATGGGTTTAGTGTTGATGAATCCGGACACTGGATGCTGTCTGAAGCTGAGCATACTTCTTGAGGAGTTGAATCAAACTTCAAGAAATTGAAAAAAGAATGGTATCGCCCTTACCTTCTCCGGCTCAAGGCACTCAACGAGAGTAGTGAACGTGTAGAAATGTCCCGGCATGAGAATCGAAACCGGAATCAGTGTCTGATCGAAACGGTAGATGGTCGGAGAGAACAGCATCGACAGCCACATGTTGTAGAGCGGAGTTTTACTGTAATGAAGCTCAGCTTTATGTGTTCTCAGCTGACGACAAAGGCTGCCCATGTGTTCAGAACCAGCTGAAGCTACCCTGAGCTCATGCTAACATTTTCAAGGCCAGCGTTTGAACCACTCCGATCTGTGAAAACTCACGTGGCACAGCTGAGCTTGATGGTTAATCGGAATTTCGGCCCGAAACCGTTCACCGTCACCGCGATGTCAACCGAAAGATTCGGATCTGTGGAAATCGGAGCAGATGAGCTGGACGTCAGTGCCGCAAAGGCAGTTGTTGTATGGTACTTGATGAGGAACAGGTCACGCTGGTAGGTCTGTAACGCAAAACTCTGCAGGATTCAGATGAGGTCAGTGAGGAAGAGAAGACCTCCAGCGACACACCTGATTAATCTGGTTGGCGTTATCGCGCTCCCTTACTGTCTGGTCGATGAAAATCTTGCTCTTCTTCGGTATGTTCAGTTTAATGTTGTAGGCTTTTGGCGGAGCAGCTAAGTCTATTCGCTCGTCGAGCGAGGCTTTTCTCCGGAACAGCTTCACCAGAAGACCACCATCTGAAAGAGAAGTCATGCTGACATACGTGCAACCGATAGGTTTAGAGGTCGATTTGGAATACCCCACGTATTCTGATCCTACGTGGAACCGAATGGCCAGTACCGTAGCCAGCCAGCGCATGGTTTTCATAAGACAGACCTCGAGCCAGTTTACTAGCTCCAGAAGGGAGGAAGACTGGCTCGACAAATTAGAAGGCAGAATAGGTGCACATTGCTCCATCAGCCACTTCTCTAGTTCCCGCAAAAGAATAGCTTAAAATTGTCTTTCTTGTAACCCTTTACAGGACCTACGAAAGGCGGAAGTTAGAGCTGTATATTATCTTTACTCGAGTGTATCGCAGTTGGAGGAGGTGGGGACTGTCGCGTGCACCCTATACCTGGTTCATGGTTCGCATTTCCAGCCTAGGCCGACCAAGCCTTCCATCCCTCCGGGGTCCGTGAAGGGGCACCAGACTTCTCTGGTAAGGATAAAGCGCTGACTTGTTCATCGACTGGTCACCACAAGTCATTATGTGACCAAATTCGCATTGAAATCGACTCCACGACACTCCGTAGAGGTGGAGTACGTGGCGTATCCCTAAGAACGTGGGCTGAGCCATCCTTTATCAACGTAATTCGGCTTTTCGATATGATCACAGTGTTCTGGAACCGATGAAGGGAGGCAGAAGGATTCAAACAACGGCGATCTGTGACATCCGCCCCTTTTGCCTTTCCGAATTTTTTGACTTTCTAGATATTCTCCACCTCGAAGATGCTGTTACAGAGCTCTGAATAGGTGGCAGACAGAAGGAGCGAGGGCTGGACGGTACTGTGGATGGGGCAGAGCTCCTGCATTTTCTGGCGACTCACTTTTGCGACATGAGGACGCGCGTTGTCGTGCAGCAGGTAGACATTCTCCCGTTCTGGACGTCTCTGGCGCATGGCGTCGGCCAAGGTATTGAGCGGGGTAGCGTAGACAGATGCTGTGACTGCAGTCTCACTCTCCAGCAGCTCCCAGTAAAGCATGCCTTCTGAATCCCACCAACAACACAGAAGTATGTACCTTCTCTTCGTGGTGTCCACGTTTCGGTTGTCTTGGAGCCAGTTCTCCGCGTGGGAGCCATTGGCTCTTGCGGGTGTGGTTAACATAAAGAACCCAGCTTTCATCACCAGTAACAAGGTTTTTCAGAAAGTCCTTTCTGTGCGGGCGATATGCGATGAAGCAGCGACTCAGCAACACTGATTCGGCATGTCTTGTTAGAGTCCCGCAGCTCATGTGGTACCCAAGGCGACAAAGCTTTGTGGTTCCCAAGGATCTTCAGCTGCCTGACCACGGTGCTTTGCATACTCCCAAGTCTCGCCGCCAGGTCGCGAGTGGTTGAACTTGGCTTCACCTTGAAGGCTTCGCGAAAGCTGCCTTCTTCCACAACAGAGGGGCGTCCGGAACGAGGTCGATCTTCGAGAGAGACATCTCCAGCCTTGAGGCGCTGATACCAACGGACCACTGTGGAATATTGAATGACTTCCTCCTTGAATGTAGTGCAGATGTTAGAGGCTGCAGTCCTTGCGGAATGGCCTTGCAGAAATTCGTAGTAGACGATAGGCCGTGTAATGCCGCTTCTTATCGTTGGCATTGTTGCTATATTCGTACTCGACGAGGCCTTATATAGTATGCTTGAGGAAGCTTCGAGAATTTATGTACTGGGACATCACCACACAAGATCTATACTGTAAGAGCTTTAACAAATTTAACAGTCAGTAGCGTAAAGTGCTGCAAGCCTTTTCGATCAACCTAATATGTAGTATGCTACGTCTAGATGCTATAGCTAGAGCTACAGCTGGTAATATTCAACAGCACAGTTTAAAAAATCTTGGAAAGGTTTCCCTGTGAACGTGGCTAAAATAAATAGATGTTTATGCCATCTCGCAAAGAGAATTCATTGGGCCACTTTGGCACTCGTCAGGGACGGGTAGAAACGTCGCTGGTGACCGTTGTTAAGGTCTTAAAAATAGAGCACGTTAAGATATAGTCCTACTCAAAGGCGCGTAGGCTAGGGGCCGGATTCATCAACGACTTAACTTACAGGAATTTAACAGAGAAAATAAGTGGAAATCCCTGATAGCGCGGCTTATCAAGAGATTTGGTGAACCTTTCGCTGCGCTGCCAGGAATTTCGCCTGTATTTTCTCCGTGAAATTGCTGTAAGACGTTGATGGATCTGGCCCCAGAACGCTCTGCATATGCCTCGACTTCGACTTCATTAATGTATATGAATGAACATGAGAAAAAAATCAGAAGAAGAAAATCAGAAAAAATCGAGTTGACCAGAAAAAAATTGTCTAATGGACTGAAGTACTTGTCCTAAACATTTCCTAAGTTTTATGTCTTGAAGATTTTGTCAAAGGCTCAAACACATCATTATTTCATGGTGTGCCGTGACATCTATCTGGAACAAACCTTTGGTTCCTATAATGAGCGCCCCCTCCTCTCGACCATATGACCCGAATTTCATCCAAGACAAAGATCTGTCGATTCGAATCACGTCCAGCAGATGAAGGTGAGTGTAGAGACGAATCTGGAGACGAAGCCATTTAGTTGCTCAAAAGTCAATAAAAAGGCCGTGCTAATCTTTCTCACCTGATTTTCCAACAGCACCAACACTCCTTCGAACTGTTTCGGCGCATAGTGGAACTGTTCCAGACCTCTGATCGGCTCTCCGATAGAGATGCTGTTCAGACACTTTCCAGCGAACGAGAAGAACATCAAGGTGTTGCTGGTTGTGGCCACGGCGAGCTTAATAACAGCTGCATTCGGTGCAAGTCGTTAATCTGCCCTGCATGGAGAAGCGGGTGAGTATAGGAGCAATCAGTCATCAACCAATTGAACGTGCATGCCATTCAGACGGACATGTACGGTCTGCGCACTGATTGGATGGCGCGTACGGTCAGTGCATGCTCTGATTGACCACCGCCTTCCCACTTCCTCATGTGGGCCATATTGACGACTTATAAGCTGTGTTTAAACACGAACGGCAAAAAACGGAGGTCTGTTCTTTCGAATTGAAGAAGAGAAAAAAGCTGATGTAAACTTTCCATTAGAGGAGGCGTCTATGAGCTTTGGGAAGAGCTGCAGATGTCACGTAGACTTCAAAAGAATTCCATAGATCTAACGATAAGATCTGGAGGAGGTCGGTGGAATGGAAGCCTTCTAATTAAGGTGAAGCTTAGTAAGCAAGCAAAATTTTATGCTTTTCACGTTGGCTGTTTGAGCGCGAGTTAATTCAATTCTCTATGCCTTTTGAGTTGGCAAGGGCAAATATAGGGCCCCAGTGCATCTACCGGTAATCTTGCAGAAACAGGCTAACAGAGGGACGAGCAGATAGGGGGAAAGACCAACGAACCGGTCTTCTAATTTTTCTCCAGAGGGCGGTCTTTCTATTTTTTTTCAAACAGATCACTCATGAGACTGACCATCTTGTTGATTCTGGCGAAGCTGATGATGTCCGTTTTGCACGAGATGATCGGCTTATCCTTTACCGTCTGATCTCTTTTGATGGAGAAGATGTTGCCGTCTCGGGTACTGACGAAGATGCGGAACTCGATGTCGAATACACCTAAACCGCACACTTTCGCTTCCTCTGCCAAAAACTAAAGCAAAAATCTGTAGAAATAGTTTCATTCAATCAGAATGGACGTTGAAAAGGACGGAGCTCTGTAACATTTGAGATGCTTGAGCATTTAGTACTTCTGTATGATCCCTAAAAAACAACATCAAATAGGAAAGGCAAAAAGATCGATTATACAAGCTGCATTGTACAATAGAAAGCAAATAACCGCACCTCATTTTACTACGAGTGCCTTACGTCCAATTCTATGTTCCTTAGGCTGCCAACGACTCATCTGTTTACACACCATTTTCACGTCAATCAGGGCGCTTTTCAAAACGAATTGGACACTCTTCTATACAAAATTAACCAGCAATGGCTATTAACCAGCACTTGAACTGATGTCTTTTTACAAGCCGATTTCATTTCTTTTGCTTCCTAGCCGCCGCCGAGGTGCGTACCAGTATAATGAGGTCTCTGAAAGACGGGACCCGCTTGGCGGTGCGTGCCCTGAGAGCTATGGACTAAACACATTACACACTGTTTAACTTGGAATGATAGCTGGTTCTCCCCCCTACACCGTCTATTTCAATACTACTATATATACGCAAATTTTTCTCAAATAAATAATTGATTTAAATATCAATATTCCACTATAGAGCCGAGTTAGCCTAGTGGTTAGTAGTGTAGTTTCATGCACAAACGGTCACAGGTTCGACTCCCGGCTCGGGCACCCCATGCCCTGCAAAAATTGCAAAAATGGCAACGGTTCCAGCGTCAGGCCCAGGTTGACAGGCCGGCTGATGGAGAAACCTCGTCACAAAACCATGATCACAAGTCGCAATAGAATCAGTGTAAAGGCTAGGACGTCACCCGGAAGTGGCGCACAGAACCCCCGCCCGAGTTCTGTGGTCAGTATGCGAGGGCTACCGAGGGCCGAACGACCTCGGCTAAAGAAGCTAGTTCGACTGGGAACTCTGAATGTGGGAACGCTGACCGGGAGATCTAGGGAAGTGGCTGACCTGATGAAGCGCAGAAGGATACAAGTCCTGTGTCTGCAGGAAACGCGATGGAAAGGGGCGAAAGCCAAGGAGATCGGAGAAGGAGTCAAGCTGTACTACAACGGAGAGGACACCAAGAGGAACGGGGTAGGGATAGCTGTCGCGGAGTCCCTCAAGGATTCAGTAGCGGCTGTCCAAAGAATAAACGACCGCATCATGTCACTGCGGCTGGACACGAAGGAGGGTTACTGGACCATCATGTCTGTCTACGCTCCGCAGACCGGATGCTCCGAGCACGACAAGGATGACTTCTACCCTCGCTCGAGGAAGCCATAAGGTCCGTACCAGAAGGCGACTACCTCTCCATAGCAGGGGACATGAACGGGCATGTGGGGAGTGGCAGAAGAGGAGTGGAAAGGGTTCATGGAGGAAAAGGGATCGGCCTGGTAAACCCGGATGGAGAACGAATTCTGGATCTGGCTATCGCCCACGACCTGGCTGTCTGTAGCACCTTCTTCGCGAAGAGGGAGAGCCAGAAGGTGACCTATGCTAGCGGAGGAAGAAGAACGGAGGTCGACCACATCCTGGTTCGAAGGGCTGCCCTGAAAACAGTCCGGAATGTGAAGGTCATTCCGGGAGAAGACGTGGCATCACAGCATAGACCCTTAGTAGCCGACCTTAGCATACTTCTACCCACCAGGCCCAAAGTGAGGACGGAACGCAGGATCCGATGGTGGAGGCTGCGGGGTTCAGAGCGGAACGAGCTACGAAGGGCAGTGCACGAAGCAGGCCTTCCAGATCCAGCTGGTCCCGTGAATGAGACCTGGAGGAGGGTAGCCGAAACAATCCTGAGATGTGCCAAGGAAACCCTGGGAGAAACAAAGGGAGGAACCAGAGGGAATAAATCGGCATGGTTCTGGAACGAAGAGGTGCAGGCTGCGGTGAAAAGGAAGAAGGAGGCCTACAAGCTGTGGCAAAAGACGAGGGCACCCGAGCATCTCACAGCCTACAGGAAGTTGAAGAGGCTGGCAAAAACAGCTGTAGCGAAGGCAAAGAACGCGGAAATGGATGCCCTGTACGAGAAACTAGACGGGCCAGAGGGAGAGAAGTTCGCCATCCGCCTGGCCAAGGCGCGTCATAGAGCTAGCCTCGACATTCGAGTAGTGAAGACTGTGAAGAGTGTTGACGGTAGAGTGTTACGGAAGCCGGTCGAGGTCAGAGAGAGATGGGAGGAGTACTTCAAGGAACTCTTGAACGAGGAGTTCCCTCGTCGGGAGGCCGAGGAAGAACAACCAACGGAAGGACCCATCCCACCCTGGACGCAAGAAGAGGTTCGCAAGGCCATAGGGAAGATGAAACTCGGAAAGGCAGCAGGTCCTGACGGTGTGCCAGTAGAGGCTTGGAAGGTGCTCGGGGACCTCGGAATCAACTGGCTGACGCAGTTCCTCAACAGAATCACGAAAGAAGGTAAGATGCCGGATGACTGGAGGAACAGCACCATAGTCCCCATCTTCAAGCAGAAGGGAGACGCTTCCGAATGCTCCAACTACCGAGGGATCAAACTGATCTCACACACGATGAAGATCTACGAACGACTGGTCGACTCAAGGCTGAGGGAGATGGTACCCATCTCCCAGGTGCAGTGGGGCTTCATGCCTGAGAGGTCCACCACAGACGCCATCTTCATCGCTCGTCAGGTGATGGAGAAATATCGAGAGAAACGAAAACCCTGCTACCTGGCATTCCTGGATCTGGAGAAGGCCTACGACAGGCTAGCTCGGACCGTAATCTGGAATGCCCTTCGAGGGAGGGGTGTCCCGGAACGTCTGATCACGGTCATAAGGGACATGTACGAGGGCTCGAAAGCGGCGATACGAACTCCACACGGGGTGACAAGGAAAGTGGACATCACAGTGGGGGTACACCAAGGGTCGGCTCTGAGCCCGTTCCTCTTCCTGCTGACGCTTGACTCTATAGTGAACCACCTTGAGAAAGGCCCTCTCAGAACGATCCTCTACGCGGACGACATCGCCCTAGTAGCCGACAACCAGGAGGAGCTGGAGGAGAAGGTGCAGCTGTGGCAGAGAGCCCTTGCGGACAACGGCCTACGGCTGAACGTGAAGAAGACGAAGTTCATCAGCTCTGAGCAGTGCGCTGGATCGATCCTAGACTGCCAAGGGAAAACGATCGAGAAGGTGGAAGAATTCCGCTACCTCGGAAGTGACCTATCCGAGGAAGGAAGTGTGGACCAGGCGGTCAGGGGACGGATAAACGCAGCCTGGCTCAAATGGAGGGAGTCCACAGGGATCCTCTGCGACCGTAGATGCTCCAGGACGCTCAAAGGCAAGCTCTATAGAACAGTTGTAAGACCTGCCCTCCTCTACGGCAGTGAGTGCTGGGCCCTGGGTAAGGCGCAGGAGCGGCAACTGCACGCGGCAGAGATGAGGATGCTGAGGTGGGCATGTGGATGGACCCGTCGGGACAGGGTGCGAAACGAGGATGTTAGGGCAGTGATGAAGACTGCCCCGATCCAGCTGAAGATGAGAGAGCAGCGCCTGAGGTGGTATGGACACGTCCTCAGAAGACCAGAGGATCACCCCACAAGGTTGGCCCTAGATTACGAGGCACCCGGAAAGCGTCCGAGAGGAGCCCCTAGGAAAAGATGGAAGGACGTCATCAAGAGAGATCTCGCCGAAGTCGGCGCCACGGCAGATGACGCCCTAGATAGGATGAGGTGGCGACAGATCACAAGAACAGCGGACCCTGCGACTGCGCGGGACTAAACGCTCAGGAGAAGAAGAAGAAGAAGAAGAAGATCAATATTCCACTATAGTTATTCCTTCTATTGAAAAATGCTCTTCTATTAATGCTCCTCTCAGCTGGTTTCAAGTCTGTGCTGGGGGAGTGAAACATCTGCTACGAAATCTGCCTTTTTTATTGTTTAGTTGGTCACGAAGGTATCTGTCATTTCGCTCTTTCCTCTATCTAGCCGATTTATTGGGTCCTATCTAATTGTGCTCTCTTCCTTTTCTGATGTTATTTTTGTTTGTTTCCTTTCTCCTACTGAAACCTTTTATTCACCACTATTGGGTTTTTGTGTTCCCTACCTTGGAGTGCTTCCTTTATGGCTGACTGTCTAGAGGTGCACACCGTCTTGCGGCGTATTAAATAAATAAATAAATAATTTTATGCCTCTGAAATCAATGTTAACATCTACCGAATCGAAACAAACTCCTTACAGATTAAGGTTTAGTGTTCTCAAAAAAGATTAGAATTATTTTTTGTTGGGGAACATTTGGTAATTTTCCTTGAATTTTTTTAGTTAAGCTGTCCAAATGAGTTTATTAAAACGATAGAGGACGGCGCTGCTCAATCCCTTCTGGGATGCGCCAGCGCATTCTACTTCTACGGGATGTCGTGGAGGCGACATGAATGCGTATTTGTCCATACAATGAATTGCGGTGGCGAGCCGATGAACAAGTCAGTGCTTTATCCTTCCCAGACAAGTCTGGTACCAACTCACCGACCCCGGATGGATGGAAGGCTTGGTTGGCTTGGGCGGGAAATCCGAACAAGGAACCTGGCATCGGGTGCACGCGACAGTCGCGCCTCCTCCGACTGCGCTATACGCGCCCAAATGAGTTTATTAATTTTTTAAAATTTTTAATTTTTAAAGAAAAATTGAAAATTTAATGTTTGATTTAAAGGTCGCAATTTTTTTAGGCATTTAGTAGAGTAGTTAAATGCCAGATCGCGCCATGCACTCAAGAAGCTCGTCGATATTTTTAATTGAATGATGATGTAAATGTTGCTTACATAAAGCATTGAAATAAGGGTATCTGTGTTTTTTACAATTGTTTTTGTTGTGTCGTTTACGGGTGTAAAACTCTCTACAAACGGAAATTTTGATGCCAATCGAATGTAATTCGTGACGTATTGGACGAGGACATCGCGCAGTCTCTTCTACTGATTCTAGCAAATGGCCGCCTTCCTGCTCTTCAAACACGCTTTGAACCATTATTTCCCTTAAAAAATATGGATTTTATAAAATTCTAAACGATGTGACCGCTTATTGGATAGGTGAATCGAAACGTGAAAGCAAGTCATACTAAATTTCTTCTTGAACAATAATTTTTCTAACCTTTTTGGGGAGTCGCTAGTTTAATGTGGAAAGAGGTCATTTTGATTTAGAAGATCGTCAGCTTGATTTCTAAAGCTTCAGCCTTTTTCAAACGAGTTTCCAATTTGTCGTGAAGAGTACCAATTTGATTTGAAAGCAGTTCAACTTGATTGGAAAACTGTCTTGACGTGAAAAAAGGTATAAATTATGTAGCGCTAAGCATTACTTCTTTCTGTAGCAGCTGACTACATTTTTTTAGCGGGCAATCTTCTAAGCACGCACCATAGACGACGATCTGCACGGGTACGCCAGGAATACGACAATCAGCGATGATTTGGAAGGCTTGTGAGTCAACCACTCGCACCATTCCACGTTCCGTTCCGAACACCAGCACATCGATGTTGTCCAATGACGACTTAGGCATGGAGGTGAGGCAGGTGACGGTTGACTAGAAGACAGAAGATCACGAAGCCCACATCGGTAGTGAACCGCAGAAACCAAGGACCTACCGGGTTCTGAAGGTTGTTCACGTATTTCGGAATCGCATAGTAGTCGACGAACGCTGGACGATCTTCCGGTTTCGTCACCAGCAGTGTTTGCGATAGTGGCGTGAGTTCTTTGGGTGATATCTGACCATGAGAGCTAATTTGGTATCTTCGTACTTTTGGCCCTTGAATCTCTTTGTTTTATTGATTTATTTTTGCACAATGACGTAATAAGAAACGGGAATAACGAAACAAACATCAAATGCAACACGAATTATTTAAAAAAAACAGCAATCGGATTACCAATACTGAGGCCGGTGTAACTGTTTCCTAAAAGATTTTGAGCAAGATACCACCTACCTCATTAGCCAGGCTTTGAATCACTGAAAAAAGCTGCTCATGGTTGAGTTGCCTAGCACACGTCTTTGTCCAGGCCTCCTGTTCGACAACGTGAATCGGAGCCGAAGGTGTATTATACTGAAATATGTAGAACTATAAGAATGTGAGAAACAAATACTACCCATTTTTAGCCCAGTCGCAAAAGGTTGCGCCACGCATCCGCTTCTACCTGAGACTGTAGAACTTATATAGCATATAGTAGGAGCAAGTCTAGTCTATGGCTGGGATACACCTTAATCCTCCTTTATAACGTCAAAAAAAATTGTCCCAAAATTTATTGCATGAAAATGCGAAATATGTTTGAGTATCCATTATAACCGCTTAGATTTATTATCACCAATCATTGCTGCGAGTGCGATAAACCTGAAAAATAGAAGAGATACCTGGTGACCACCCTCTCTAGCCTTGCACCTACAGCGGTCGTACACGAAATCAGAGAGTTTCAGACAAGTTCTAAACGCTTCCCACTAATAAGGATAAAGGATAAAGGACGGCGTTACTCAATCCCTTTTGGGATGCGCCACGCATTCTACTTCTACGGGATGTCGTGGAGGAGACTTGAATGCATATTTGGCCATACAATGACTCGCGGTGGCCAGCCGATGAGCAACCCAGCGCTCTATCCTTCCCAGACAAGTCTGGTACCAATTCACCGACGCCGTGGGGATGGAAGGCTTGGTTGGCCTGGGCGGGAAATGCGAACCAGGAACCTGGTATCGGGTGCACGCGACAGCCGGGGCCTCCTCCGACTGCGCTACACGCGCCCCTTTCCACTAATAGGGCATAAAAATATGTACGGAAAATATCAGTAGGACTGTTCGAGCTGTGGAAATAAGATTGTTATTCACATTTTATTCGACTGACGTTTCGGCGTAACTGCCTTCTTCAGAGCCTGAAAAAGTCAAATCAAAGTCAGGCTGATTCCATAAAGGCAACTAAGCTGTCTCAATCCCCTTTCGTCTGACTTTCCTATTAATTTCTAAAACTCTTGTGACTTGAAATAGTGTTGGGACAAGCAACCTTTTAAACCTCGACTTTTCCAGGCTCTAAAGAAGGCGGTTGCGTCGCGATGTCATCCGAACAAGGTGTTGATAAAACTCTTGGTTACACAGCTCGAACAGCTCCTACTGATATCAGTGTCATGCTATTGGCTATTCCCACCTGGTAGAAAGGCTTGAGGTTCTTGTAGATTCGAATATACGATCCAGAAGCGACACCAATCGCTGGCAAGGTGATCTGGAACATTCAAATAAAGAACATAATACGAAAAACAGAGACGGTAGTGTAATGGCGTAGAGCACTCCCGTCCGGTCAGCAAGAGGTGCTGGTTCAAGATCAACTGGTGCTAAAATTTTGATCGCAACAAGACATCCCTGTTGTAAGAACGGATGGGTTTCTGATGCCCCGTTCTCGCTCAACGGAACGAACATCTCCGAATGCTCCAGCTATGTGTATCTGGGTCGCGAAGTCAACATGGCCAACAACCTAGCACCAGAGCTGAGCAGGAGGAAACGAGCGGCTTGGGGAGCTTTCAAGAGCGTCGAAGAAGTCGTGAAGAAAACGAAGAACGTCCGACTCCGTGCCCACCTATTCGACTCCACTGTTCTTCCTGCCCTAACATACGTCTCAGAGACCTGGGTTATACGAAAGCAGGACGAACACGCGATCAGCGTCGCGCAGCGTGGAATCGAGAGGACGATGCTCGGAGTGACACGACTCACGCAAGTGAGAGAAGGCCTCCGGAGTTCCGAGCTTCGCCGACGTTCGAAAATCAGAGACGCTGTCGCATGGGCCAAGTCCTCGAAAATTAGGTGGGCCGGCTACGTTATGCGCTTCGCAGACACCCGCTGGACGAGAGCCGTCACCGACCGGATTCCGCGGGATGTCAAGAGAACATCAGGACGCCCACCAACGCGTTGGTTGGACTTCGTCGTGAAAGTCCTGAACGATCTTCGTGTCCCTCGAGCGAGGAGGATCCATTGGACCACTCGGGCACGCGACAGGGACGAATGGAGACGCTGCTGGCGCCCGCTCGAGCAAGTCGATGATCAACGGGACGACAGGTGGTACAGGTGATACAGGTGAACAAGACATCATTTTAATAGCTTACACGCTCGATATAAGCCACTTGAAGCTTAAGTAAACTGGATTGAGTCATAGCACAGTGGTCAGGACGGAAGGTAAAAAAATCACCTTTTCATTGTAGAACGAGACCACGGCTGTTGGCATGTCGGCTAGGGCGTTCTCAGCCACCACCGACACGCCCTTGAAAACTTTCAACCGCATGTTAAATCTGAAAAGGTGACAATGGCGAGTGTTCCTTGAACAGGGCCCATTTAAACGACATGTCTGAGGCCTCCACATCTCTCAATGTTTTGCCCTTATCGCTGGTCAACTTACTTGGAGCTTCCCACATGCGCCAAAACGAGCTTCGTGTCGCCATCACCATACATATCGGACAGGCAGACGCAGTGTGAGAAGGTGAATACGTTGGCCTGCTCGTCCGACAGCGCCGACATCCATTTAGCTGTGTCTGGTGCGGCTGTCATGATGGTCCTAGAGCTCCGGGCAATGGTAGAGAAATTTACGCTAATGTAGAACGATGGAGCACAGCTGCACTGGGAACGACTGTGATGTTCTGTTCGAGAAAGCGACGATGATTCAGGCTGGGGCCAGATTCATCAACCGCTTACGGCCCTCTAACGGCGAGAATACCGCCAAAGATGATGCTGAATGAATGTCATATCAGAGGGTTTGGCAGTATTATTTCCGTTAGAGGGCGGTAAGCGATGAATCCGGCTCCTGGCTGCATGAAGCCACAGCCGATTTGAGTAACTGCTAGGGTTCACACTGAAAAAGTTTCGCGAAAGGCTTAAACACTTGGTTTTCGGTCAAAACTAATAAAGTAGAAAAAACAGAAAGCAATTGAACGAAATGAACAAAAAACGAAGAAAAAACGCAATACAGTGTAGCAGAGGGAATATGCAACTTCGTAAGACAATGCTCAGAAGGAGTAGCATTTGAGTTGCTTAGGACAGCATTTCAGGTTTTCATGACAGTAGTACTAATGATAACAAACTTACCATGTTCTATAATAACATTCTAAACCAAGATATTTTGACTTTTCTAAGGGCTTTGATAGAGTTCCACTGATGAAACTTCTGCAAAAACTGAAAATGGTGGGCGTTCACCACATGATAGTAGACTGGATACGAGATTTTCTCTCAAGAAGGACATACCAAGTCAAAGTAGAGGGACAGTATTCCAGTGTCTTTAAAACGTTCAGCGGAGTACCGCAAGGAGGGGTACTTTCCCCTTTGCTGTTTCTGATGTACACCTACGAACTGCCGCAATCGGTTTCAAGGTTCGGAGTCGTTTGCAAAATGTACGCCGATGACATTAAGATTTACAAGACCATTGAGAAGACAGATGATACCGTTTCTATTCAAGCAGCGGTGAACTATATAGATTCCTGGGCTGAAAGATGGGAACTACCTTTGGCAGCAGAAAAATCGCATTCTTTCATTATTGGAGAGAATTGCGCCAGTGGCAATCCTGCATATAAACTGAGAGGTGTCACTTTGCAGTCAGTAAATGAAGTTCGTGACCTAGGTTTCTTGATATCTAGGGGCTTGAAGTTTGACCTGCACTACAAATCATTGGTTAAAAAGGCAAATTATTGCATCTACAACCTCTTTAAGGCCTTAAGAAGCAGAGATCCTCATGTTTTTATTCGAGCATATAAGACATATGTAAGGCCCATCGTAGAATGCGGAACCACCGTTTTCAACCCTACAAAGGAAAAAGAAATCAGACTTCTGGAGGGCGTTCAAAACAGCTTTACTCTTAAGCTTATGATGAGATGCTACGGCATCAGTTACTATCATATACCAAATAGTGCTGAGAGAGCCAGAATGTTGTCTTTACCAAGTCTTCACAGTAGAAGGAAAATTTTTGATCTTCTTATGTTTTTCAAAATACTCACAAGAAAGGTTTCTATTAGCCCACTCGGCTTTTTCGATTCATCTTTAACAAGAAATAGAAGGGGCAGACTCAGACTCTATGTTGCGGTTGTAAAATCGTGAGCCAGAACAACTTTCTTTACCTACAGGAGCATAAGGGAGTTCAACCTTGTTTTGAATGCAAATCAAGATGCCTTGGGTCTATCTCTGCGTGGTTTCAAGAATCTACTGTTGCGTTTGCAATGAATCTCGTCGGATGTTTTTTGTACTCTTTTTATTGTACCTTATTGTCTCCACCAGGACGTTTCGTCCTCGCTAACCTTACTAACGCAGAGTGGCATCGGCACTCTTGGTGGATCGAATCGCCTCTGAAGACGACGATCTCGTCGAAACGTTGGGCCACGCATAAATAAAGAAGATTCACCATAATAACCTCGTTTTGGCACAATACTAACACTTGAGTTTGTCCTGTATTTTACATGTGCAGAGTTAATTCCTATTATTCAGTCCTTGTAATTCGTTTTGTTACTTTGCAATTGGTAGCGTACTCTGTCCAGTACATACATATGGATTGCGAGGATCCTTGTCAAGATAACATGAGCCATTTTTCCTTATTACTAGCTGATTGCTATTACAGTCTTTGACCTTGAAAGTCACAAATTATTTGTTCTAGCTGCCAGCTCCATAGGGGCCAGCGTACCCACGTGCTGAAGTTCGCTGACGCGGACAGGTAGACTTCGTTGGCACCAACCACACTTAAACGCTTACTATAATAGATTATGAGGTGTTCTGCTTTGATAGTTTGCCTGAATAATACAGTTCACATAAAAACAAAAAACGAACAACACAAACATTTGCCAAACCAATAAAAACCTTGAACAAAAAATCGTTTTAACCTTTTTGGAGGGTTTCCAGTTTAACGTGGAAGATGCACTTTCAATTTGGAGAAGTTTGCTTTGTGAAAATCGTTAAAATTGTTTCCTTAGACTGACCTAGAAGAGTGTCCAGTTTGACGCGAAATGTGTCTAGTTTAATTTGAAAAGTGTCTAATTCAATGCAAAAGTGGCACACGTTTCATGGATTTCTCTGAGTATCTGAGCAGTAGGCAAGTGCTGATAGGTGTAGAGAGGTGGATGGTCGATAGATACGTAGAGTTCTGATGCTGTGTCTATAAGAACACACAATCATCAAGTATTGTTACTAGGACGAAGCTGGGCTGGCCGCCGAGTGCGACCTGCCACCGCGACGGTCGCCATGGCAATCAACTCGGCGCGAGTTTCAATTTCTCTGTGCTGCTCGATATTGAGCTACCTAAGCATTCAGAGCAGGCTCCAAGTTCGACGTTCATGGAACCTGTGCATTTTCTTATCGTTTGTTTTCACCCGTGCCAACCAGGTTTGTTATATTAGGTTGTCCCATAAGTCTTCGCCGTTTTTTCAACGATTCACTGCAGATTTTGCCGGCGGTCTCCTGCATAGGGCTGCACAGCTTTCGAAAGAGAATGATTCGCTCTATCAGAACATGTATTGCACTTCTTTCTTCATCATGAATTTTGTCAATTTTTAGGTCGTTGGAGTGAAAAGTGAAAAGGTGAAAAAGTAGCAATTTGCGCACTTGTTCTCTCCGCTTAGGTTTGTAATTTTTTGCGCAGCTTTTTATAGAATTTGGAGGACAATATTTTGTGCTACAAGAAAATGTGTTAGCGTTATTTGCTCATTTGTCCTTCATTGATTTTTAGGCCATCAAATTGGGACGTCCGAAGGAGGATGGTTATTTTTGCCGACAGCTCCTGCGCTGTGGTTGGACTTTGGGCTGGTGTTATATGTCATTCGAAAGAGAATGTCTTGCTCTATAAGAATAAGTGTGCGTTTATTGATTCCTATTGAATGTCAGCAAAATGCCAAAAAGAGAGAAATCGTCTTCACCAACAACTCCTTCTCCTTCTTCAGTTGTTGATATTCGACAGAAATCAGCGTGAGCCAATAAACGCGACACAAATTCTTGCTGAGCAAGACATCCTCTTCCAAACGACATACAACACCAAGCAAAAAAGTCCAACCACAGAACCGGAGTTTCGGTAAAAACTCGGACGGAAAAGTCGGAATTCCCAATTTGATGGCCTAAAAATCAATAAAGGACAAGTGAGAAAATAGGACCAACACACATCATTGTAGTACAGAACATTGTCTCCCAAATGCTCGAAAAAACTGCGCAAAAAATTACAAACCTAAGCGGAGAGAATAAGTGCGCAAATGGCTACTTTTTCACTTTTTCACTTTTCACTTCAACGACCTAAAAATTGACAAAATGCATGGTGAAAAAAGAAATGCAATAAATGTTCTGAAAGAGCAAATCATTCTCTTTCGAAAGCTATGGAGCTCTATGCAAGTGACCGCCGGCGAAATCTACAGTGAATCGTTGAAAAAACGGCGGGAACTTATGGGACAACCTAATAAAATTATTTATTATTACGTCCTCTTCAAGGCCTGAAAGAAGCTCGAAACTTCTTCATCAGTGAAGCCACTTGGGTCGGAAACACCGTGTCCCCCTCCCTTGCTTAGTATCAACCAGCCCCAGGAATGTCAGGCAGATAACCCAAATCTAGTGAGCTAACTCATCGATATTCCTCCAGCGCAGGAAGACCGATTCAACTGGCCACCATGGAGCAAGTGAGAAGCACCGAGTCGGTCAAATATACTGCGCGGTGTACCGGATGTCGAAAAAGGCACATAGCAGTATATGCGAAGCCCTCATTGCTCGCACAATGGAATAAAAGGCAAGAACTCACTTGTAGTTGAGATGCACACGTTTCTGTTGTTTATGGCTGAATTTCTTTCGCGAACCCAGAAAGCCTCAAGAACCTTTCTGTGGCCAATTTCGTCCTCGTGATACAGTACTGTGCACCTTACGTCAAAGTCAGCACCGATGTGGGCTTCCCTTCGGTGCTTCCCAAGCGGGGATACTGAGGACGAGCTAGTCAAAACGTCGGCCGTAATAATAAATAATTTTATCGCAAACCTGGTTGGCATAGGAGAAAACAAATGATTCAGAGCAGGATTATGCAGCGTTCTAACGGGCGCCACACTTTGCATTTTCTCACATTTTTCGCATACAATTCTTCTTCGTTTCGTAAGAGCTCAGTTCAGATTCACGTATGAGGTTCGGTTCTTGTCGAAAATCGCGAAGTGCGATCCTAATTGGTGGTGGCCACTCTTAACGATTTCATACGAACTGAATGTGTTCAGTATTGAAATATGTTGAACTTGTTGTGTTGCGAAAGTTGCGCAAAACCTTGCCGGCCCTAAGAAGCATGTTTTGACGACAGAATTAAATCCTGTGAATTTTCGTTACGATTTAAAATAAAGACTTGACACGACAGTTGCCGAATCATCTAGGTTGCGCTCTTTTTTTGCCGATATTAGCAGAAGATTGGGACACGACGTATTTTTCTACAAGAAAGAGCGACATACGGTTCTGAACAAGTGATCTATAAAGTATCTGTGCCAACTTCTAATGGAAATTTGAGTGTCTGTTTCAAGATTTACAAGATTTTTGCCGTGTGCAAAGAATTTTTCGAAGATAGATACAGATAGCTGGAGCAACAAAAGAACGGAGGAAACGAATAGGTGGGCACGTAGCGGACGTTCTTCGTCTTCTTCGCGACTTCTTCGAGCTCTTAAAAGCTCCGCAGGCCGCTCGTTTACTACTGCCCAGCTCCGGCACCAGGTCGATGGCCATGTTGACTTCGCGACCCAGATACACATAGCTGGAACATTCGGAGATGTTCGTTCCGTTGAACGAGAATGGGGCATCAGAAACTTGACCGCTCTTCATGAACATCGTCTTCGTAAGATTCAGCTGCAGTCCAACGTTCCCACATACACGACCGAAGTCGGCCAGCATTCGCTCCGCCTGGCTGATGCTCGGTGTTTTGAGCTCGATCGTCGACGAGCTACGAGCCATTTAACTCTATGAGCAAGGCGAAGCGAAGATGGTGTAGATGCCGGCCGTCAACCTTGACTCCTACTGTATTAGGTTGGCCAGAAAGTTCCCGCGGTTTTGACTGGTTCACTTCAAACGATCATAACTTCCTTCACACTCACCTGATTCAGTCGAAATAAAACCGCTCGAATCAGCAGACTTTCTCCAACGCGACACTAGTGGACTAATTCCATCAGCGAAAAAACTGGATGGTTGAGATGCAATAAAAAACAGGTGTAATAGATATAAGAGATACCATAACGTAGCATGCATTCTGTTCGGTTGGTTCATGACTTTTGACCACATTTGGGTTTATTCGAAATTTCTTGAGAACACTTTCGGGAATTCTCGGGTTGTCTGCAGTATCGTGTGGTAGATTCTAGAAGCTTCATGAGACGGGTACATAAGCACGCGTGAACGAATCCGTAGGTAAATTTTGAATAAAATGGATCAACATCCGCTGCGCGCCATTTACCTCTACGAGCAAAAACTTGGCCACCAGTTCGAAGGACACGGCCCATCGGATCAACACTGCATTCGGACCCGGCATTACTACCATCAATGAATCGGAAGATTCTTTAGTTTAAAAAATGGAAAAGGAATCGAAGATTCTCTCCTCCAATTTTTGAGATTCACTAGGCATGATCTACTGGGAGCTGTTGGACTACGATTGTACTATCAGTGTCAACGTCTGTACAAAACAGCTCCAGAAAATGGCCAACGCTTTAAAGAAAAGGCGACGGAAACGTCTCCAAGTCGCCCTCCTCCACGACAACGCGAGACCGCACACGACAAAGTTACATAAGTTGCGATTTTCTATCGAAGGTTCGCTGGAGACAATGCCTCATCCAGCGTGCGGTCCTGACATGGCATCATCAGACATCTACCACTTCAGTGCCTCGAGAAAATTCGATAGTTACGATCACCTGAAAGATTTCCCCTTTTTTGACACTCAGTCTCGTTGTTTCTGGAGCAAGGGCATTGAAACCTTGTCTGTGAAATTGATTGCCGTTTTCGACACTAATGTGATTATAATGTTGGTGGATGACCCGTTTTTTTAAGAAAAATAAAACTTTAAAATCATGCTTATTTATGGACAAAAATATGAACCAAAACCAGAACCAAACTAATACTTTTACGGGAAATTGTGAAGGCATTTTCAATTTGTCGCAATCGCAACAAAACATCCTGTAACGACATGTAGCCTCTCTACCAGCCGTCCAGGCTTAAGCAAATGTGTTAAACATTTTTACTAGTAAGGTCTTCAGCTTAGCCGGTTCCATGCTGATACCAGCGGCCGGCCCATCCCCGTATCACGGTTGGGTGCTGACGGACCTGGAGGATATCGCAGATGTTACGTGCTGTCAAACAGCGCCGCTGGTGTATTGCGAACATCGCTGCCAGGAAAGAAGATGCGGGTTCGAGTCCCGCCTGGCACAAGAGTTTTGATCGCAACAAAACATCCTGTAACAACATATAGCCTCTCTACCAGCCGTCCAGGCTTAAGCAGATGTGTTAAAATTTTAAATTTGTATCTGACTTGCGGTGATTTGCCTATGGACGGGGCGGGTTTTATATTTTCCAAAAAACTCTGGTACTAGCGTATCTTCTCTCCCGCTGGCTCGGGAGAGAAGATACGCTTGGTTGACCTGGGCATGAAATCCGAACCAAGAAGCTTGAAGTATGTGCGAAAGTCGGCGCCTTTTACGTCTAAGCTACCACGCACCCTACAAGCTCACACATGACCACCTGGTATTTAACAATTGGGCGCGCACAATAGGGCGCGTGTAGCACAGTTGGAAAGGTGCCGGCTGCCGCGAGCACCCCAGGTGTCTGGTTCGGATTTCCCGCCCGCGTCAACCAAGCTTTCCATGCCACCGGGGTCGGGAATTGGTATCAGACTTGTCTCGGAAGGATACATCGGCTGGCCATTGCAAGTGTGTTCAAACAAGCTTTGAAAACGCCTCCAAGACGTCCCGTAGAAGTAGAATGCTTGGCGCATCCCCAAAGGAATATAAATACTACTACTATAAATCTAGTAACGCCGTCCTCTATCCTTTATTTATTCTTTATAAAAGGATAAAGGATAAAGGACGGCGTTACTCAATCCCGTCTGGGATGCGCCAGCACATTCTATTAGGTTGTAATGGATTAAATGGCACTGGCTCGCGCCATTTGTTGGCGCGTCTTTACGCGTTTGATCAGGAACAAACCGTAACATGTGGCATATCATTTAGAAGCGCAAACTTTGCTCTACCGGAAAGTACCAAATTTTCTATGTAAAAGTGGGGAAACTTTAGAGTTTTATTGACTTTTTTGCAGATGGACAAAAGGGTAATCCGAGGCATTTACTTGTATGAATTCAAGCTGGGCACTACAGCTAAGAAGGCGGACGAGAAGATCAACGCCGCGTTCGGTCAAGGATGTTCCACAATTCGGACGGCGTATCGTTGGTATCAGAAGTTCCGGAATGGAAATGAGAGTTTGGAAGAACATGAAGGTCGTGGGAGGCATAGTGATGTTGATGAGGACAAGCTGAGAGATGTGGTAGAGGAGGATCCACGCAAAGGTGCCAGGGAGATAGCGAAGGTTCTTGGCGTAAGTCACAACACAGCTGCCCGGCATCTGAAGGAAATTGGAAAGATCAAAAAGCTGGAAAGATGGGTGCCTCACGAGCTGTCTGAGGAGCGAAGAAACCGACGATATGAGATCTCGTCCGCATTGCTTCTACGGAACGAAACGGACCCATTCCTTGATCGCATCGTAACCTGTGACGAGAAATGGATAATGTACGACAACAGGCGACGATCGGCACAGTGGGCGGACAGCGATGAGAGCCCCAAGGTTTTTGCGAAGCCGGAATTGCACCAAAAGAAAGTAATGGTGACAGTATGGTGGTGTTCGCTGGGAATTATTCACCACAGCTTCCTCCCTCCCGGTGAATCCATCACGGCAGAGAAGTACTGCATTGAAATTGAAGAAATGATGAAAAAGTTGAAGGATATCCGGCCGGCCTTGGTAAACCGAAGGCGAGTTCTCCTTCTGCACGACAATGCTCGCCCCATGTAGCACGAATGACGTTGCAGAAATTGAATGAGCTGAGCATTGAAACTCTACCACATCCTCCGTTTTCTCCCGACCTCTCCCCAACAGACTACCATTTCTTCAAGCATCTTGGCGACTTCTTGGTAGGGAAAATATTCAAATACCAACAGGATGCCGAAAGTGCCTTCGAAGATTTCGTCAATTCCAGAACTTCTGATTTTTATGCTAATGGGATAAAAAAGCTTGTGTCACGTTGGCAAAGATGTGTAGAATCAGAAGGTTTTTATTTCGACTAATAAACTTGCCTACAAGTCGAGATATTAACTGTTTAAATTTACAGTGGTTCAGTGCCATTTATTTCGTTACAACCTAATACTTCTACGGGATGTCGTGGAGGCGACTTGAATGCGTATTTGGCCATACAATGACTTGCGGTGGCCAGCCGATGAACAAGTCAGCGCCTTATCCTTCCCAGACAAGTCTGGTACCAATTCACCGACCCTGGAGGGATGGAAGGATTGGTTGGCCTGGGCGAGAAATCCGAACCAGGAACCTGGTATCGGGTGCACACGACAGACGCGCCTCCTCCGACTGCGCTACACGCGCCCATTTATTCCTTATTAACAATAATATCACATATATCGCCGCAATACAGGTTGACTTTACATTTTACTATGTCAACTACTAGAGATATTTTCACAATTTTTTCTCTTAATGAACAGATTCAAGGAACTTCCGGCAAGACTTTTTCTCCTATTTGGAGAACGTCTTCCGAAGTGCGCAATGGTGTTGACGACAGAAGCCGTCCTTGAATGAAGATGACAGAGGCGCGAGCGACCTGTCCCATTTTTTCAAGTTGTAAATGACTTTGGTGCAATATCGAGGTCGCAAAATCCACCGCTGGTGACCTTGACCCAGAAACTACGCACCTCACGCATACACACGTGTGCACCCAGCGGTTATCGCTATCCGTTCGTCTAATCAATGCGCTGATTCCCGACTGTTTAGAAGCCGTTGTCGTCGTCGTCGTCGTAGCTGTTCAGAGAAGCGCCCTCCGCGAGGCGCCCTCCATGCATGCATGTACAAGCAGTGGTCGTACAAACTACTCAGCACCGTCGGCATCATAATTCATCTGATCTTCATCGACATCCCTAAAGATGTACTGCGATGGGTAACTCTACGCGAAAAGGTATGTCTACGCCTTTAGTTGATGTGGTCAAGTACCAATTCTGGCTTTTGAAGGATGTCCGCGGTCAGCTGATCGTAATAACTGGCGGCGCTTCCGGTCTCGGCCGATGCATGGCGCAGATTCTGGCGCTCGAGAGAGGAGCACGAATCGCCATTATTGATGTCAACATGGTAGATTTTACCTCTTCGATAGTTCTGAAGACGTCGTTGAACCATTTATGACTTCAGTCCGGCGCTAAAGAAACCGTTGAATCAATCGTGAGTAAAGGAGGACAAGCAACTGCCTACTTCTGCGACATTACCAACAACGACGCGTTGCAGGAAATCGCCAAGAAAATCGGCTCAGACCACGGTTAGAGTTTTGTTATAGTCTACCACTTTACTAGTTTTTCTACTTCATCATGTATCGTTATTTAGTTAACGTCATCTGTCTTACTTATCATTTTTCATAATCTACTACTTCATTATTTTCTCTATTTTATCATCATCGTTATCATCTTTACTTTTTCATTATTTTCTTTCTTTACTTCATTTTTTTGAAATTTTCTTCAGGCGAACATTTTTTAAGTTTTCTTCAGGCGAAGCGTCATAAGTATGGAGCACAAATCTGCTTGATTTCTGACCTCTTAACGGTAAAGTGTCCACGCTTTTCGATGCTTGTCACATTAACGACTAATACCCTTATTATCATCGAGATCCCGCAGTGAAGTACAGAGCAGGGCGCAATCCCGCAGCTTAAATTTTATCTGGTAGACATGTTTGTGGTGTGTTTGTTGCATGTTGCACCATTTTTTAGAATATTGCAGCTTCTGTCGGTGGGGCCAGTCTGAAGGTGTGCAATATCGACTATTTTTTTACTAGACGTTCAACGACCTCCAAACGTCTGATTGGGACCAGAACCGTAGAATAGAACAGCCCGAACGTCTTCTTGTCTTCTTTAGGCCTTCCTTCATTCAATAAAGGATAAAGGATAAAGGACGGCGTTACTCAATCCCTTCTGGGATGCGCCAGCGCATTCTACTTCTACGGGATGTCGTGGAGGCGTGTTGAATGCGAATTTGGCCGTACAATGACTTGCGGTGGCCAGCCGATGAACAAGTCAGCGCTTTATCCTTCCCAGACAAGTCTGGTACCAATTCACCGACCCCGGAGGGATGGAAGGCTTGGTTGGCCTGGGCGGGAAATCCGAACCAGGAACCTGGTATCGGGTGCACGCGACAGTCGCGCCTCCTCCGACTGCGCTACACACGCCTTCCTTCATTCAATACACTAAAAAAATGGTTTTGCTATATAGAATGGTATAACAGAATACGCTAGATCAAAATCTTCAAAACTGCGCCTATGGGGCCTCACCCTCTATTGCACGTACGTGATCCATTCTCTGAAGTACTCGTTCTATTTATTAATTATGGTCCCACTTTAATAGTTCTATTACTGGACCCTTTACTAAACCCCTTAACTGGTGTTCTCTTTATTGGCTCCTCCCCCTCTCACTGGTCCCTCTTCAGTGGTCCCCCTTTATTGTCAACCCCTTTCCGGTTCTCCCTTCACCGGTCCCCCCCCCTTCGTCGGTCTCTACTACTGCTCTCACCTTCACTGGACCTCGATTGGATCCATCCTTCACTGGAACCCCCCTCCCCCACTTCACCGGTTCCCATTGCTGGTCCCATTTTCACTGGTAAACATCGTCTGAAATCCGGACAGGCCTTTCGCAACATCAGTGTCACCTTTTCTGAACCCAGGCTCCTGATGAACGACGTCGGTGACATCTCTTCTCATGCTGGACGTGGTTTGCGCGACATCGTTGACACGTCGTGTGAATCCAAAACGCCTGGTACGACATCGGTGATACGTCGTCTGAATCCGGACAGGCCTTTCGCGACAATGATGACACCTCTTCTGAAACCGCACGGTTGACGAACGACGCCGGTGATATGTGTTCTCAATCCGGACGTGCTTTGCGTGACATTAGTTACACGTCTTCTTAACCCAGACACCCATTACGCGACATCAGTGACACGTCGTCTGAATCCGAACATCCCTTGCGTGACATCGGTGACACCTCTTCTCAACCCGGACGTTCCTTGCGCGACATTGGTGGCATGTCTTCGGAACCCAGACGCCTGTTGAACGACGTCGATGACACATGTTCGGAACTCGGATGCTTTTTGCGTGACATTGGCGGCACGTCTTCTGACTCCTCTCAATACAACGTGGATGACACCACACATCTACAACCCCCCCCCCCCCATTCCCACACTTCCTCCCAACGCAATCCTCCAGTACTTCCGTGCAAACAAACAAACAAACAAACAAACAAACACAGACAAATGACCGTTCTCGCGTATATATAGTAGGATTCTTATTTTTTATTTCTTATTAAGGCATAGACCAAATCCTAGCGTAAACGCGCTAAAAACAACAAACAATGTGTGACATACATTCATCCTGTAAATCATACAATCATCCTGTAAATCAAGTCGTGCAACATCAATAATCTTCGCTTCATCTGCCGTTTTAATGGCGTTTTACCCATACATCACCTATCCTAACTTTTACCCAAGACTGGAACCCATGACCCATGACATTTCCAGTTTTTGTTTTTGTTTGTTTACTTCTTTGGTGATTGTTTACTTTTTTGGTGATTGCTCTTACTTTTTAACATATTTTAATACTTTTTTCGCTTGCTATTTTTAATTTTTTAATGCGTAAATGAAGAGGTACTAGTGGGGTATGACTTGTGTACATGGGAAGAATATCAAACCAATCAGGCTGCATTGAAAGGGTGGGTCACGCAGAAAGGAAATACACATTGGTGCTCTGATTGGCTTGTGCGGATGTGGTCGGCGATCTGATTGGTTGTGTTTGACTGACGTGATCTCAGCTTCCGATGCAAGTCACACTAGCAGTCTGTATTAGGTTGCTTTTTTAAGTTCTCGCCGTTTCAAATGATCATAACTTCTTTTTCATTGCTAACCATTTTAGTTAACGTGGAATTTGTTTCCCTGGGGCCGGATTCATCAACGACCTACAGCAATTTAACAGAGAAATACAGCCGAAATCCCTGACAGCGCGGCTTATCAAGCGATATGGTGAAACATTTCGCAGCGCTTCAGGGGTTCCCGCTCTATTTTCTCTGTTAAATTGCTGTAAATCGTTGATAAATCCGATACCTGAAGTATCACTGCTAATAGAACCCACTACTAGCAATCTTTGTAGAGATAGAGCTCGTGAACATCAGTAGAGAACATCGGAAGGCATTTTTGTGCCCCTCTTGTACACGCTGAGAATTCTCCTCTGAACGCAAGAAGTTCTAGAAAGTTGGAAGAGGCGCCAGTTAAGCGAGGGTGTTAAGTCGTGGTCGTTGAAATTTAGACGATTTATTAAACTGAATTGTTTATTAAACTTAGATAAAAAATACAGCTAGATACTGTTAAACGAACGTCTAAAAAATTTCTTGTACAGAATTTTTCTCGAGAAACTGGGCGCTTTGTAAAGCAAACGGACACTTTTGACATCAAGCTGAACACCCAATTCAAAACGATCGTCTTCCAAATTAAACTAGCCACTTTTTAAAAAAGACCAGAATACATTTTCAATTTAAGCGACTGCAATTTCAATCGTTAAGCGACTTCCTTTGAAAAAATGGTACATGTCGCGAAAGTGAGCAGCATTGGTAGGTGGCAGCGCGAGGCAATAACACCCAAGCAGAGAACACGTCGACCATGCCAGCCGATCAGGGTAACGACTGTACACGCCCACTCTGAATAGCACGCCCATTCGATCGGCCTGATTGGATGGGGCGCTCCCATCTCCCAATGCTGCCCGCCTTCGAGACATATACCGAAAAAAATTAAAATTTCTCTGCCAAAAAGCGAACAAAGTTCGAGTTCTTTAAAATGTGTTTTGTTTTGACCACAAAAACAGTTTTAAGCTTTTTCTAAGATGCAAAAAAGTAGTTTTTCGATGTGTGATGTTTCCACTGGTAATGTGCGCTTCAGCATCATTTCCATTTGCTTTGTTGACTTCCCATCGTCATCTTGGATGTCGCCTTGATGTTGCCGTTCGAACTTGGGTTGTGTATTTGGTCTACACGCGCCTAAGTATAAGCCAAACAGACATGCAACGTGCCCACATGATACCCAGTAGGTGAAGAATACGTGGCGCGTTCTAAACTTTGCTTGATTAACCCCGTGCTTTATGCTATTTCCTTTGCCCTATGACGAGAAAACTTTGACTCGGCGATTTTGTTTGCCTACATTTAATACGTTTACATGAACAAATATTGTACTTTTCCTTTTTTTCCTTCTTTTCTTTCATATCTTCGCCATCCGCCATCTTGACTTGATACTGGGGTGTTGCTGTTAAACCTACCATTAGTCCTTGACACGAAAAATTTGCATTCAAAATTCAAATTCAATTCAATTCAATTCATTACGACCTAAAAGACAGTCTTGAGAAATCCTCATGGAAGATTGATATGCGATGCCCGAATCAAGTCTCATACGGTATCGTCTCCATGAAAAATGGCGTTATTAGTGTTTTAGGGGAGGCAGACATTGTCGTCTGCAACGCTGCCGTTCTTACATTCGCGCTTTTCAACGATCTAACCGTGGAGCAACTTCGACAGTCTCTCGAGATCAACGTCCTAGGAACGATCAACGTAAGTTCTGTTGGACGTAAGTAACAGTTTTACCGTCAGGAAAAGTAAAAACAACAGTCAATGCTAACCAATCTTCTCCTGGAACACGCCGTGCATTCTTTATCACTAGGATGTGTGGAGGCAATTTTAACACACATTTTTTTCTATGCAATCACTTGCCGCGGCCAGATGACAGTCCAATTAGTGCTGTATGCTTTCGGGACAACTTTAGTTCCACAATTTATTAGGTTTTGTGTTGGCAGGAAGGTTCTGGCGATTTTGACTGCCTCACCTTCGGATTCAGTAAAAACAGGCACCATTCGAATCATCACACCTTTTCCAACATGAAGCGGTCGACTAATTCCACTAATTCCGAAGAAACTGGGTGTCGAGATGCGACAAATTCTGGAAATGCTGTTTTTGCGTGGTCCTGATTTTCCTTGAAACGCGACACTTCAACAGGAGTTTCACCCCTACACGCTGCTGTTCTTCCTTATTCACATGCTTCTTTTAGACAATTCGAGCCTTTCTAAAGCCGATGGAACGACGGAATTCTGGACAGATAGTAGCTGTCTCTTCGATTGCCGGTTTTTCTGGTGAAACTTATGGACTTGCGTACTGGTACGTCTCTTTTCAATTGTGTCGCCTTTTATAATCTGCACCACACCATTTACTGCCCATATTCCAGCCCGACTAAATTTGCTGTTCGTGGAATAATGGAATGCCTTCAGATGGAGCTAAGGGATCGTGGTCTTGATGGAATTGTCTGCACTACGGTAGGAATGTGCTCATCTACGCATGTGCCAAAACTATCGGAGCTTTATGTGGTAGTCAATTCAGTAAGCGCACGGTATAGCGCAGTCGGAGAGTCGGACGGCGGCTGTCGCCCGAACTACAATACAGTGTTCTTAGTTCGGTTTCCCAGCTAGACCATCTAAGGTTTTCATCCCTCCGAGCTCGGTTAATTGGTAGCAGATTTGGCTCTAAAGAATAAAACGCTCACGTGTCCATCGTGGTTGGCAACCACAAGTCTTTGTAAGCCCCAAATACGTGTTCAGTTTGGCCGCCACGAAATCCTTGGAAGTGTACGGAAAGTTTTGAAAATTTTGGATATATCCAGATAAAGTAACATATCTTCTGACAGGCTCTGCGTTATACCATGTTACTAAACCTATTTGTAGATCATAACGTTCTGATTTAAATTCCTATCAATACAGTCGCCTTGCCCCCTAAGCTACGAAAATCCGTCAGTCTTATCATGTCCAGCCGAACTGACAACCGCATCATTTTGCTTCGATGCTTCCGCTCCGTCTTCTACCCAACCGAGGCCCATCAGCAGGTTGAGGAGCTGATGGGTCCCGAATCCCCTCCACTGCTACGGTGTACCGCTGGTTCGATCTGTCTGCAAAAGGAGACTTCTCCTTCGACGATGCTGCTCGATCCGGACGTCCTCAGTCGAGAAGTACAACGGTCGTCCTCGCGTCCGTTCATGCTAATCCGGCTACGTCAATACGAGATATAAAGAGGAAGACGGGCACTCCTGAATCCACCGTCCACGATATCCTCACTCGATCCGGTCTTGTGGTGAAGCGTCTTCATACCGTACCTCACGATCTGACAGCCGCCGAGCAAAACACACGCGTGAAGGTCTGCTCTTCTCTACTCTCCCTCTACCGAACGACGGCATGGACTGAGGCGGTAGTGGCCATGGTTGAGAAGTGAATAACGTACAGCAACCCGGACAGCAAGCTACAGTGGCTGCCTCGCGATAAATACCCCCAGCCCATCCCAAAGAGCGGTATCCACGGCTAGAAGTACCTGCTCTCTTGTGCTACTGTAGCAAGGGCGTCGTCTACAACGAGGTCTTGCTAGCTGGGCATTCGATTGATGCCAACCTCGTCTCCTCACAACTTGTAGAGATGGAGTCCAGGTTACCCGCTGACAACATGTACAAGGGCAGGATTCATCTTCTGATATAATGCGAGGAAGGCCACACTTCGCAAAGACTACCCAGAGCCAGCTAGATACAATAAAAGTTCTGAATTTTCTCAAAACTTTCCAGACACCCTAACAGAATGCGCGTCTCGTAAAGGGATTGACTAATGCCGATTATTATCCTTTTATTTATTCACATGCTCCTCTAACGCCGATTTTTTAAAAATAATCCCATTCTTTGCCAGATTGTTAGAATTTTTATACACTTTTGGTGTACACATTTGTTCCAAGCCTTGAGCGGCCGGTGTAGAGCCTACGCTGGCACAGGGCCGGACGGAGCTTTAACTCGCACCCTCTGCTTTCTGGGCAGGATGTTAGCCCATGCGCCACGATCACTGTTTGATCTCACGCAGTAGGGCGTGACATCGGGATGATGAAACAGTGTTGAATGTGTAATGGACTAGCATCCTGCCCGGAAAGCAAAGAGAATGAATTTGAGCCATGGTTGACACTAGAGTTTTGATCGCAACTGCACATTCTCAAGCAGTATTATCGCATATCACAGGCTGATCATTTGCTATAAAATTGATCAATTGCTATAAACGTCGAAAGAGCTTGTTTTTTTACATGGTTTTAAGCGTGTTTTGGTAGATAAAAATACCTTTTATAGTCTGCCTTCAACATGATTGACGTAAATCCAGATTTCGATAAAGTCGTTCAAAAATCCGAAACGCTTTTTCAGCTGTGCCCGTACTTCTCACGCACGCCGATGACTCTGAACATCGGAATGAGGCCAACAAGCACGTGAGTTTTGTGTCGTTTTCACCTAACTCACGCTATTATATCTCATTTTTTCCTTATAAATACAAGCGTTCAATTACCACCCTGGACGGCAGAGTCGCTTTTCTACTACCTTCGATCGATTATTGATTGACAGTAATCGGTCAATGGGGGGGGGGGGGGGGGTGTAGCGTACCTGGAGGAGGCACCGACTGTCGCTTGCACCCGATACCAGGTTCCTGGTTCACATCTCCCGCCCAGGCCAACCAAGCCTTCCATCCCTGCGGGGTCGGTGAATTGGTACCAGACTTTTCTGGGAAGGATAAAGCGCTGACTTGTTCACCGGCTGGCCACCGCAAGTCATTGTATGGCCAAATATGCATCCAGAATCGCCTCCATGATATTGCGTAGAAGTAGGATGCGTGGCGTTTCCCAAAAGGGATAGAGTAACGCCGTCCTTTATCCTTTTGTCCTTTAATCGGTCTATGTTAGTGGGGGTGATCGATCCCCTTGGGCGATCGATCGTAATGCTGTACTCGGTTGCGAGTTGGACAGACGGGTACAGGTGCAGAAGAACAGACAGTAACTTTTGTAGTGCATCCGTCCATAGCGCTTCCATTTTAGAGTTTCTGAACAATTTCTTTGCATGATATGATAATGTGAAAGAATGTGAAGCCCTCATCTCTTCCCTTTACTTTTTCTTCCCTGTTCTGTACTTTGTCAGTTCTATACACAAAAAAACGCTAGTATAGATCGATATCAATTGATCGATCTATGCTGATTACGCTGTCCAGGATCGACCTTCCATGAATCTTGATCGTTGATTCTGTTGATGCAAGGCTGGTTTATACTGCTTACTTCCTGCAAAGTCTGCCGAACGGTCGCAATATTCGTATCATTCAATTGTAACTCCGACCGATATCTACCTTTTCTAATTCCGTCTGTAGGGAGCGTGTAGCGCAGTCGGGGGAGATGCCGGCCGTCGCGTGCACCCGATACCAGGTTCCTGGTTCGGATTACCCGCCTAGGCCAACGAAGCCTTCCATCCCTCCGAGGTCGGTGAATTTACACCATACTTGTCTGGGAAGGATAAAAAGCACCGAATCGTTTCTTGGCTGCCCGTCGCAAGCATTGTATAGCGAAATTCGCATTCAAATCAACTCCACGACATCCCGTAGAAGTGGAATGCGTGGCGCATCCCAAAAGGGGCTGAGTAACGCTGTCCCTTGTCTTGTATCCTTGGTTTGTATTTATTAAAGCCGGTCGAGAATATGGAGTTGCGTCAAATTATTTTTTAGACTTTCTACGCAAAGAAAAGAATAGCAGAAATAAGCACCCAACTGGGGTTAAAAGATTATCGATTTATCGATTTTATGGAGAACACGAGGAAGGCCACACAGTAGATTTATTCAAACAAAGCACTGACAACATTCTTCAAAAATCAAAGTATGATAACAATAACAAAACAGCAACATTAATGTGTTATTACAAACTCTTTTTATTTTCAAAATTTTAAAAGTTTCACCTTACCCACAAAGGGTTCTGCTCGATATTCCGAATAACCTATTTCTTCAAGAAAAAGAAGATTTTACTCTTCCTCATTGCATCCAATGAGGAAGAGTAAAATCCAAAAAAAAAAAAAATCTCGCGAAAAACACGAAAAACACAAAACTAATAGTTGAAAAGTGAAAAATCTTAAAACATTTATGATAAAGAAGCTTAGTGCAAAAACTTGCAGTAGCGGCCAAAATAAAACTAACAGCCAGTTTTCGAGGCTTTTGTCTGCAAACAACCGAATCGTTTCTAAACTTGGAACAGGTGTATCTTTTAGGAGCAGAAGCATGATCTAAAAATTAGGCTTATTCTGCTATTCCGTATTAGTATTATTTCACGTGTACATTTTCGCTTTTTGAACTATTTACACCTAAAATAATACTAATACGGAAAGGCAGAATAAGCCCAATTTTCAGATCATGCTTCTGCCTCTAAAAGATACACCTTTTGCAAGTTTGGAGACGATTCAGTGATTTGCAGACAAAAGCCTCGAAAACTGGCTGTCAGGACGGTCAGGAGGTACACCCGCCCCCTGGGACGGTCAGGAGGTACACCCGCCCCTTGCTGGGGAGCATGCGACCTGCCTCTTATCCCCCTTGCTCACCCACTCCCAACCCCTAGGCTTCACCAAGAGTCTAACGGCTGCCTTACGAAACCTTTGACACGCAAAACAAAAGTTTGCGGTCCGCGGAGCAGCGATGTACCTCCTGTCGCGCTGCCTTGATTTTCTTACGGCCGCTACTGCAAGTTTTTGTATCTAGCTCCTTCATCGTAAATGTGTTAAGAGTTTTCGTATGAATTCCCTGCGTTTTATGGAGAACATGAACTTCCCTCCTTCTTTAGACTTGCATCCATTTTTTCCAACCAATTTGTATTTTTTTCCTGCCTACAGAGGAGAGGTGTAACCTGATGTAAGGGCATCGTCACCTTGAAATTCTCAGAATTTCTAGAGAAGAATAGGATACCACGGTTCATCGTCTTATGAATGCTAAATCTTCTTTTGTATGAAACTGAGATGACTTTTCAGTTGGTTCCCGTTTATGAGCGTGCAATCTTGCTCAAGACGAATGATCGACGCGATTCTGAAGGAGAAATACATCTGCTTCATGCCGAACTACGTCTCCTTAGTGCCGATGATAAAAGGGTGAGACTCAGCTAGGACTACGGTAACATTCCTTCTGCGGTTTACTGTAATCAAGCGCATTCCTTTCAGGCTTCTCTCAGTGAACGCTGCACGTTCCTTACGAGAATATCTGGGTATCGATTATACGCCGGCAAGCGGAGCCATGTTTTCTCACAAACGATCGTGCTCATCTTCCGAGGAATACTTCAGTTCTCCACATGTTCTATGGTGGCTCCTCGTATCGGTGCTTCTTCTATTAATTGTGAGTACTTCCCCCATTACTCCTGATACTCATTTGCGGCGTCGCTTATTTGGTAACCGCTTTCTTTATTTAGAAACGTCTTAATATAGTAAGAATGAATAGGTTTGATATTCGGAAGCTAAGAATTTCCAGCTGCGCATTGTCTCCTTTACCTCTGGGGCTTCGGTTTACATACAGATTGAGGAATACAACATAACTGGTTTACTCTAGTGCTAGGCTGTCCAAGGAGTTCGTGCAGTTCGTACAGAAGATAAGAACCGCAATAGGTAGAAAAATTGCTACAAAAGTCTCTCTTCGTCATAGCCTGCCCAGTCACCCTTTGATCGGCAACCTAGAGAAAGTACCCGGCAGGCCAGACTACTGTAGCTGTGGTTCTATAGCTATCAGTGTTGCATGTACTCCAGCAGCACTAAAAGGTATCATTCACTGGCCCCCGAGAGAGCCCCCGTTTCTGCAGCAGCGGGAAGGGCGAGTATGGAGAGGCTGCTAAAATCTCAGGGCCTAACCAGGCTGCGCAAATTGAGAAGGACTAGGATGACGATCTGTACTTATAACGCCTACACGCTCGCATCGGAAGCATCCGTCGAGGACCTGATGATGCAAGCCAGGAAGATCAAGTACGACGTCATCGGACTGACCGAGACGAGAAGACACCATCCCCTACACGCCGTCTGCGACTATGGAGAAGAACTGCTCATGCGACAGACAGCAAGGGAGTAGGCGGCGTTGGTGTCCTCGTCAACACGCACTTGGCCATAAACATCGATTCGTACGAGTCTCTGACAAGCCGAATCGGACGTCTGCGACTGAAGCGATGTGGCTCCGTGTCAGCTTTGACTGTGTTCGCCGCGTACGCCCCAACATCCGACTACGACGACGAAGAGGTCGAAGCCTTCTACGTGGAGCTGGAGAAGTTTTATAAGGAAGACCATACCTTCTACAAGGTGATCGTCGGTGACTTCAACGGCAAGATCGGGCCGCGAAGGTTGCGCTGAAGAACTTCACAAGGGGAGCCACGATTTGGAGTGGAACGAGGAGCGCGATAGACCGTCTGAGTTCATGATGTCGACCAAGACCATCCATGGAAGCTCGCAGTCTCAGACGCTTCAATCCCCCACTATGGACTTGGGAATCCCACAGTGGACTGAGATAAACTATGCTACTCCATGCCCTTGCCCTTAAGAGGCCACGTCGTCTTCGGACGCCCTTTTACCCAGGACCCAAATTTACCTCGGATGCGCTCTAATCAGCGCTCTACGGGCCGTAGGTACTTCAGTTCCCATGACATCGTCATAACTTAGTTTTATCCATTTGATGTGGGATACGACTTTAAGCGGAAATAAAGGATAAAAGGATAAAGGACAGCTTTATTCAATCCGTTTTGGGATGCGCCACGCATTCTATTTCTACGGGAGGCGATTTGAATGCGTATTTGGTCATAAAATGACTTATGGTGCTCCGTCGATGGAAAAGTCAGCGCGTTATCCTTCCCAGACAGGTTTTACTACCAGTGCACCAACCCCGGAGATGGCAGGGTTGGTTGGTCTGGGCGGGAAACCCAAACCAGGAACCTGGTATCGGATGCACGCGACTGCCGGCGCCTCCTCCGACAGCGCTACACGTGCCAAGTCGAAGGTGCAGATCATGAATGCAATTAGATGCGGTAACTCGGACAAGATGGAGGGACTCCTCTAGCCATAGAAATGAGACCAAGTCGGGCGGGTCGTTGGTGATGATCTCCTCGCCATTTATGCTCAGTGGGTAGGCTTGTATTGGGTGCAGCAACTGCTCTTCTCCCATCGGATCTCTATCTTAAAACAAAAACCTAGAGGGACGAAATTTCTGTTCCTAGATGAAAGACCTAGATATCTAGAAAGCCTTCTAGACTGTTTCTGATTCAAAAGCCTTACATTTTCAAAGTCCGTGAATACTGCCGGAATGGATACTCATTGCTTGCTACTAACCTCTTCCAAACATCTTCCCTAAATCTAACTTTTCAGCTCACCTTCTACCCCCTCACATTATCCACTAATGTGACATGGCTCGAAGCGATTTCTCCAAAGATGTCCGTGTTGAGCAGTTCGATTATTACGGCAATGATCATTATACTGATTATTGTCCACCTAGCAGAGGGAGTCTATGCACTTCTTCTCTGTGACATGCTCAAATTCAGGTCAGTTATAAATTTTGAGCCTATTCGTTGATTTTTGATAGAAATAATCCTCTCATTTTGCACGGCCCTAAAATCTTTTAAGCTGTAAGGGAATTTCTGTCAGATTTCGCGTGCTCAGGGTATAAAATTACTATCAGTTTTGACTTCACTCATTCATTGACTTGCCCTTGGAAGGAAGAAGATGTAGAGGAAGAAAAATAGGAAAAGAAGGTAGAAGATTGATGCACCATTTTCACGTCGAACTGGACACTTTTCAAATCAAATTGGACACTGTTCTAAACAGGCGTCAGACTTTTGAAATCAAAGCAAATTCTTCCAAAACGTAATAAGCGTCCTTTGCAGTAAACTAGATTCTACATAAATGTTAGAGTAATATTTTGTACAAAGAAAATTTTGCTATAACTTTCTTCGAAGTTTTAATTCATCTACCCTATAAGTGAACAAATTGTTCGAAATTTTATAAAACTTGTATTTTTTGTGGAAAAATAATGACTTCAAGGTTGTTTTAAAGAACAAGAAAGTGGCCATTTTTTGAACCAAAAAAGATTGCGCCATGCCCTTTCCCAAGTCGTCGCGGTTTCTATTCGATTGATAGCAGAATTTCTGTTTGCATGGTGTTTGACACCTATTAACGATACAACAGGAACAACCGTAAAGAACACAGATCTCACTTTGTGCTTCATTGTGCTTTGAATTCTCACTTTCTGCTTCATGAAAGCAGCATTTCTTCCAAGCAGCATCAACGCTTTCGAAATCCAACTGAGCATCTATCCTAAATCAAATCGAGTGTCTCCCAGATAAAATGGAGACTTTCTGAAAAAAGTTAGGGCAATTTTTTGTTTAAGCAGAACTTATTGATTTTATTATTTATTTTATTATTTATTTATTTCATGCACACATGTGTGCGCCACAATGGAAAAAATGTCAAGAGCAGTGAAGTAAGAACACGATCATAATGTCAGAACGCAATAAGAAGAGCAAAAATTTAGCATGCCTTTCTTAGAATTTTTTCAAAATCATCAGCCCTAATAAACGAACACACTGTTTAAAATTTTATAATTATTTTTATTATGGGAAATTATGGGTACATGTCGCGAAGGTGGACAGCATTGGTAGGCGGGAGCGCACCAGCCAATAATAACCAAGCAGAGCACAGACCGACAACATGCCAGCAGCTAAGGGCACGGTCCGTACACGCTCTCTCTGAATGGCACGCTCATTCAAGGCGGTCTGACTGGATGGGGCGCTCTCAACTCCCAATGCTGCCCGTTTTCGCGACATATACCAAATTATGGTTTGTAGCTTATTTTAAAAAATTAAAACAGGCCAACAACACAGCTAAGCCTCCAACTAGCTATCCATCTTTCTCATTAAGAAGTGAGGGCATACACAGTTGGAATCGAAAAGTATCCAGTTGGCGAGAAAATTGGCCCCAAAAGCCTGCAGTACTTTCCTAACAACCTCCTAATCCGTGGCATTCGAGGCAATTCTGTGTATGTGTATGACGTTTCAGCTTCGCTTGCTCAGCAAAATGGTTTCTGCAGACGCTGTTCGTGGGATATCCTTCATTGAAGAGTCTTATGGACTACGTTCAGAAGATCCAGAACTGCTGACGACCACTTCCTTTCAGTTTGGATTCAGCAGAACTGTTCTTCCCTAACAGTCAAGAATAAGTGAATAATCACAGGTGGCCATACAGAGCAGTATAAAGATATATCGCCCAACATTGTTTGTATTGTTTCGTCTAATACATCGCAGAACACAGCATAGGTCCTAAAAAAATTTCTGTTATTGTTTGACACTGCGGCGTCGCCTAAAAGAATGGAAAAAATGCAACCACACAATGCGAGCAGTGGTTAAAAACGTACACAATTAAATTTAGCCGCTGTAAAGCTCCTACCCTAGATCTCACGAGAAGACCTTGGTTAAAATTCAGGACTTGTTTACGATCTCGACAATGCAGAGACAGCAGCAGCGGCATGTGCCGTATTTAGTGGAAAAATTGTGTGTAAAAATTCATGTCGGTTTGATGGACACGTGTGGCGGAAATCCTCGAGCCCAAGAGAGGTCGGTTGAAGGGTAAATGAGAAGATAGAGAGGTTGAAATTCTAAATTTCACAGATTTCCTCATGGAAAAGCCACAGAAGTAGCAGCCAGTTGTCCGAGACGAGGTTGGACGAGTCGTAAGTTGTCGGTTCATATGCCTCGCCTTTGCCACCGCGATTGTTTCTGTAACGGGATGGATTTTCTATTCCACAACAGCCGCTCCTTATTTCTCTGAATTGCTTTCCTACCGAATTTAAATCGTCATCACGGTGGTGCCAGTAAAGCCTCCCCTTACTTGTTACAACATTCGCTCCTCTGACAAGGACACGCTCCTCTGACATTCGCTCCTCTGACAAGGAGAGCCTCCAAAGTGGCGGTGAGCTTTTGCGATGCAATTTTTGCGGGATGTAGGGTCCCGTGTGGAGGAGAAGGTGCAGTTGTGGCAAGGAGAAGGAGAAGAGCTGGAGAAGAAGGTGCAGTTGTGGCAAGGAGCCCTGCAACGCAATGGCCTGCGGCTGAACGTGAGGAAAACGAAGTTCATCAGCTCTGAGCAGTGCACCGAACCGACCCAAGACCGCCAAGGGGACGTGATCGAAAAGGTGGAACAATTCTGCTACCTCGGAAGTGACCTGTCCGAGGAAGAAAATGTGGACCAGGCGGTCAGGGGACGGATAAGTGCAGCATGGCTCAAATGGAGGGAATGCCCAAGAATCCTCTGCGACCGTTGGTGCTCCAGGACACTCAAAGGCAAGCTATATAGAACAGTAGTGAGGCCGGCCCTCCTCTATGGCTGTGAGTGCTGGGCCCTAGATAGAGCGCAGGAGCAGCAGTTACGCGCTGCAGAAATGAGGATGCTCAGATGGGCATGTGGATGGACCTGCCGGGACAGATTGCGAAACGAGGATATTAGAGCAGTGGTGAAGAGAGCTCCGATCCAGCTGAAGATGAGAGAGCAGCGCCTGAGGTGGTATGGACACGTCCTCAGAAGACCAGAGGATCATCCCACGAAGCTGGCCCTAATTTTCGAGGCACCCGGAAAACGTCCGAGAGGAGGCCCAAGGAAAAGGTGGAAGGACGTCATTAAGAAAGACCTCGCAGAAATCGGCGCTGCGCCAGACGACGCCCTTGATAGGATGAAATGGCGACGGATCACAAGGACAGCGGACCCTGCGACTGCGCGGGACTAAACGCTCAGGAGAAGAAGAACAAGTAGGGTCCCGTGTGGGGAGTCCAAAACCGTAGTTAATTTTTTCGGAATGCTCTTCTGTGGTCGAAAAAAGGCGTGTGGAAACGTAAGCGCGAAGCTCATCACGCCCTGCTGCCAGCCAACCCAATGTGGTCGGTTGCCGCAGTGGGTAGCGGTGTCGCCTCTCGGCCGCGCCAGATGGGTTTTACGGTTCGACTACTGGTGTCATTATAGTACTTGCACACATCGGGTCGTTATTAATATGTGCTTGCGTGATCACAGGAGGGAGAAGATGGGATTGCCATGGGAGAAGATGGTCTCGCACCCTCGGTCGGTCTGAAGCGCTTCCCGGGAAAGGACACGGTTCTACGTAGGGTCGCGCGTCGCGGTCCTAACACGAATGTCATCACGTGGCCTCTGCATACTGTAGTATTGCGAAAGCGATGTTATGCACTCCGCGACGGGCACTGGCGCTGAGACAGCCGTCTGGCCTCTTGCTCCTCATTCTTTCCGGTCTTGAAACTGCTAGGCTTGGTTCCTCCGTAGATGGTGTTAGAATGCGCGGCAATTGCTTTCTGCCTCATCAGGCTGTCAGTCTAGGGGGCTGGTCAGCTATCACCGGTCTTCATCTAGTCTCGAGCATCCTCTTCCTCCTTCACGATCCCTTGGGTTTATCTAAAAATTACACTAAGTACGCTCGCATATCCCACCATTCCATATAATCGTTGTACATCGAGTACCTTTGATTCCTCATTAAGCGTACACATAAAAAAATAAGGACGAGTTTTCACGCGGTGTTGCAACCATGCACTCCGACTCAGATCATGGCATTTCTCGGCCATTCAAGGAGTGCTAACGGGATGGATGGACTTTCCAAACATAAGAAAAGCTCTCGAAGTTCTTTCTAATTGCCAGTTTCGACCGAAAATAATGTTCAATCGAGAATGGAGACAGCCATGTTCGCCACACTTGGCCCCGGGTGGTCGCTGCCATCGGACAAGCCTCTGAGAACTCGTTCGCCTCTTTACAGTGTTATAAAAATCCGATTCCTGAATTTGACACCGTATCCCGGCGTTCGATTGGGGCGCGGTCGGTCTTTTAAACTCATGACTAAACCGCATAGTATGGAGCGGGTGTCGAGAGGCGCTTCGAACATCCTACTATTACGATGTTTTGGAGGATCCGCGCAGTGATGCGAAGTAATGTTAGGCTGATCGACGGATCTCGAATACCTTGGTCTCCTTAGCAGAACTTTTGGATCTTGTTCTGATGGTCAACTGTGATGTAGCACTAGGACTTAACTTAGCAAGCGCACTAGTTCAAAGGATGTTTTGTAGATGTTCAAGTAGACCTCGTCCAAGGAGCTTATAGCGGCTGGAGCCCCTCCATAAGATGAGTTTGTTAGATGGTAGGCTTGGAAGGTTTCTGATGAAGACTGCCTCCACAATGGGAGATCTCGGAAAAGCAATTGTTTCATAGCTTCGACGATATCCTGTATCAGTATGCAGAGTGCTTCGAGCATCCTAACCAGGGATAGGGAAAGGTCTATCATATTTACTTCTAATAGACAAGGCCTATGCGTGATGGTAGCTTTTGCATCAGACACCGAGCCCTTATTTTCTGTGTTTAACGCCAGAAATTGAGTCCTGGGCGTCTTCAGGTATTCAGCAAGGTTCCTTCGAGGCATTTGCGGACCTGCCAGGATCATCGGTAACATAAGGCACATGGCCGAAAGCGCGAAGTGGTTTGGGGGGGGGGGGGGGGGAGTCAACACGTACTCAGTGGCTATCCGCCTTGATAAGAAGGCGTATGCATGTCGAATTACATCAGAAACGGACTAGCTCAGTCGTACAACAGAAGACGCTGCATAGTGCTGTCGTCACTCCCTTCATTATACGGAAAATTTTACTGTTGAGAGTGAGAGTGTTTATGAGCTCATGGAGAGGAAAATGAGAGATATATGACCAATATTCTTCATCTCAATTTAGTCCTCCAGCTTTTCGAGCTGTCCTAGAACATTTACAAGGTATGTGTCGATTCATGCCACTCCACTGTCGTAAAAACGGTAGGGAAGTTCTTACCATTAGGAGTGTTGGTAGGCCTCCATTATGAATATTATATGAGGACATTTAGGCGTCTACTTAGACCTCGAAAGTCTCAAAGAGGGAGAAAGAGCTTTCGTTCATCCTTAGACAGCTCTGCATTGAGCGAAGAGAAGTTATCTGCTTGGAGGATATGAGTCGTGATTAGCTCCTTCACTCCTTAAACGATATTTCCCTCCTATAATTGGTCGCAATGGCTTCTGTGTATCCTCCTAGACGTGTCAATGCAACCGGCCTTAGCGGGGTCTGGTCGATCCCAGTCCCTCTAGATCTCTCAGGCCGTCATCGTGCTTGAATTCGTAAGCCGTTATCGTTCTTGGAGACTCGTTCTGCGCGACCGTGAGCTCATGATTCACACTTGAACTTGAAGAATGGAAACATTCGCGCCAGTTTCGAATCTGCCGTACAGCGCTCGCGGGGTTACGGTGTCAAAGTCAGGGGTCGGATTTCTATAATACTGTGTACTCTTTTCCCTGTACGTTTAGTGGTCAGTCATCAGTGCACAAGCATTCTATTAATGGTGATCCCTTAGTGGTCGTATCTTTGCTGGAGGTGCGATAAAGCTGGCAGAAGTGGAAGAAATAGAAGGGCGGGTCCGCTCTCGTTTCATGAGCGCAGTTGTTCGCGCTGTTCGATGAGCTTTGCGGTCCCGACACGAATGTGATCACGTGACTCTGCGTACTGTAGTATTGCGAAAGCAATGTCATGCGCTCCGCGGCATGCTGTTAGTGAAGGGCAGCCGTGTGGCGCCGTCTTCTTCCTTCTTTCTGGTTGTGATATTGTTCTACTGAATTATAAAATGCGGCAGTGCGGTAGCAACGCTGTTCATAGGGATACTCGCCAGATTTCTAGTGTTTCCTCGGATGTCCAACTACATCCTATGAAGCTCCTGTCTGAGTACATTTGATGCCCACTCTGAAGTGGCTGCCGTGGGATCCTATCTATTTACTTTCCTTAAGAGGTGGAAAGGAATGTCATTTTTCAAGCACTGCAGGTCAGGTTGGTATTTAAATGAGGAGGTGTGAGAATTTTTAAGAAAAAAGGGTATGGAAACTGACGGTTTCGTAGGAATCTGTTGATACTTCCGAACGCTTCCACTTCCGTCACAATAGCCATAGATCCACTTTTACGTTCGCCCTAGGTTGTCCTGTTGTAATTAATTAAGGATCTGATCGAAATCAAGAAAGACGTCACTGAAAAGAAAGCAATTGAGACAATGCTCCCTCACCGAAATGACCTCGCATACCATCTCAAACCTCACGTTGCTATGGAAATTCGGTTTAATCAGACCGAAAAGGTGAAAGAGGATTGGAAGGGATGCCAAAATAAGGAAAGGAAAGCTCATTTGAGTTGTTATTATAAAAGTAAGTTTGAACCGAACGAACAACAATTTAGACTGCGCAGTTCGTTTAGAAGCCCGATCTACTTGACCAAATATCTGTGGAGAAAATTTGAAGCTATCCAGGCAGAAATTAGGATCAACACTGTGGCAAAGTTTAGCCTGAGACTAACATAAAACTGATTCCACCCTATTCAAGCTGTGTGTTTCCACTCGCCGATACATTTACAACCGGAGAAACCGTCCGAGTTGTCCGGTGCGCAACGCCCACAGCCGCGCGATTTAAACCTGGTTTTTTATTAGCCATGGAGCACCCTTACTACAGACTCTATACGTTGGATCCAGGGATGAGGAACATTAACGACGCTCTATGAGATTTTGTGCCCATCAGAAGCCCTTCCCCACACGCCCTGTTTGCGCCGGACAAGCACGCAAATGCTTGTCCGAGTGCTGGTTAGCAGAGGATAAGCAACTGCGTGGTCTCGTAACGATTTCCCTGAATTTTACTCCGAGACTACGGCGGACAACTCAGACGGGTTTTTTTCCGGTTGTTAGTTTATCAAACACCTGCGTTTTCCTCGTTTGCTCATAGATCCGCTGCGGAACGGACTTATAGCTGTTGGGATGATGTGAAGGAGTAGACGCGCAATCGAACACCGGGTTATGGCGGAGTGGCGTTCTACCCCCCCCCCCCCCCCCCCCCGCCCTTTAAGCAGAGGCGCGGCAAATGTCTGCGTCTCCACAATCTCGCAAGGCAGCCACTGGACTCTCGAGCAAGCCTGGGGGTTGGGGGGTGGGTGGGCCAGGGAGACGAGGGGGTAGAACGCTCGACCGCCCACCCCCCCCCCCCCCTCCGGGCTACGGTGGCAGTAAGATCTAGCTGATTTCTACGATTCAGTGATGGTTTCTAGGCTTGGTTCCTTTGTGCGTTGTGCTAGAATATGTGACATCTGCGGCTTGATTGCTGCCTCATCAGGCCGGGTGCCAGTGTAGAGCCTTGTTCAGCTCGTCGACTGGTTTCGCTTTTCTTCTAACTCCAGTTCGTTGTATTCGTTGTATAGCATCCGCTTATTTATTCATTTCTTTAATCTTTCATACTTGTTTGTGGGGCGATTGTAGCGCAGTCGGAGGAGGCGCCGGCTGTCGCGTGTACCCGATACCAGGTTCCTGGTTAGGATTTCCCGCACAGGCCAACCAAGTCTTCCATCCCTCCGGCGTCAGTGAATTTGTGCCAGACTTGTCTGGGAAGGATACAGCGCTCTCTTGTTCATCGGCTGTCGCTGTCGCTCCAGTCACTCCCGTCGCTCTCGTCGCTGCTGTCGCCTATTCATACTTCGCGCCTGCGACAGGGGCGACTGGGGTGACGGACGAATTGTGAAGTGAAACGATTCCTATTCGCCCATTCTTCTGATTAATGTAAGGCATAGTATTATACTTCTTTTGAGTGCCAGATTAATGACGTAGGTAATATGACTGTTTGCTGGTGTCTGTGTTAACTGACTGTCTAGCTGACGAAAGGTAGGCGTTATGATACAACAATTACGTACACCACCGTACGTCCGTCGCCCCAGTCGCTCCCGTCGCTCATCGCCTGTTCATACTTTCCGGGGGCTGGCGTCGCTGTCGTCGCTCTTGTCGCTGTCGTCGCTCTTGTCGCTGCCGTCGCGAAGTATGGACATAGTCTATGCACAGGGTCGAAAGGGTATGTGCAAGTGTCCCTTCCTAACCTATACGTGCTGGTTCACCATGCATGGCCTTCTCATTTCTTCAACTCGAGAGGAAGACGTAGTGTTCTCCGTCCTAACATTTCCATCGGAGGTTCACGCTGGTGGTGAGGGGGGGGGGGGGGGGAGGGGAAGGAAGTATGTGTGGTGTGTTATGCTAACTGATCCAGAAATCGATTGATGCGCGCTGCCGGCGCCACCGTCCGTCTCACGCCTCAGTGCCTCGTCGTCGTCATCCTGACGATATAATGAGTTCATCAGTGCTCAGTGTTGTAACATCTCCAGAAAGATGAGTTCCGATGACGCTAATCAGGCTGACAACAACGCCGCTCCTGAGAAGATGTACAAGCTTCAGACCAAAGACCAGGAGATCTGTGAAGTGCCGGCTTCGGTGGTCAGCATGCTGAAACTGGTGACTACGATGCTCGAGGTGAGTTCGGTGTGCGTTATTGACCTTGAAAGCAGTTAGTACACATTTTTTGTTTGTGGTTTGTTCTGGAGCTGGTGCAGGTAGGTTGGTAGCGCCAGCTGTTTGTGATATTCTGAAGGGCTATTCCGTCACCGTGCCTGCCGGAGCGAATAGGCTCGTGGGGTGAGAGGAAAGCGGGGGGGGGGGGGGGTGCTCATCAAGTACTCAGCTATTATTCGCCTTAGTTGCAAGGCATCTGAATTACATCAGAAATAGCCTATTTACGTCTAATCTTAATCCCTTTAATCGAAACAAAATTTTTAACATTTCCTGCCATAGGAAACAATGATTTACCGGTGATATTCAGAACGGTTTTCCAAATGAGAGCACTACCACTTGATGAGTCGTACACGTTGCAGTACTTAAACACAGGAGGTAGCTAGCGGAAATTCTATTTCTCCAAGGTCAAAAGCTCTGTCCGTGCTTCATTTTCCATCCAAAATGCCAGCTCTAGGAGTATATAAGATTCTCAACGACATAAAAATAAGCGTTTCTCAAGTCTCCACCACAGTTCAAGAGTCTCGTTGACAGATATCTTCCACAGTAACTAATTAATTGTTATGCGCTGTATTGAATTAAACTTCAAGCTTTTTGTGTTTTTGTTTTATGTGCTTGTATTTATTTACACGTTCAGACCAATAAATAAATGGCCTAGATCAATTCGCTACTGGGGTAGAACACACCAGTGCTGCATAAAATTTTTAGTTTCATACAACATAAAACGTTTTATAGGACAGCAGTGAACAGTAAAAAGATACAGTAAGTGGAGGAAACAAAATCAAGCTTGCGGCTAGTGGGACTCTTCTGGGTAGTAAGCGGGCTAGCGCAAGGTGCGGGTAAGGTATATGTTATACTTCGGCGACGCTGTTATCGGCGGCAGTGTTGTGCGGGTGCAACGCAGTGACTATCAGCCCGCGCAACACTGCTGCCAACGTCGCCGACAACAGAGTCGCCGAAGTATAACATAAGCCTATAACAACAGAAGCCATGTCTATGTGAGTGTTCCGCGACCATGTGCAATCTCGGAGCGAGTACAAGCCCACTTAGTATTACCTTCTCTGCCCTACTCCTAAAACTGTGCAAAGACATGTTTACCAGCTCCGGAAGCCAGTTTTGTTTGTTGAGCTGTGGAACTACTTTGACTGGCGGTTACCTGGTTCTTGGAAATGGAGCCCTGAATTTAGTGCTACTCCCTCTAGTTCTAGATAGTATTAAGGAGAAAAATCTTCCGTTAAAGTCTTGAAGGCCATAAGAAGATCATACCTCAGTCCTCTACTTGAAATTTGCAGCCCATACAAAATGACGCCGATGAACTCCATTAGGAATGAACTGAACTAGGCCAGAGCATCTCGTAGCCAGCTTGCGAGTGAAGTTATTCTGAGCACTCGCTAACAGTGCCATGTCCTTTCTATAAGCGCTAAAGACGGACGCTACCGTTTCGTCCGACTAATGGTCTTACGTGGTATCCTTTGATCTCCCCTCCGTGTATCTCACTCACTGGCGCGCAGATTAACGCTCGATAGACACTGATCGGTGCTAGTTGAGAAAGGTTGGAAATTTAACGGTGAAAGCAATGAGGGTTTACTGTTGGCTACAAATCTGACTGCAGAAACCAGCTTGCTACATACTACGCAGACATAGGATCCTACGGCGATTCGGATAATTCGGATCCGTCATTTTTCGAATCCTGGATGAAAGGATTGTGCAAACAATAGCATTTTTGAAAAGCCCGGATATTAGGGCGATTGGGGTTGTGTTGATTTTCACTAGGGGCCGGAGTGATCGACGGCTTACAGCAATTTAACGGAGAAAATACCACCGAATTTCCTGATAACGCGACTCAACAAGCGATGTGATGGAACGTTTCACTATATCGCTTGATAAGCCGCGCTATCAGGAGTTTCGGCTGTATTTTCTCCGTTAAATGCTATAAATCGTTGATGACACCGGCCCCAGATCGGATTTTCGGATAACAGTTAGCTGATTTTGTTCAGAAATCTGTATATCCGATTCGTATGTCCGATGTGAGATCCGCGGAGACAACTCAGTGATTTGGATCATCTGAAAATTCTTGCTGTCAAAGCTGCTCTTATCTCAATCATCCCATGATCCACGGCTTCCCAAAAATACCATTACCGGGGTTTGAATAAAATGACTGATTCAGATTATAGGTTTTGGCGTCGGATCCAATGTCAACTACATAGTGGGTGTTTTCCAACAGTTGTTCCTATGAGCAGACTGCTTCTATTTCAGGACCTCAATCTCCAGGATGATGACACACCGATCCCAATTCCGAATGTTACGTCCGTGGTGCTCAAGAAGGTTAGCGTTTGTCAACTGGAAATGTTCTGGGTCTCTTTCAGCGGTCTTTAAGGTCATTACATGGTGTGAAGCGCATAAAGCGGGAAAGGGCGAAAACTCACAGCGTCTCCAGGATTTCACGAATGAGTTCTTCAAAGTGGAAGATCCGATGATCTTCGAGCTTATCATGGTAATATCGTAGCAGCAGTTCCATTGATAGAGCTCTGTCCAAAACGTGTTATTTTCAGGCCGCAAACTATTTGGATATCCCGGGACTCCTGGACGATGGGTGCAAGAAGATCGCGTCGATGATGAAGGTCTGTTACTGCTCAGATTTGAATAGCACTTGTTTCTTCTACTTCTTCTTCGCAACTGTCGCAAAAAAAAATTTTGGAAACGGCTTGAATGACCGAGTGTTCGCTGCTTTGATTACAGTAGAGTGCAGTTTGAAAGATCGCAGGAGCGAGTTTTTTGATGTGTTGGGATTTAAAGTTGCGTCCAAGCTGTCACGACGAGGTCATTCAGGACCTTCAGCTTCAGGAGCAGCTTCGGTTACCTAACCATAAGACTGCTCATATTATATGGGTTATAACTAGCTCTTAAACATCAGAGCATAAAAAATCACTAGGAACTCCAAATCAAGAAGGTTCCTCGCTCAAGCAGTTCGAAATTTCGTGAAAATGGGCAGTCACGGGCTACGCAACGGTCGGGCAACGATCCTCGTCACATTCACCATCTGTCGACTAGTACGACCGCATCGCTTTTATACCCGCGGCCTCGAAACACCACATCTGTCAGAATTTTGAGTTCCTGTTGGATTAGACGAATCGTGATGCTGAACGGATGGCAGCAGTGCGGCGCGATCACAGCCTGTTCATACTTCGCCACTTGTCGCTCGTGCAGAACGTAAGTCCACTAAAACCGAGCAATCGCCGCCGAATTCTGTTCATACCCAAGCGCGGTCCCTGTCGGTCCCGTTAACCCTTTCACGACACGCGCGATTTTCACGTGAGATTCGCGTGGGACAGCGCGTAGTTTGCCAGCGCAGAGTTTCACTATTATTATTTATATTATTATATTTTCTTAT